>JAIUCT010000008.1:2860820-2890862 GCA_021307375.1 Tetraneura akinire
CACGAATTAAGATAGTATTCAATGTATTAACTATCTTAATTCGTGATCGTGGTCTAGAATTGTAGATCGTGGTGGTTATAATATATAATTTTATTTTAACCACCTTGGTCTAGATGTATATGTCTATGGCCTATGGCTATGGGATTATGGTTATATCTTAAGAGGATTCGAATCGTCGATTTTCTTTCTCTGTCTAAAACACATAAAAGATAGGGGTTAAGATAGACGTTTTATATTTCCAACACTACGATCGATCTAGTTATGCGATAAAGGATAAAGGAAATGAAAATGGATGTGAATTCGTTAGAAAGTCTTTAGATCGACTTTCCAGGTGTTTCTGAATTGCGTGCCAAATCCATTATTTATGTTGAATTGCGCGCAAGAGTTTCTCGTAATAGAACCGAGTTCCCTGCACGAGTTTTTCGTGACAGAACCTAGTTGCGTGCGGGGTCATCTCGGGATCGAACCGAGTTGCATAAACAGTTTTTTCGCAATGAAGCCAGTTAGACGTGTGATTTTTTTTAATTTATTATTTATTGAGTTAATGATAATTAATAATTTTATGGCAATTTTTATTCTTATTTTATTTCAAATTCAATCAATTTGGATGTTAAATTGTTAACAATGTAACTGTAAATGTGTTAAGCACGATTTAAGATACATGTAGGTATCTTAAATCGTGGTGTTAAGTAATAACCAAGGTTCGGAACTTTATGCGCTAAAAAATACTAAAATATGCGCGTATATATGCGTTAAAAAACATCAGAAATGCGGTATAATATGCAGTAAAAAATTAGAAAATAATTATGCAAACTATGAAATTTATTGAACAACATAAATTTTGGATACAAAATTTAATTTAGGTAAATGAGAAAAAAATTACCCACGGTTATACTATTTATATTTTATATCATGGTACAAAATATTAATACTATAATGGTAAATTTGTATAAAAATAAATATAGGTCGGTTGGCGAGTTCTCACTTTCTCAGTACTACAGAGATATTATTGTCCACTGAACAATGTCCAGTATATTGCGAGCTGGAGCAATACAATAATCAGGGCTTGAAGTGGGAAGGAAGTGCAGGGGGGACTCAAATATCATAGAAATTTTGAGCGTTCCATGTTTTTTTTTTTATAAAATGTAAAAACCATAAATTAACACAATTACAACACATTATTTGCCTGTATGCATAGTCAGTACCAAGGTTAGGTTAGGTTAGGTTAAATAATTTGTTCTCAGCTAAAAATTAAAAACGCATTTTATAGGGGGACCCCTGCGCAAATTTTTTTTCGAAATGAAACACTTTATATTTTTACTATACGAAATTTACCATTACATATAATGTAATATATAAAAAATTCTAATTTTTCTATCTCCTCCAATATATATAATCTAGGTGAAAATTTTTTTTTGTTCTCAGCTAAAAAGAAAACACGCATTTTATAGCGGGACCCCTGCGCAAATTTTTTTTCGAAATGAAACACTTAGAATTTTTTATATACGAAATTTACCTGTACTTTCAAATCTTTCAATGTAATATATAAAAATTTCAAATTTGTCTATTTCCTCCAATATATATTACTTAGGTTGAAATTATTTTTTTTTCTCAGCTAAAAATTAAAAACGCTTGCTATAGGGGGACCCCTGCGCAAATTTTTTTTCGAAATTGAACACTTAGAATTTTTATATCCGAAATTTACCTGTTTTTTCAATGTATTATATAAAAAATTCTAATTTGTCTATCTCACTCCAATATATATAATCTAGGTGGAAATTTTTTTTTGTTCTCAGCTAAAAAGAAAAAACGCATTTTATAGGGGGAACCCTGCGCAAATTTTTTTTCGAAATGAAACACTTAGAATTTTTTATATACGAAATTTACCTGTACTTTCAATGTAATATATAAAAATTTCAAATTTGTCTATCTCCTCCAATATATATTACTTAGGTTGAATTTTTTTTTTTGTTCTCAGCTAAAAATTAAAAACGCATTTTATAGGGGGACCCCTGCGCAAATTTTTCTTCGAAATGAAACACTTTAAATTTTTAATATACGAAATTTACTATTACATATAGGTAATGTAATATATAAAAAATTCTAATTTTTCTATCTCCTCCAATATATATTTTCTAGGTAGAATTTTTTTTTCGTTCTCAGCTAAAAATTAAAAACGCATTTTATAGAGGGACCCCTGCGCAAATTTTTCTTCGAAATAAATCACTTAGAAATTTTTATATGCAAAATTTACCAGTACGTTTAATTTTAGGTATATATAAAAAATTCTAATTTTTCTATCTCCTCCAATATATATTTTGTAGGTAGAATTTTTTTTTTGTACTCAGCTAATAACTAAACACGCAATTTATAGGGGGACCACTGCGCAAATTTTTTTTGAAATTAAACACTGAATTTTTTATATACGAAATTTACCTGTACTATTAATTTAATATATAAACAATTCTAATTTTTCTATCTCCTCCAATATATACTTTCTATGTATGATTTTTTTTTTGTTCTCAGCTAAAAACTAAAAACGAAAATTATAAGGGGACCCCTGCGCAAATTTTTTTTGAAATGATACACTTAGAATTTTAAATTCTGATCGAAGCGATGAATGTATTGGTTTTACAATGAAGTGTGATTTTTTTTTAACGAAATAATTTTTGTAAAGGCATAATAATTTAATTAATTTATTATTGAAAAAGTATCACACCACTTATTATTATTCTTTTGTAATTTATTACAGAAAATAAAAAGTGATAACTCTTTCAATATTGCTATGAAGAAATGAGAATTATAATATGCAAGTCATTAATATACAGGTATTAAGTAAAATATTTAAATAAATGTATTCAGATAATATTATAGTATTATAGTATTGATCTAATGTTTTAATAGTCAAAATGGCTTGGACCTATAGAATATACAATATAGAATTTTACCCTTAAGAGTTAGTTTGATACCTAGTCGATGTTAATATAATATGTTATATTATGTTGTAATTAAATATAATCGTAGTTTATAAAAAAAACTATCGTTTATAGTTTATATTTAGGTATTATAACTGTTTAATATCATAATTCTAAAGAAAATATGAATAAAATAATATTTACAAATATAAAACTAAATATAATATTCAGTCTGTAAAATTATTTATTTAATTTTTGTAGTTTTTATTATAATTTTAAATTTTACATAGGTTATAATTATTTTAGATTCAGAGCGAAGCGAAGGATGTACCTATTGGTTTAACAATGATGTGTGTTTTATTTATTTATTTATTTTTTTTATGTATGAAAACAAAATTACGACCCGAAATAATGCTCCGATTTTCACGAATAGCGAGTTTCAGATGTAAAAGTGGATGTAGATGGTACTTTATTTAGGTCATTTTTCGAATTTCTCAAAATTGACTATAAGCGGTAGAAAAAACATCGAAAAAATGACGAAAAAACGAGTTAGTTCAAACGAAAATTATAATCTGACTGAACTTCGTTCAGAATCGTTTTTTCGAATGCAATGGTTTATCATTACATTCAAATTCTTATTAAAATTAAATGCCATGATTCGCACTCCTGTATCCTGTGCGGCAGGAGTATCAGCTCTTTTTTATATACGAAATTTACCTGTACTTTCAAATAACAGTACTTAATTAAACACGAGAAGCAATTACAATTATTTAACCTAACCTAAATGTTTCACATACAGTTTGACCGTGATAAAAGAAAAACAAAAAATATATTATGCGGCTGCACTGGGCGGCATTTAGTTTTTATCACAGTTTTCGGAGAGTGTCCATTCCACAGATAAGTTTATTCTATACACGGACTATCTATATCTTATCGTATATCTTAGTCCGTGATTCTATATATCTGTGTCTGTGGTCCATTCTGTTTCCATCTATTCTGTGGATATATTATGCATAATCATGTTGGTTATAGTGGTTATTACCTTGATAAACGCATGGTACCTACATGGTTTTAATTTTAAAATTATTATTATCACTGATAAGAAATAAATGCAAAATTAAATTTAAAATCATCGAGGATTTAATAAAACTATTAATTATCTAATAAGTAATAACAGTAACAGTTACAGTAGGCAATAACTTTTGATTTAGTAATTAGTTTATATGTTAATTACTAATTACTTACTAGTTAGTATTCATTTATACCTATTTATTGAATAATTAAAAATTATTTATTCTTTTTTTGTTATAATTAAAGCAAAATTTAAAACTACTTAATTATGTGGAAATGCCATAAATGTGGCAAACCTGTATATTTCGGTAAGACATTTTTTGTAACACACTAATGAATTATAAAGAAAAAATATAGATTTATATGTTTAGCGGAACGTAAACAGTCATTAGGATATGACTGGCATCCAGAATGTCTACGATGTGAAGAATGTAGTAAACGATTAAATCCCGGGCAACATGCAGAGGTATTGTATTGAATAATAATCAGTCACAAATTATAATTATTATTATTAAATATACTTACTGATTTATATTTGCATTTTCATCACTTGTGTTTTAGCATAAAGGTGTCCCTTATTGCCATGTACCTTGTTATGGTGTCTTATTTGGGCCTCAGTTATATGGTCATGGCACTAGAGTAGAGTCTCATACAAGTTTTGGAAGAGTTGAAAATAAATATCCATTTGGACCAAATGTTGAAAGGTTAAATTATATGATTACAAAAAATTATTTTATTTATTATTTAATTATTTCTTCTATAGATCCGAATTGGATGAAAAACTTAAAATGTACAATAAGTACTATGAAGGACGGAGTGGAGAGATTCGTAGCCGTGAGGTTATTAAAATACTATATTTACAAATACATAATACTATATAAATTATCATTTATAATTATAGGTAAATGGTCGTCCTATATTAGAAGGATCATTAAGAATACATTGGGCTGTAACTGATGTAATTCATTTGAAGGAAGATGATGATCAAAGAATTAAAAATAGAATTCCAAAAGAAATAGATATTCCATTAATGGTAAAATAAATGTATATTTTAAAAAAAACTATTGATATATTTTAATTATTATTATATCATGAATAATATTAAAAAATATTTCATTGTATTCAATGGATTTTCAGAAATTGCAAAGTAAATATGTAACTAATAATTCAAAAAATGGTCAATACCAAAATGGAAATTCCTTTAATAAATTTAATACATTACCAAATAATATAAATCAAGATGAATTTGATAAATTATTGAAAGTAATAATTTGTAATTAACATTATATTTTTATATATTTGTATATATAGACACAAAACTTTATATAAATTATTTAGATAGAAAATAAAGAAGATGATGTAGAAAAAGTTATAAATACGGTAGCTCATCTAGAAAGTCTACCTCTAGATAAAAATGATGAATATTCAGAAAATTTTGAATCACAACTAGAAAAAGAGACTGTTGATAAAAGTCTTCTTAGAAGTCGTTCCCTGGATGATGATATTAGTGATACTGATTATAATGATGAAACACTCTCTGATCATCAAGATGAGTTGGTAAATAATGTAATAATGCGTCGAAAACCAGGATCGACAGCTATCAAAAGAAGGTAAATTTAATGATTTGTCCTATGTTTTGTAGTGTAATTTATTTATTTATATTTTAGAACTGGAAGATTGAATGGAAAGAATAGAACAAAATTGAAACGTAGATGTTCTATAAATGGTCATTTTTATAATCGTGAAACAAGTTTCTTTACACCACCATATGGTAGTCAAATGTCTGTTTGGGTTACATCACTAGTTACAACACCAGAAGTCATTAATTTAATGCTAGATAAGTATAAAGTAGATGGAAAAGCAAATCAATTTTCTTTATTTCTCGTTTTTGATAATGGAGGTAAATATCAAAAATATTTCGTTGTACTATATATTTTTTATTAAATAATTTACATTTCAAATAAATAACAGAACGCCGTAAATTGTTGGATGATGAATATCCATTAGTCGTAAGATTAATACAAGGTCCACACGAAGATGTTTCTAGATTATATTTGATGGAAAGTCGATCCACAGATGAAATTAGTTGTGACGTAGCCCAATTTTTAAACTTTAGTATACCTGAATGTAAAGCCATTTTATCTGGTTATGCTGCAGAAGAAGAGAAACTTATTATAGCAATAAAATCTAAGTACATTATTT
Source organism: Tetraneura akinire (assembly GCA_021307375.1). Classification (NCBI taxonomy): domain Eukaryota; kingdom Metazoa; phylum Arthropoda; class Insecta; order Hemiptera; family Aphididae; genus Tetraneura; species Tetraneura akinire. The sequence goes on from JAIUCT010000008.1 coordinate 2,867,009, forward strand.
AATTATTGATTCATAATATGTATTTAAGTTATGTTTAAATATTATTATTTTTAGGTATGAGGAAATGAGAAGAAGAATTAAACAACGTATGGAACAGTTAAAGGTGCGACTTTAACTTTAATTTTAATATTATATACTTATAAATTTATATTGCTTTTTATTAATTACATACACTATTTTTTTTTTTTTTTTTTATCTTTAAGTACACTTTTTATAATGTGTTTGGCTATATTTCATAGAAAAATAAAAATGTTTTTAAAGATATTAAAATATTTATTTTAATATCTACTTTTATGATTTCCAAAAATTCACATAACAATTTTATAATATTACTATTGAGTTAAAAATAAATATAAATTTAAAGGAATAAAGAATAAGTTAATATTATATAAATAATATTATTTGAATTATAATACACAAATTAGTTAAAATTATAAATTTGAATTTAAATTTTTCTATTGTAAATAATAAATATAAAAAAAGTTTCAATAATAATTTGCTTAATATTTTATAATGTGCATAATATTTCTTGTAATTTTATCAGGGTATTTATTGTAAATATTACAAAAAAAAAAAAATTTCAATTATTTTAGATAGGAAAATACAATTTTGATATTTGTTAATAATAATAAGTTTAAATAAACAGAACTGAATAATTTATTTTCATCTTAATATAAGAAACATAATAAATATAGATACAAAAGATAAATAGCATAGAAAATTAAAATATATTTACACTTTAAATAATACTTAATTTTAAAATAATAAAAATAAATTGAATAAAAACATTTTTTTTTTTTTTTAAATTTAATATAATTAATACATTTCATATACAAGGTTACAAGGTAATAATTACTATATACAGAATAAACACAAAAATGTAATATATTCCAGGAATAATTATTATTCCCATAAAATTTAACAAATATATTAAAAATATTACTACTGGTAATAATATTTTAATTATATGTAAATGGAAGAGAACTAAAATATGTATTATAATATAGAATATGTTTTACTATTATTTATGATATACACATAAACAATTAAAAACCCTGAAATGTAAAATGTATATTTATTTTCGAAAACCTATAATACAAAATATATTTATAATTTAAAATTAATTTAGATAAATCAATATGTAGTAATTTTATAAGAAGAGTTCTGAGAGTTTGTGGATATTTTATATACTAATAAATTAAAAACCCAAGTCCATAAAAAATTTACTTTATTATTTTAGTAAATACGTATTTCCACAACAACGTTGTCATCTTCAGTACTAAACGTAGAGTGCGACAGTGAACAAAAAATAATAACATCTATGAATTATCAAAATAAAAATACCTATTTATAATTAATGATTATTTAATGAAATGACAATCTGATATTAACGTGATATGAATTTATTAATTATTTCAACTGTGTGTTTTTTTTTTTTTAATATTATAATTATTATTTTCATAAAGTGGAATCATATTTAAAATTACTTGTTTGAGTAAGGTACAAATAAAATTTATTTTACTATTTAATAATATTTAATTTAAATAAGAAACAATAATTTGATTATAATATGAAGTATGAAGGTAAAAAATAAAATAAAAATAAAGCATTGGAATTATTGTGAGAATTTGTGATTAATTTTTTATAATTAACTTACATTTAAGTAGTAATGTAATAAAAATATGATTGAAGCAAAATGGAAAATTCATAATTATTGGTTTTTATTGTTTTCGAATATTGTGTAATATAATATGTTAAAAAAATTTATTGATAGGTACTACTTATTTACTTAAAAATAAACATTAGTTATTATACAATATACACATTTATATTATATAACATTAACATTTAAGAAAATATAATATTTAGTGAAAATGAAATAACAAAATACCTTATATAATAATATAATATGTAAATAAGTAAGTAATTTATATTATGACTACGTTTTTAATAGAAAATGTACATAAAATTATCCAATGATAAAATATAATAAATTTAATTGGACGCAGAAAATAATACCTAATGAAACAAATACTAAAAAGAAAAATGTTTATTTAGATATTGTTGGTATTTAATATTGATTAATAATATTATTTACTTTGTCAATGCACTCAAAAAACTAAAAAAAATTAAACAGTTTAATTTATAAATTACTATCAATATTAGATTTTCTTGTGATTGAGAATATGTTAGTATTGGTGTCCCGTCATCTCGCGTCAATTTATCATGTCCTTAATTCATCGCGTATTAAATACGAATATACTATATACAGAGCCTAATTTATAAATTTTGGCGTCATAGATTTTGACAAAAAGAGGCTTCTTCTTATAAAGTTATTAATTATCTTATTAAAAATATTTATTTTATTTTATTCAATATACATAAATTACACTTGATTACATCGACTTTATTAAGGACTAACGAAAACTCTTAAATTCTGTCATCATAATGATAATTTTTTAGTTATTTCATGTTCAACTGTTAATAATGTGCCATGTGAGATTATCTAGCACTATCTAGTTTTGGGTTAAACACGATCTTATTCGAGTTTTTCTCGTTTTAATAATATATTTTATACTGCGATAAAAGTTAATATTATTAAAAATAGTGATCTTCAATGTAATTACAAATACGAAAAATATGAGGCCAGATTCCACCTAAGTACTCGCCTAAATGAATCAGACACTGACCACGTATATGCCACATTGCCACAATTATTGCTCAACTAGCTCATATCTGTGATTATTGATTAGTGATTAATATAATAATATACTGACAATTGGTCGTACGTAACAATTGATTGCGGTTAAAAAGAATCGTTTAAAATATAATATTTTATAAATTTATACCTGTTATAATTATTTAATAAAAAATAAAGCGTTTTAAAATAAAAAAAACAAGGGAATGGATACAGGTGTAAGGAGGATAGTGTTGAATTTTGATTAACATTTGAATGCAATGATATATTATACCATTACATTCGAAAAAATTATTCTGAGCGAAGTTCATTATCATTAGATAATATATTATGTGTAGGTACTGATTAAAATTTTTACATTTATCAGTTTCTACGTTCAATATAAATAATTTATTATAAAACCCCTAAATGAGTCATTTACATACCCAAATCTAACAGTACTTCGCTGCAAATCGTTTTTCAATGTAGTGATTTATCATTGCATTCAAAATGTTAATCAAAATTTAACATTATTCTCTTTATACTTGTATCCTTTTCACACTAGCACCCCTCCCCTTGCTTATTATACTTTAAACAGCTAAAAAAAAAAAAAAAAAAAAAATCGTAATAGTAATAATTCACAATTAATTGGAACTGAGTTGAGTAAAATGTATTTGAGCTTCAATAAAATTTTCAAAAAATTTCTTTTAATTTTATTTAACATTATTGTAAAATATTGAAATATAATAAGAAGAATCCATATAAATACCTTAAATATTAATTTTACTCAAAATTCAACTTTAAACACTTATAAAAAAAAAATAGTGTATTTTAAAATAAAAAATATAATTGATACATATGAGAAATATAAATGCATAATTATTTCAAAAAATAAAAAATTGTATAATGATATACCCATAAGATTTAATTTAAATTTGTAGATATAAATAATTTTGGGTACCTAATGCCTCGAATATAACTAAACTAAAATAAAATCTTTAATAATTGCGATAAATTGTTAAGTACGATCAATTGTCGTATATCCAGTATAAGTACCTCTGCAGATATCAGTACCTATTTCTAAGTATTTTATAATATACACATACCAATATGGCAATATACATATAAATATTAAATACACGTAAATCACGATAATTGACGCATATCCGTAAATATTAGGTACCTATGAGTACCAGAGCCGGATTAAAGGGAGGCGTGGGGGCATCCGAGCACAAGATTTTAAAGGCGCAAATTTTTTTAAGTATGTCCTATTTAGGGATTAAAATTATGATTACAAATAATAATAAAATACATCATGCAATAAGATTATTAAATGAATGGATAATATTTTAATTAGGTACCTATAAAACAAAATCAAGTAGGTACCTACTTATGCTTTATTTTAATTTATATAATAATTTTAATTAATTCAACTTCAATTATTTTAATTGCGCGTGTTTACAAAATATTTATTTTTATAAATTAATTTATTAATTTATATAATTATTGGTACCTATTAAAAAGATAGATAACATTGATAACATTATTTTTCTTATGACTTTTAATGAAATGTGTGGTACGACTAATTAAAATACTAACTAAATGAGGTATAGAAAAACGCGCAAGTCGAACAATTTTTAGGGAGGAAGAAATACTAATCTTTTTATCTTCTATTAGAGAATAATATTAATAAATGTAAAATTATGGAAAAACAATTTTATATTTATAAAAATATGTTCTGAATTATAGAGAGGTTTATACCGCAAAATGTTTTAATCCGACCCTGATGAGGACCTCGTATGATAACTTAACAGCATTCTTTCGTACTACGAGTATCAACAATCTAAATTCAATAAAAACATTTTAAATTTGCATGTAATTAAGCATTAACCATTGGTTATAAAATTAATTTTTTTTGTAACTTACGGGATTATACTTACGCATATTTATATTCAGGTGCAGTGTAAAATTTTATATATAAAAATAAGAATTTATCCACGGTTTTTAATGCAATATTATCGTTGTAATTCATGTGTTTTTAATGGAATATCAGCAGGATTTTTATGTGTTTTTAGGATGGGACGGACAGAAGTACAAAAGTATTATATAATTATGTGTATAAAACGATGAAATAAAATATTTTGCTAACCGTGTAGTCGACTAAAACGTAGAGCAAAATAGGTTTGGATTTATTGTAAGGTACCTTGGAGACTGTTAACGACGTTTTGCATGCGAGTCTTGGTGAGTTATGAAGGGTGGAAAACTCTAACGGTAAATATATTATAACTCGTATACTAATAAATGACACGGAAAATCTCGCGCTAATACAGTACATAGTCGGTATTATCTGCTATAGGAATCGGAATGAAATGTTTTTGAAAATGCACTTAAAACTACGAAATGTAAGCGTATTTAGAATCATTTTTGTGTAGAAAAAAGTAGCTTTAGAAAATGATGTGTTTATTTTTGTATTGAAGATTAAATTCTGTAGAGTGTAGACGTAGGTATACTCATTTGCCTTCATGTAGATACAGGTAGCTATATTTCAAAATTGAATTTAAAAATACTGCACAATACCGGGAATAAACATTTACTATTTTATACGTAATATTTGTTTGATATTAATAATATTATTTTTGGACTGAGATACATTTTATAATATTAAATTCTAAAAACGAAACATTTAAAAGTAATAAAAAAAAAAACCATGTCATATTATACTTATTAAGTTAGGTTGGCTATTGGTTATTTACATAAAATATGGACAAAACAAAAATGCGTTCAATTAACAGTACCTAGTTATCGATATCGGATCTGTTTAGTGACAACGCATATAAAATATTTGTTTTTACCTATTCTCATTGACATTTTTTTTTTTATTTAACGATATAATATGGTAATAATGGTAATATACCATGGTCGGTACGTATGATTACATTATTAATATTTAATATTATTATTAGGACGGTGTTGTTTTTTCTTTTTTTTTTTTTTTAATAAAACGCGGCCGTTAATAAAATGTATTGTATTAATAAAGAACTTCATGAATGCGCATTTTACGATGTTGTGATAACTAATAATATATTGTTATTAGAAATATTATAAAATCGAACTGTAGCACATCAATATGACAGCGAAAAAATGTATTGTATTTCGGACTTTCAGAGTCGATACCTACCTAGTATGAACGTACTCGTATAATAATATTATTATACCTAGGTAATTATAAATTATTATTGAGCAAAGTTAGTTTGAAAGAGTATATTATATAATATTTTTATAACAGACAATATTATAATTATTATTATATTATTATTTACAAATAATTGGTACGATTTGATAATGTTAAAAAATAAAAATATATAATATCTATAGTGTACCGTGTACCTATACGTAAATTTTTGTTATAAAGTACATTTTTATTATTATATATTTTATATTATGTTTATGGAATTAAATGTACCCGATGGCGATAATAATATAATAATATTGTAAATTAAAATTAATAATTTAATTTAAAAATATAATTTTATACCTCATGCACAATAATTTATATCGGTTAATATTGTAAATCATGATATTATTACCTACATCTAATTGGTCAGTATTATACAAAAATTTGTAAGAGTTTGATAATAAAATGATTATAGTATTAGTATATACACGTGCATATAATATATTAATATAATCGTAGTACAATATTTTTTTTGGAGGGGAAAAAAACCATTGCGGAATATATCGAAGGTGTTTACATTTTCATTTCACGGGAAGGACTGAATGAGTAATGAGAACGATAATATTACTCGTAGTTAAAATTTGTTTTTTTTTTTTAATTCAAGAAATAACGCATGTTTTGTCGTCTGTTCTTTTTTCGTTTTTCTCCTTCTGCCGCATTAACTTCTTGCAAATCGCGTCTGCAAGACACACACAAAATAAAATATCACAATAATAATAAATATAACTAAATTACGAATATGCATATAGATATCATATAGATATAACGAAAAAGGCAGTAGGTAACACAATTTTCTTAATTTTTCAGTAGAAGCAAATTAAACTTTGAATTACAATATTCTTATTCTTACATTGTTTTGATTTTATTAAAACTTAAACAATATCTTATTAATGTAGAACTGATTAGTAGTTAATATCTATTTTACTATAAAACTAAAACTATTTTTTTTTATGTAACTTGAATTTTCCTGGTTTTTTCAGAGTTACGACCTTTAAGAAAAGTGGTAACTCAAGTCTTGAATATTTTCGGGGGGGGGGGGGGGGGTGGAATATAACAAATATTAAGAAGTAACTCCTCCTTTATATTATAGGTAAATAATAATAGTAAATAATTAACATTTTTCAATATTTATTTTAAACTTGTAAATAACAATAACAATAGATAACTTTCTTAATTATTGTAAAAAAAAACAATATAAATTATGATCATAATGAATTTATGAATAAATAAACTGAACTGTAACTAATAATAATATAACAAAAAAGATCATCTATATTATTATATTAATTTGGTGTTAGTTATCCATAGATTGTTATTAATATCACAGAATGAACATTCAAAAACGTATGGGCGGTTTATATTTTTGGACGTGAAAATAATGTTCACGTGTTAGTGTTCAGAAATAGAAAATTTTTCCAAAGAATAAAGCAGAAGGTACCTAACTCAATTTATTTCCATGTTCCGATTTATTTTAAGATGACGTAACTTAAATTACTTCTCTTTTCGTTGTTTTTATTCACTGGTTTTCAATAATATTTATAGCTATTTATCTTGTATTTAAATCGTGATACAGTTACTGATGTTTTCGTGTGAATTAGTATGAAGAATTATTGTCTATAGCGGCACAGCAGTAACTCAATTTTTAAATTAAAATTTTTTTAAGTTGCTGCCTTTTTTGTTGTGCATGGTGGTTTATAATAATTAATAAAACGAAAATATTATAATTTTTCACGGTTAACCGATTCTGTAAATAGTAGGTAGTTGCAGTATATAACTATTAATAAAACGATTTTATGGACATGAATAGTTATACATCCACAGGCCATTCATTAAAATAAATCACTCATCTTATTGTGTTACTGCGGAACTGCGGTTATTTTGGTTATACCAGTAGGTATGTATGATAGTTGTATATATAGTTGTTATATGTTTAATAGTTTAGTACGAGTTATGCCGTGCCTAACCTTAGACTACAATTATATTTGTTGGTGGGTACCAAAATATAAATTTTCTAATATTATGTTTCGAAATTTGTATTTTTCCCTTAATATGATCTTCATTTTCTATACCACCACAACTGTTTTAGAAAAAGAAAAACATGATTTTTCATGTTGCCTTGAAATATCTCCTATAATAATATGATCCTACATATTATAATATAAAATTTAAAGAAGATAATTTGAATATATTGTTCTCAAATTACTGAAAGTTGTTATAAAAATATAAAGTTGCGTATCTAATGTTGCATTATAATATAATGTATACAAGGGGTTTCTTTTTTTAACAGCTAAAATTTGAGAATGGTCTTATTTTAGTGAATAAAATCGAAAACCTATTTTGCATTTACAATTTAATTTTAATGCATTAGGTACATGTATTATTATGGGTCATCTTTCATCGTATATTTTGTCAGATTAATTGTATATTTGACCACATTTTTAAAATAAAAAAAAATTCCCAACAGTTTTTATTATTTATGTTAATTATTATAATTATAATATTATTAAAATTAGAATGTGTGTATTAATAATTAGCTTGTTTATATAATTATACTTTCTTAAATTATAGGTTAAATGAAAAATTGATGTTTTCACGACATTCGTCAGCCCTCAAACCCCCCATTTTGATATATCACACGATATTTTAGATTTTCGGTTGCCGACGTTACGCCAGCGTCTGAAAATTATAAGAGTTAGGTATGTCATATAATATCAAAATAGGGGTTTATGATTCCGAAAATTTCATAGTGCATTTTATTTTGTATTAATTTTAATATCAAATACTTTAAGTATTCTTTAAAATTTCGAAATTAAATAACATTAAATAGGTTTTAGATTTTATTCACTAAAATAAGATCATTTTTAAATGTTGGTCGTAAAAAAAGAAACGCCCTTATTTGAATATTATTATATTTAATGGGAACAAGTATTTCATCAAATGTAATAAAGATCATATTTTATTATAGAATTTTTAAAAGTACTACCTATATATTAGATAAATAAGGGAACAAATAAATTATTTAGTATACAAAATACATGAATAAATTATAATAATTATTATATTTAGAGGGTGCATATATAATTGATCGTATATGACCAGAGAATCAGATGATTTAAATAATTTTTGGAAAACGAAAAATAAGAAACTGATAATATTTTTAATTAAAAAAAAAATATATAGTGGAATGTTATTCCAATGTTATTCTAACCTACCTTAACCTTAAAAAAAAATATCCAAACTCATGACAGTTTGTTAAAAAAAATCTAATAAGTAATTTCATACTACCACTGAACATTTTAACAAAATAGTTGAAGAAAAGAATAAAAAGTTAAATTCTATTATAATTTATTTATAAATTTGTTATGCAAGTCCTTTATTAAATATCTGTAATGTCAATTATCAATATTTATATTTATATTTTTAAAAAAACATATCTTTAAAATTATAACTTCTAAAATAGAATAATAATATTTATAATACTATACCTGCTATTGATTTCTTATCGATCGTATTCAGACTGTCAATGAGTTCTTCTATTGGATCTAAATCGGGTCCTAGACTGTCAACCCAAATTCTTGACATTCTATAACCATGTTGCTTGTAGCTAGACGGACCTAAATGCGTAAAACCAAACAATATTAATTATTTATAATTACGTCGATAATCGAAATTGTGTATAATTGGTTTATTATTTATTGAAATGATTGGGATTTATTAAAACAATATTATTTATAAATATTATACTGTATTAATATTAGAATTATAATATGAATGCATACATAAATATAATTAATAAAAGCATTTTTTTTTATTTATTTATTGACATTACTTCACACTTGACATTGTTCATCAATATAGTTTAATACCATAAAAAATTATTTTCGAAACCAGTCCGATAAAAATTAATTAGACCCACATATGAATAGTGAATATTATTATATAATTAAATTGGAATGTAAATAAGAGATGTTATTACGTCGAAACGTTCATGAAACTGTGAGACCAGTAATATAATACCAAATGTTATATAACTCTTATAGTTACGCTGTTCGATTACACGAGACAAGATGATTAAAAATGAATAATAATTTAGAATTATATCTATTTTTATACGGTATAACATTGGAATTAATCGTATAATTTATTTATCTTATAATAATAAAATTTATTTATTGTAATATATTAGAAACATTTTTAAAATAATTTTACCAATGTACTGGTGTTCGATTGCTTTGATCTGTTCGTCCGTGAAAGCCCATAAATGAGCTAATTTTTTCCATTCGCCCGGACCTAGCTGTTTATTGGCCAATTTTCGTAATATCGTGTCTAAATTTTCATCAGTCTCTTGTAGTGTTATTGAAACATCTAAATCTGGATTACATTTCCATTTTCTACGTTCTTCTGGTGTTTTTGGTCTAGTCCTTTTCTATAATTCGAGTATATTATAATAAATTATACAACCAATTATAATGATTATAAAATTATATTCGTTACTGCTAGTAGAGCGCTACAATAGCCAATAATCAATATAGTAAATTTTTTTAAATTTTTAAAAATCTTGGAAATTTTTTGACTTTTTAAATTTATTTGAATTTTCAAATTTAAAAATGAATTTTGAATTTTTTAAATTTATTTGAATTTTCAAATTTAAAATTGAATTTTGAAATTTTTTGAAATTTTTAAAAATCTTGGAAATTTTTTGAATTTTTTTTTTATCAATTATATATATTATAAATGTATAATACAATTAATAATATAATTTTATTTCTTTGAGATTTATATCAATGTTTTAATAATTAAAAAAAAATTGTTTTCAACACACGGCACCTTGTATATGCAATATTGGTACACGACTGTGTGCGTGAACATAATAGTATATAATAATATAATATAATTCAATACATTTTATTATTAGATATTATTATAATCATTTATTAGATTCTAAGCAAAGCGAAGATTGATTGGTTTTACAATGATTTTTATTTTTTTGTTTTTATTCTGAAGACACTTACTACCCGAAATAATGCTCCGATTTTCACGAATAGCACTTGTTTCCGGTTGGAAAGTGGATGTAGTTGGTACTTAATTGGTCATTTTTCAAATTTTTTCAAAATTTGCCATAAGCGGTGATAAAACGACGAAAAAATGACGAAAAAACGGCAAAAAACTGAAATTTTGACGAATTTGATTTCCATATTTCACGATAACTCGGAAAATTTTTAAGTTAGATACGTTTTCACATAGGTGTTATTCATAGGTATGTGATAAAATTTTGGAACCGTTACGTTAATTTTTTTTATAAAATATAGGACTTTCAATATTTCGTAAAATTCTCGTTTCTATAATGTTTGATAAAATTGGTAATTTTTAGCATTAAGGTCTGAAAATTTTACTTAAGTATATTTACATATTACTTAACATCATATCAAAATATTAGAAAAATCCCTAGACACCTTTTTTTTTTTTTATAGCTGTTTAAAGTTGATATTTTTAATTTAAACGAAACTTTTAGAATCCATACGAATATTCTTATTATATCTCAATACTTTTAATATAAAAATTAATAGAGAAGTCAAAAAATTTGGAAAATTTTTAAAATTTTTATTGAAGCATACTGACATATATTTTAATGTAATTCCAAAATTTTTGGAAAATCTCAAGACTCAATTTTATAGATGTTTTAAGTTGAAATTTCAATAAAATTAATATTTAAAATATTTATATGGATTTTTCCTATTATATTTCAATACTTTACAATAATGTTAAACCAAATTGACAAAAAATTTTATGATATGGGCATTTGGTGAAAAGGGATTTTATGAGTATTTATATTGAACTTAGAGACTTGAAAATTTTATAGGGTGATTATTTATATTTTATGTACTATATGTGAACTATATAGTCCCTAAATGTGTGATAAAATTTTGCGTTTTAAATATTTAATAAAAAATGTCAAAATTTTAATCAATACTTACGAGTACATTATTTGACTTAACGATTTTTCGAATACAATAGTTTATCATTGCATTCAAATTCTAATTAAAATAAACACTATGATTTGCACATCTATATCGCTGAGGCAAGAGTATCCCTTTCCTTGCTTTTGTTAGAATTATTAACATATGGATAATATAAACAATTTAACTAAGAGTTTAAAATATAATATTATTGAACTTGACGTAATATACGCGATAAGATGATATGATTATACTTATAATTTTTTTGTTTTTGAATCGATTAATGGTATTTGATTAATGGTAATTTTTTTTATTATCAATATATTCAACTTAAAATTATATTGGATTGTCACCGTTGAGGGTTAAGATAATGATTTTTATATCATTGATTGATGCATTTTTGTAATTACCTTAGGTGTGTACTCTAAACGAGCTGTTTTTATGATCATATCCACAATAGCAGTGAAACTTCCTCTGGCTGCTATGTATAACGGCGTTTTGCCTCCCTAAAAAATTTGTTTTAAACACGAGTTTGATAATATTTATAATGAAATATTATTTAAAATATATTATTCACATTGTACACGTACATATTTATCATTTATGTAATAGTAGTTTGAACATTTATAATGATAAACGATAATAATATTGTTCGACTTTTTAAATTTCGATTGAAATTCCGATTTATATATTTTACGCGAAATGATTATAGGTACCTAAATAATTTTTTTAGAATTATTATTTTGTATAGAAATGCAGTTTTATTATCTTAATTAAATATCAATATTTTTTGTCTAAATTTTAAATATGTATTATGAATTTGCAGAACACAATAAACATATAAATACGAGTAGGTATATAATAATATTTTTATATTATATTTAGTTTTAGTTTTTTTTTTTAAATTTTATTATTTATACATATTATTTATTACATTTTTTACATTATTATTATTATTTTATTATTCGTACATTCGTGTGTATACGTTTTTTCGAAGTATTTTAGCACCCGTTTTAAATTTCGTTCTCGAGGTATAATATTATCGTATAAAATTTTTTAATTCAGTAGATTTATTATTATGAACGTTGAATGAGAATCATATTAAAAACAATAATAATATTATTAATTTATCTAGAAGGTGTACTTTTCGATATTAATTTTGTTATGTATGAAACGATCGCTAACCCTTTATTAGATTAATAAACCAAATTAATAAAATATATTTATATAGGTACTTATAAGGATGCATCTGAATTGCGTGCCAAAAAGAAAAGCAATGTTGATTTGCATGCACGTTTTTTAAGACAGGTTCGAATTGCGTGCGAATATTTTTCGAGACATTTTAAATTGCACGTATAAAAATTTGAACATACGACCTATTACTGTATATAATCTTTAATACAAAAACGACTGATAGTTGTGGAAAAAGATTATATTCATGAAGATAAAATTGTAACTCATTGAAGTTTATAGAAAAATTGGCATACAAAAACTTGCCAGTTTAATTTTTATATTTTTCTAATTTATAGTATTGTTATTTAACGCATTTTATTAGTTTTTTAATGTATTATATTAGTTTTGTTTAATGTATTGTAGTGGTGTTTTAATTGAATTTGAAATAAAATTATAATAAAAATTGCCATAAAATTATTAATTATCAATAACTCAATAAATAATAAATTTAAAAAAAAATCACATCTCTAACTGGGCTTCATTGCGAAAAAACTGCTTATGCAACCTTGTTCTGTCACGAGAAAACCTCACACGCAACTCGGTTCTGTCCCGAGAAACCGCGCACGCAATTCAACTTAAATAATGGTTTTGGCACGCAATTCAAAAACACCTACTTATAAACATATTAAATTGACCTGTTCGCGTTGTTCAATATTGGCTCCGGCACTTAACAGTAACTTACAAATTTCTGAATATCCCTGTTCAGCTGCTATGTGAATCGGTGACTGTAACCTCTGCAACATGCCACAAAAATAATATAAAATAATTTAATAATTTTTAAATTATATCTTATCATTAATTATAGACGTCTATTCACAAATCGCAGATCTATAATTGTCGATTTTTTTTTCATAATATGAGTACAAATAATTTAAAAAAACTGCAATTTTTTCTTTCAGGAGAAACAAAAAAAAATAGTACTAGTACCGATTTAAATTATTATCTTTTTAATTACCTATAGAATTAAGTCACTGACTAGAAAACTTGAATGTAATAATTTAACAAGTTAGGTAAATACATTAAACAATTAAAAATGAAATTATTTCTTTTTTAATTAAATATTAATATTTGATAAAGAAAAATACATTCAATATACCATGTGGCACGTAATATCATAGTTATATTATAGTATCTCTTAATTGTTATCACACAAATAATGTTAGTTATACGATTAAAATATTTACATACTGTGTTTAAGGCATTAAGATCTGCTCCTTTATTAATCAGTATTTCGGCAATCATAACGTTATTAGACAAACACGCCATGTGTAAAGGCGTATTTCCGTTCTGTTAATAATTTAAGAATATAATCAATTAAATATATTTGTTATAAATATAATACAATTTTAAGCTCTTAGATATTTTCTTAATCATTTTATATATTTACTTTACTCTGTCGATCGATGTCACATTCGGCTGATAGAAGCATTTCTACTATACCTCGACATCCATGGCTACTGGCTATATGTAATGCAGTTAATCCTTTCTAGTAACGTTAATAAACATTTAAATTAATTAATTATTAACTGGAGAAGGTGCTTAAATAACTTAATAATACATATTAATCTACAAACATATTTTAAAAAATTCATTTTTATTTAATAATTTTTTTTATAACGCAAAAATTAATAAGAAAAATGTAATAAAATGTTGAATTAAATTATATTTTTACATCATATAAAGTACGAGAGCAACTTGTTGCAGCCCGGTGTATACCATAAAATAAGTTCTAAATTCATGTTTTTAAAATGTAAATTTTATGCCCATCCTACTGGCGTTTCTTAAAGAGGCGTATTTGTTCATTATTAAGTGAAATTTTCTACATCGAGGTGTATACGTATAATATATATAAATAAAAAAAAAAAAAATGTTTTGAATGTGAATAAAAATTCATATAAATAAATACGATTATATTGCAATTAATATTATTTTATAATTTTCAATTCAACGTGTATTATAATAAATATTTAATTATATTAACTAAAAAATTTTAATTTTCTTCATTCTACATTTATTAAATGAAAACCATAATAATGTGCAAGTTGTAAAAAATTATAATAAATTTAAGTAACAATAATATCTGATGGTAGTTTACATTAGAGTATTAATTTAAATTTATATTACATCTTTCATTGAATATACATGAAATATATAATAAATTCAATATAAATGTAAAAGTGATATATAGAAACAATATATGATACTCGTATATAATAATATAGTTTAGATGGATGAATTTAAAGATGAATTTTTTTGATGTATGAAGTATAAACGAAATAATATTTATATAGAAAAATATAAATTACATTTATTTTTGTTTCGTTCGAAATAAAAGTAGGTACCTATGTAATATATTACTGAGGTATTTCATTTGCGTTACACTCGTAACTCGGGAAAAATCTCGAAAGCATTCCGTAAAAATGAAATGCTAGATAACAAGAGCTAGTCAAGAAAAAATATACTGTCAATCATTTTGGTCCAAAAAAAAAAAAAAAAAAAAAAAAAAAAAAAAAAAACTGTCCATATGAAGTCATATATACCATATACGAGTAGATGTACATACGTGTATGTATACGTGTCGCATTAAAATAATGACACACTGTGGGATTTCGTACCTCTAGGCTTTATGTGACAAGCTTATACCGATGTTTCATTTTTAGTTCACGCGCTGAATGGGGATTTGTATTGTTTTTGTATTTTCTTATATATAAGATTATATAATATATAATTTACGGTTAGGAAATATTTTTTTTTTTCGTACGTGACGTAAATTTATCAAATAAAATTCAAGAACGAGGCAAAATCTTAAAAGGAAACACTACCTATATTTATATGATTATATTGATTGTACACGGGCCGAGTTGAAAGTACGCGTCACATAGTAGGATTGAAATTTCCATTTATCTAATTGTGTTATCAGTTTAATAATATTATATTAATTTTCAAACCTATTATTTTCTATACACAAACAAAATTGTATGTTTAAGGGCAAAAGTATTTTTTGGAGAGGTATACTTTTTTATTTATTCGAGAAAAGCTTTTTTTATATATATATATATATATATATATATATATATATATATAGTTAGGTACTATTAATATATTAAAAAATAAGACCAAAAACGTAAATCGACGAATAAACTAAATCGAGAATATAGAATACTTTTAATACACGTACGTACGTACATATCAACGATAGACTACTATAAAAATATAGTTTGCCAATAATTTTAAAATGAATTGTGGGTATGCATTTTTTCATTTTGTAATAGAAAATTCTAAGTATATTATTTTATCATTTCGTTTTAAAGGAAACGTTTTAATATATTTTAATGTTTAGCTATTTCGTTACTGTTCAACAACAATGAAATAAACATTGTAAAATAATACAAACGAATTTAAATTGATAAATTTAGAATGAATATCTTTATTTTAAATTTTATTAAATAAAAATGTATAGAATTATTTCTGGTTTATTAGAAATGTTTTTTTTTTTTTTTTTTTTTTTTATTAAAATTTAAAATTATATTTATTTTAAATATTATGTTGTTGAAATATTTAAAAATTTTAAATATATATATATATATATATTATTTATAGTAAAATACCACAACTTTATACGGTTTAATAACTTTTTATGTTATAATATGCATAAAAAGTTATACGTTTGTAATAGGTATAGAAAAATTGGATTTAGTTAAAAATAATAATAGTAGACATTGAGAAATAAATTATAATAAAATAAATTTATTATACCTTAGGTATTTAATTAAATAAAATAGAGGGAATAAAAATAATAAAATGGTGCACCATTAGGTAAAACATTAATTTTGTATGTATGATACAATATAGAATTTTTTTGTAAACTTGAAAATTAAATTTTTTATATGTTTAACGGCAAATCAATTATATTTTACTACATTAATTTATGTGTATTCGTTCATTTTAAACGGATTAAAAAAAAATTATGCGATATTTGTCACACATGTGACATTAAGCTAAACTGCTATATAAATATATTTTTAGTATTTTCAATTTTTCATATTATTTTTTTCTATATAAAAAAAAAATATATTTATACTTTATTCTGAATATTTTGAATGTTATATATTGACCTGTTTGGTGAAACAAATAATAATCGAATGGTTGACAGAATAATGTAGAGAGACGGTCCTTGGGGCAATACATTTTGTTTATTCCAATCTCTGTGAGAATGTCAATACCTATTGAAAAAGTGAAAATCCAAAAGGATGTTAAAAATATCCTTATACAGTAGTAAATTTCGAACGTGTATATCATATATGGTCTTACGTCGATACGAAACGTCGGGATGTATTATTTTTAAATACGATTGTAATACCTACTATAGTTTTAAATCAATATACTATAATAAGCAGATATCCCTAGAGAATCTAAGATCAATCAATTTAATGTCAAATTAAAAATGATTGATGGAGAAAATAACGATCGATTGTTGAATTATTTTATTGGATGATCAAATTTTTACTTGCATGACCGTCAGCTCAGTAGTGAATTAACTAATCTACTGTAATTACTTAAAATTGAATCTGAAAAAATAAATTTTTAAAAGTAGGTAGAGTTATGTTTATAGGTATTGAAAACATTTTTAGTGATTTTATCATTAAATAGAAAAAAATATATTTGGTATTGAGTTATTTTATTCATTATATTACAATCGTGCATCTATTGAATTTATAATTTCTTATGAAAATTTTCATTTTTGGCGTACGATTTTCATTTAAATAATTTAAATTGAATTATTGTCTTCTTTCATACTATCACAAAGTGATTTTCTGAATTTTGAATATTATGTTTCTATAATAACATATGAGTCAAAATACTCGTAATTTATTGTAATTTTGTGATAATTAGACCATTTTTTTTTTTAAAATTGTTTTTGTTTTTAAATATTTTAATTTTTGAATGAAGCAAAATAAAACTCATAACAGTGATTATTTTTCTATTTACGTTTATCATATTTTATAAAAAACGTTTTGTTTACGCTGTTAAAAAATTCACACTAGTTTTATTACGTAACACGATTAAAACATTTCTAATACGTTATACATTCGTAACAGAATTTACTATTTTACTATTTTAGTGACAAATACCTACCCAATATAATATAATATTATTGTTAAAACAAAAATTATCGTTATATTTAATTTATTTTGATATTATATAATTTAATATATAAATTTTTCTATTTATACTTACATCAACGATAATTATAACTTAATATTGGTAATTTATTTTTCTACACTATACACGATACGATAAGAATAAAATATTTATTTTACACTTACGTTATTTTCTAAATTTGTAGGATTTCCTGCTTCCAATAACATTTGCACAACGAGGGTCTGTTTGTTTTCGATGGCTACGTGTAAAGGACTATTTTGTTCTTCGTCTTTTGCCAACATATCAGCACCGTGACCGAGTAAAAACTCGACCACGTCGACGTGGCCTTTTTCACAGGCTGAATGTAGCGGTGTTCTTCCTTGCTGAATAATAATACGTACTAATTATATTATTTTAAATAATGAAAACAACTGAACATATTTACTATAATTACGATTGACGATTGACGAATCATGAATTTTATCACGAATTCACACAATAAAACGTACAATTTTATTTATCAACTTGATATTATTAAACTAAAACCAATTTCATTTGTTCTAGTTAAAATAAAATAAAATAAATAATATTCGATCTAATAATATAAATAATAATTAAGATTGACAATATTTGACAATATTTTTGTTGTTAATCTCGTAAAGGTACATTAATAAGATATTTAGTTGTTACTAGTAAAAAGATTATAGGCGACATTATTAACTTTCTAAATCGTACACATATTTGAACTTACATGTTCATTTTTATGTTTGTTTTTGTCATTTTTATTAAATATTTTTTAGAAATAAAAAAAATTAAATTTTTTAAATTTTACATTTAACAATTAATTTTAAAGTTTTATATTTTTTAATCATAGATGTATATTAAATTAATATTCAATTTTATTAGATTTAAAAAAATTAATTAATTCGATTTTATTTCATTTTATCGCATTTTACTTTGATGACTCTTAATAGTTTATAAAGCCATTAAGTCGCGTGTTATAAAAATTTTCTTATTTTCCGTCTCGCCACAAAACAAATCCCAAGAAACCCGCACAGATGTTTGAAAAGGAACTGGCACATTGAGATCATAAATTTTCTTTCACTCTAGGGGTGCCTTGCGTCACAGATGAGCGCATTCTTATCTTCTTTTGAACCTTTTAAATTTTATAATTTTCGATTTCGTTGTGTTACTTGGAATCATTTTCAGAGATTGTAAATATATACATAGAACATAATGAATAGAAAATGAAAATGAAAATGAAAACGAAAATAAATTATTATTTTATAGTAGAAAAATAGTCACCATTAAATAAGAATACGAATTAAAAATAATTAAAATTAAAAATATTATATAGTTTGATAAGAATTTGCATAGTTCTTCAATTGAACGATTAAAATATTATAGTGAGATACTTAAGTAAATCCGTGTACATTATGATTTCTTTATCTTGTATAATCTGGTAAAACGGACTAACGGAGTATTCTAAAGTAGATATTAATTTCTAATGATAGCGACATGTTATTCTGAGAAAATGTTTTTCAGAAGTAATTTCTATGATAAAAACTTGGTAACAAGAATAATATTCTGAAAGAAGTTTGAAAATTCAACCGTAGTATGGTGTTTACACAAGAGACTTGTAAAATTTGCTGAAACCGTGAAAAAAATTGTATAACTTAAATTTCATTAAGAAAAAAATTTTTGTTTTTTTTTGTTTTTACAAAATAATATTGTTCGCATCATTTTCTTATTTGAAAACCTATAAAAAAAATATTTCATACGACATTCTTCGCCGTCTTTATTTAGCTGTTGTTTAGTAAATAAAACACATAAGGACTATATTATGACGCGTACGATACAGAAATGGTTAATATAATATATTGATTGCTTACTCGACATAAGTTGTTTAAATAACTTATTAGGAATAAACGTATATTTATTTTGAAGCTTATTTCGCGACTTTGTAGAGAATAATAATAATAATAATAAAAATATTAATGTATAATATATTTTTATTTTTTGTAGATAGTAGATGTATGTGTAATACGCAATATTGTCTATTTGCGTTCGATTCGTGTAATATGATTATTATATATATAATATATATAAAAAAACAACGGGTAAACATTTGAATTGTAGAATATTTGTCTCATAAAACGTGTGAAAATAAATACGAATTCAATCAAACAAATATTTTTATTAAATATAATATATATATAATATATTGATTATTAGTATAATATGTTATTTAATTAGCGTAAGTGTTAAAGTTACTATGTACTAGTACCTAGGTACTAGTAATATGATAATACAGTTATTATATTAGTATGATCTAAAATAAATATGTTATCATTCGAATATAAATGACAATTTTTAGCAATATAACCTAGGGTTTGGGTTGAAGGATTTGCATTCACTTTCGTGTTTAGCCTGACCTATATATTGCAGTATTTCTAGTATTAGGGTTGTTAATTAAATGGCTATAATAATTATGGTGGAATTTCTAAAAAAGTTTACAGAGCGTCGAGTGTTCGAAAATGATGAGATATTGCGTTTTTTTTTTTAATTTCAGTAGAATATTTTTTGTTTTTCATTTCTACATTTTGTATAACATTAATAGCACCGTGATATGATTATTTTGATAGTAATAACTGTGACGCGGGATTTTGATAAAATTACTTTTTTTTTTTTGCTAATGTTTAGGTACTTAGCTTCGAGTAGAAAATCTGTTTTAGGTACCTAGGTAATCTTGGTTTATTTTAATAAGTCTAGTGGGGTAATTTTTATTTTACATTTCTTTTTTTTAAGTTTTTACCTTTTAATAAATTTATCTTTTTTCTCGTCCTTTTAAACATTCATAATACAAACATGAAAGTCATTTTATCAGAATAAAAACAAAATTCATATATATATATATAGGTATATACACATCATATTTATTAATTATTATAATATTATGTACTAATACGTTTTATTTCATTTTTCAGATATTAATAAAACACAAAAACACATTACTTAATTTTGAAATTAATATTCAGAAAAAATTTTCTAAATAATATTATTTTAGTTTAAATGATAGCATATTATATAGATAATTATTTATGATGTACAATAAAATGATATTAAGTAGGACAGTAGGTACATAATTTATAATTATATTATATTTTTTCGTCGAATATAATATTTTGAACGTTCTGTATATCACCAACTATAATAATGTTTGACCTTTATGGTTCTGTATAAAGATACTATCTATTTTATTTTTACAAATGTTAATGACAGTGTTTTTTTTTTCATTACTCGTGCAGTTGATTAGACAAGAATATTATGACAATATAATTTATGAAGATAATATAATATTTCACTGTGTCCTCTTTGAAATTATAATTTAATTGAATATGCATAAATATATATTAAAAGTAAAACAATGTAATTTTTTAGATAGGGTTTACCAAATACTATTTACAAAGTTTAGTTCTATAAATATTTATTGAAATTTCTTTTGGATATTTACCTATATAAATATTGTTGTGAATACATCGCGAAAATACAAAATGTATATGGTGTAAAAGTAAACATTTTTAAATTAAACAACAACCAAGCCTATACGTAGGTATATACGTATTGAGAAATAACTAATAAGTAGGTAACATAATATTCTTTAATTTATAATAACCGTAGTTTCGTTAAATATTTATGATTTTAATAATATATATGAGAATATTATAGTTTTTTTTTTTTTTTTTTTAATTGAGTTAATTATATGTTATTGTAATATCATATGGGTAATAATATTATAACCGAAATAACACTATTATACATTTATGACGAACCCAGTTTGGTCGATAATATAAATTATTATGTAAAATATTAAAACATAAACGGTTAAAACCATATTTTGTTGTTCATTTACGTATTATGAAGACTAAACAATAGGTCGATTTGAAATTAACATATATTATTCGTTATAATAATTCAGGGATTATTTTTGTGTGTACTAAAACACACTTTGTACACTACGAAAAATAAAAGTGTTCACAGGCGTGCATCTATCGTATCTATCTATAGGCGTGAACAGATTACAAATTCAGAGGCAGCAGAAAATAAATTCGGACCAATTTTTAACATATCCAGCCCATTATTTCATTTATTTTATAGTTTTTTAAGTATCAAAATGTATTATATTGTATATCATTTGTTATTTAAAAAATATTCCATTGATTATGATGACTTTTTTCTACAAATCTAATGTAATTTAGGTATGAAAATTTAATTTATCAATGATAAAATTTAATAATTATAGCAGCCAAAAAAAGATTCAGGGGCAGCATTTGCTGCATCTGCTGCTCCCATATGGACACCTATGCGTGCACCTGTGTTTTTTTATAATAGTCAAGCTGCATCGAGCTCGTCGAATAAATGATAATATCTTATCAAAATATTAAAAATAAAATGCCAAACAGTAAATGGTCAATGGCTATCAATAATATCTTTTGTTTTTTTCTTGTTATTAATTGTCACTGGAATACTCGATAGTCGATGTGTCAAAACTTTAATTGTGCGTTTTTTCTCAATTTTTAATTAAGTTTTGACTATCTAAATTCTAAATTATAAGTTTAAGGTTAGTATATTAGTCAGGCTCGAATATTTTATCAGCTAAACCACACAATGGGGACAGTGCTTATGTATAACGTTTGATTTCTTATTATAATATTATGAAAACGGGCAAAGATCTAGTTTGACATCAGATGCTATATTAAAGACGCTCTTAACATGAAAGTCAACATGGTTAACATTTTAAGTTAATTTGACCATTAGCGGCCACAAAATTACATAACACTGACGTTACGTTATACCTACAATATTTTTTACTGCGGTCATAAAATAATATAATTTATGGGTACAAGAAACAAACGATTTTCGGTAATTTTGTGTGTTTATCCAATATTTAGGTAGGTACCTACCTATTTATATTTTATTACCAACAATGCGGTAGCTAATATCATCTTATAGTTGGGCTAGTGTTTAGTGATAATCTGTGCTGGACCGCAAACTTAAACGATATTGTGTACCTACTCGTGTGTAGCGTGCGTTTAGAACGCCTTAAAACAATTTCTTCGGTCGAACGTACGTGGAAACGTGATTTAAGTTTTCGAATTCTGATGCATCCTCTGCACAATAATTGTCAGCATTACAAACTATAGTGACGTCCAAAACGAAAGCCAAACATCGTTCGTGTTATTTCCGTTTCCTCACATTACGTGCAAGACAGCAGTCTCCCGTTACGAGACTTATAATAATTAGTCAACCCTTCGTTTAATGTAACTATATATTCTATATACGAGCCCAAAGGGTGTCAGTCATTACTCACGGCGATAGGTCATATTACATTCTCCTCATTTCTCAGCTTATATTTGCCACCATCCATTCACGTCTCACGACGTCCAAAAGACAAATGATCTAGCGAAAACACGCACAATCGCCGTTACGATTAAAATATAATATGAGACGATACGTATCGAACGAAATCAGACGTTACACGCGAGAATTCGTTTTAAATATTTTATTATTATTATTATTATTATTATTATTATTATTATTATTATTATT
>JAIUCT010000008.1:2890872-2940660 GCA_021307375.1 Tetraneura akinire
ACATTTAAGTTCCTATCCTATCAGTACAAAACTACAAAGTGACCCGTTTCGGATAGGTCTATAATGATGTTATTATCATAAAAATATCGACAAAGGAAAATGTATTTGTATCGTTTAATGGATTTCTCAAATAAATACCGTAATTATTAAACGGGTATAGGCGTATAGAAACCGTTTTTTTTCTAGTATATCGCAGTAATTGAAGTAAAATTCGAAACCATAATTTTACAAAAATTTTATTCGTATTGTTCTTTTCTTGAACTCATTTAATATTTTACACTAAAATTACAAACGAAAAAATATTGTATAATATTATAATTTATACAGGACGATTCGTTACGCGAGTTACTTTCTCACCTCTAATTATGCGTATTTTGAAAAATTAAAATTCGCTTGTTTATCTTGTGATGAATGTTGGATTTCAAATGTAAAAAAATGATAATTTTTATAGTTGTTTAACGTTGAAATATTTAGAAATCGGGAAACTATGATATTTATGCTTCTTATTTTAAAATAGGGAAAAAACCGAATTTCGCTTAAAATCGTTTTTTCGATTGCAATGATTTACCACCATTGTATTTAAATTTGAATACTACACTATCCGTTCCACAACATTATCAGCTCGTATTTTTTATTATTTCAGATCCATTTCAGTATTATAACTAATATAACCTATGTATAGGTCTGAGTACACTAAGTACTAAAGTCAGTATTTTTTAGTACTTAACAAATAAAATATCGTTAAGAAAATTATAATTTTAATATTTATAATATATAAATTTTTAAAAATCTCTTAGATTGATTAAAACATATCAACGTAACAAAATATAAATAAATTATAATATATTTGACCATGAATATTTAATGTTTCATAATATTTTTAATTTAGTGTATAGATTGGTAGATTATATTTTATTAATAAGATAATAACTTAATATATTATATGGATTACTTTTTCAAAATTATATTATTTAACAATATTTTAGAAATAATAATAAAAAATATGGACTACTTACATAAAATTAAACAGAAGAAAATTGATCGATTACATAATCTTTAGTATCTTTAGCCTACTTTAGAGTATTATCATTGCATAATAACGTGATATAAAATTAAAATAAGTAGTACGATTTACGAAGAGGAATAATTAGGATTAATAATTAGTAATTATATTATGTTTAAGTTTTGTAAATCGCTTACTTTTCTGTAATAATAAAAATAAAAATTCAATATTATTACGAAATTTCGTCGTATTCGAAAATGTTTTTTTTCTTTTGTAATTACGTTTGCGTTTTTTTTTATAATGAAAAAAAAAACAGATATTACTACATCATAGAAAAAATTGTTCGTTTGCTATATTTTATTGAAAAACATTAATGATTATTTTTATAATTTCTCGTCACTACATTTCAATGGTTGTTTGATTATTATTATGTTTGTACATTCCACATAATAATATAAATTTAATAAAAAATAAAAAAAACCCTTAGAATTTTAAACTTAATTAGATAATATAAACACTAAATTTTTTTATGATAATTTTGAAAATTGTATTAAGAAAATGATATCAGATTGGGTTAGTTTGAATCAAAGATTGTTTATCTAATTATTATTATTCATAATATAACGAGGTTAGGTATATTGTATATTTGTTATCTCAGATCTCATTTACTAATTATTATATTTATATCTTTGTCATTATAATGAAGATATGAAATGCCATTTTTTTTAAAAAAATTATTTGGAAATTTAAAATAATATTTTTTATGAAAACTTCAAAAATTATATTTCATATTATATTTTTTTGTAATCACAAAATTTTTGGTCTTCAAAATTTACTCGATTAATATAATAAATATATAATATCTAGGTCCTAGAATCTAGATGGTAGATATCATGACTAGTTTAAAATAAATAATTTAAAATTCAGATTTATTTTCTAATTTTGTTGACTTGTTCTGTTCTCATCAGATTTATTAAACCTATTTTTAACATAAAAAAAAATTTCAATTTGAATAAAAATATTATTATTGAAAGATTGTGTAATTATAAATTTAAAATTAATACATTTTGATAACATTTAATTGTTTAACTATTTATAATTTATTTTAGAGTAAATAAAATTTTTTTATTTTAGGTAAAATTTTTAACATCCAACCCATCAGTGCCGACGTACAGTGTAATGTTTTATAAATAATACATAAAGGGCTCCGAGTTGTGACTATTATAATCTTTCAGAAATGAATTGTTGTCGAAACACATAAATAAAAATATGCGTGTTAGTTTAATAATAAAGTATAGTATAAAAATAGAAAATTAAAAATGTATTTTTGAACATAATATTTGGGGATAAAATAAAATAATAATTATGGTGATTTTTTTTAAAAAAAAAACACACACACACACATTTCCTGTTGCAAGTTTTTAATATTTATTTACTTTACAGAGTATAAATAGTAATTAAATTAAATGTTGTGTAAATTATTGTTTAACATTTTGATAAAATCCAATTTTGAAACTTTACGTGTCCAATATGTTTTACATTTTAGATAAATATGTAAAATATTTTATACTGGATGTTTTTTTTTTAAATAATTATTCTTCCATTAATATTTCCTCTGTTTACTAGTAATTGGTTTTATAATATTATTATTAGCTGAATTTGAATTTAACACTTCTTATTCTATCTGTTTATGGAGGAGACCGATCAGATTTGTAAAATATGTGTCATGTGATAAAATTCCACGATTATGAATAGTCGTGCCTCGTGCGCGATGAAAATTGAAATTGTGGATTATAATGAATTATTAAAGAGTCAAAATTACCTACATTTCAGATACGATTTTAAAAGTATGTAGAAGCGATATTCGAAGTGCAAATTATATTTGAGATCTATACGTTTATTATTAGATGAAATGTCTAAATTGTGAGCTATCGTTCCGAGACATAGACGGTATGCAAATTATTACGACTGGTTGTTTAATGCGAATATTTTAATCGAAATACTTTTATGAATATAATAATAATTAATGCGTTAATGAAGGCAATTCGAATATAATATTATTATAATCAAGCGTGCGTCATTTTAAAGACGAATTATTCTAAGACGTTAGATTATATTATGTAATTCCATCGAGCTGATAATATAACGTCATGATCGTAATATACTGAAGAATTATTTTCTTTTGAGGAATCCGCGGTCTCTCGAGAGATTTATAAAACTACAGCCGAGTGGTTTTCGTCGTCCCGGCGATTACTTTTACGGGCTAGTTACACGAATTGTGTGGCTTTTTTTTTTTTTTTTTTTTTTTTGTTGATCAGATATGATATATATTTTAATGTGTAGTCGTTACGCGCGTGACGTTTCTACTATTAGGTTTTGTGACCGAGATAATAATATACAAAACGAAACAACGTACAGAAATCATCAATTATACGATAATTGTCGTAAAATAATGCTTATAATATGTGATGTCATTTGTAATTCGAATGTAGACATTATTTTAGAAAAAAAAAAACAGTAGTCTGTTATAATAATCCATATAATACCATCACCTATATTATAAAAATGAAATTAACTAAAACGTTGAAAAATATCTAAACGTAAATAATAATAATATCAAACGTTGAAAAATTTCAAATAACGAAATATTTAATGTTACACAACGGCCGAAGTGTTAAAAATTGTCAAGGTGACAAAAAAAAAGGTTTTATTAAAAATATAATTTTAATAATATCAGAGAAATATTATTCAATTATAAAAATGTATTTTATAATAATTGTGTAGGTATCTATAGTTACGATAAAATGAAAATTACAATGTGTGTACTCGTACGTTACATTTTTGTGTTATTATGATGTTACGAATAAAATGGATCACGCTATACTTTTATGTATATAAAAAAGAAAAATTTTATATTAAAAATTTGTAATTTTTTACTTTTTATTCATCACACGTTTAAATTAATTAAAAATGTATGATTAAATACGAAATTTTCGGATTTCATATTGTTAACGTTATCATTTTTCGATAAATATACATCACTTTAATTATTAAACTTTTTTTTTTTTTTTTTAATTTTCTGATTACTTTGTTTTCATTATGTTTTTAAATGTTCGTCGTACATTCTATCTAACTCGGGTAATTTAATACCTAATAATAATAATAATCATTCCATAAAATGAAAATAAATGTAACTTCAGTTTAGAGAGGTTATTTTGACTAAATTATTTAGTTAAAAATAGTAAAGTGCGTAAATGATGCTACTAATAATAATTATGTTATTATCAGGTTACATGAGTTACGACGGAGCTTGTGTTACAGACATAATTTAAATTAAATTATAAATAGTTTAAATTGAAAAGCTGTAATTTTGAAAAAGAAAGGTAGGAATGAAAAATAGAGATTAGACAATTTAGACATTTTAAAGAGAAATATGTTTGGTACTTTTGGTCGTACAAGATTAGACATTATTTTCTGTCAAAATCGTATGAATTTATCTATGACCTTTGGGAAAATTTTTAAAATGAGTATTATCTTTTGTTCTATGATTTGGTTTTATTCTCACCTTGTTTGTAGTGCTCGTGTTGGCACCCGCGTGAACTAGTCTGCGTACCACGTGAGTGTGACCAGCGATGGCAGCATGATGAAGAGCCGTCTGATGGTCAGTGTCGACTGCGTCCAGTCCGACATCGTCGATTGTATCCAACAAGAAATTGACGACGGACAATCGATTGTTCCTGGCCGCGCACATTAACAACGTGTATTGTTTCTGTGAAATAATTTTAAATTACGTTATCAATCTATCGCGATTTTCGATGGTGGATACCGAAATAATATTGAAATAATTTAATACAAAAAAATAAAATAATAAAAAAATAAATAATAATAATAATAAAAAAGAAAAGAAAAATGTAAATCCGAGTTTATAATTTTATAATAATATTATTATCATCCTCATAAAGCGAATATTATGCCTAAATATGGTAATCGAGTTGCTTTTTATTTTTCGAATTTTAAATCGAGTCCTTTCAAAATGAATAATTCGTCGTCGGTATTTCGATGTTCAAAGAAATATCATAATTGAATATTTAATTTTGTTCACAACACAGTGTTCTTAAATTGGGAACAAAATAGGGTAGGGTATTAATTTATTATTATTTATTTTTTAAAAGTATTGATTTTGTAAAGACGAGTAGGTATACATTTTTATGACTCTAGGTCAACACAATATTATTATGTTTAAAAACAATATTATAAAATATTATTCAAAATAAAATATAATCAAAAAATAATAATAGGCATATAATTATATTATTATTTACAGAAAATTGTTTATAAATTTACGTAGTTTTATTATTAATGCTATTATTTTTTCCTCTGATTTTACCTAGCATTTGTATCGTTTAATAAATAAATAATAAATAAATCAATACCTTATATATTGATCTGTATTATTGTCAAATAAAGTTATATATATTATATTTTTTTAAGTACTTATACTTTGTTTTCTATGAGAATATTATTTATGTATTTTGACTGTAATATTAATTTTCTTTGTTCTTTATTTCGATATCGAATAATTGTTTTTGGATATTTTTTTGCAATATTGTGTGTGTGTGCTATTCTCTCGACGACTATAATATGTAAATGGGTTATGTAAACCAAAAATATTATATTTATTTAAATTATTTTTGCTCGATTCAAACGCAAGTAAAATATTTACGATACGATAATAAATTAAATATCCGTTTTGTGCGTTATAATATACCTACGTATAATGATAAGATTAACTTAATTAAGAATAAAAAGTGTCGTGTTCACTGCGAAACTCGACTTGTTATTCGAATATTTCTTCACGTTTATTTATTTATGTGAATCAAAATATCATTAGATTTTTTTTTTAACAGATTACATAAGAAATATAACCAGAATTAAGTAAATACCTGTATAATAATTTATTTTATATAACGTTGATACACATTTTGAAATATTATTATTTATTACGAACCCCAAAGATGCGCGATCTCGGTAGGAATATGATTAGTAGTTGTCGTTCAAATATTATAATAATATGAACATCGTTTTTATATTATTATCCAGAGCATTTTTTACGAAATCGAATATTATACGTATAGGTAGTTTTTATTTATTGTATAAACTTAAATTACGTATAATGCGATATGAATATAAGAAGGGTATTTATTTTTTATTATAACATAATCATTTGGACCTCAGACGTGTTTATTTTTTAAATGTTCCCATAATGTTTTTTATAATAACATAATCGTGTACAAATTATAATAAATTGTTATTTAAGAACAATAAACAGTGTGTTATCAAATTTGACTTACTTAAAACACTCTGCGCTTTATCAAGGTTTTTTTTTTTTAATGGTTTTCACTCGACATGACGTGACGTGACGTAATTTATGGTTTAAAACAAAGAATTATTATTATATAATAAATATCCGAAGTTAAAAGTTATATATTATTATATTGTAGGTATAATGTACACTGTAAAATGCAATATTCATTGTAAACATATTTGCGTGATGGTAACGTTATCTAATATTAAAGACAGATATAAGTCACTTTCCTGCACTTGGGTAAACCCTTTCCATTATTTAAAAGGGTTAATTATGCAACTTATTTTCAAAGCGAATCGTGCTCGTTCACGTGACCAAAATCGATTTATTCATATATACACGAGGATATAGTAATAATAAGTATCGTATAGTAAGCTGAACGATATTTTCATGGAATTAAAATTTAATATTATCAATGAATACTTAAAAATAAAAATATATAATATCAAATTTGTATATGTACACTTTAAAATATAATATGGTTTGAACCAAACCTACTTGGTTAATCCTAACCACTAGTCCTATAATAACCTAACAACTTTTATGCACAACGATATATAGTATACTCGTATTATAATGAAATTTGGAGTCAAACAATTCATGTAACGACGACGACAATAACAATAATAATAATAATTTATAGACTTTGTAATATGATTTGAGGACATCGTAAAGAAATGAATGGTGCATTCAAAATTATTATGATTTCGCAAAATTTATAAATACAGGCGGGTCCAAACGATACGCGAGCAATGTAAAAAAAATAAAGATATTACGTACTTTCCCCTCATCGTGAAACTTTTCTGTGACAATGTATATAATAATAGTATTATGTACATGTACTCGATACTTAAATGTTACGTACCGTAACCACGGTCGCGTCTAGCAGCACGTTTTCGCAGTGGCGTGGTATAGAGATAACAAAAAAGAAAAAAAATTATACATAAAAGTCCATAAAATTTCTGTTTTACGAGCTCGCGTCATCGGCACACTGGCGTTCATTTTCGCGCCCATGAGTGCAATATTTTCGACTTTATAATATTATTGTAGACGCGAGCGAAATTTCCGCCATTTATGGTACGAATATAATATAATGTCTATTATACGATGGGGGGGAAAAAAAAGAACAGATTTTTTTTTATATATATACGATTTATACGTGCGAATGTGATATATAAAAATAATAATAATAATAATAATAATATGAAAAAATAATACACGACCGCGTGCGAATTTTTACGCGAGGAGGAGTTTTTAACGGTTCATACAATACTACTACGCGCGCGTATCTGCCCATATTAGTTCCATTTCACCGATCAATCTACGACCTATTTGTCAAAAAACACGCGTTTATAACGTATGACACGAACGCATTATATTCACAGGCGTAGAATATAATATTATTTTTATTATACTCTCGTCGAAATAACGCGTATACGATTATGCCAAGGATTCTATAAAAAAAAATATATATATATTCTTAGGCGTATACGTATAAATACATGGGGCCCCTCCCACGACCCCCTCCCAAGACCGTATTTAAAAAAATTGTATACTGTTAAAAACAAAATTACATTATAACGTATAATTATGGTAGTAAAAATTTGTGTTTTTTTTTTGTTATAAAGTTATCCCAAAATTTTGACTTGGCACCCCCCCCCCCAACCAAGTTTCTGTAACCGCCCCTGTATAAATAAATATTAAGACCACGTTTTCACGCGATATAATATTTATATTTAGTAAAAACAATATGCTCGTAATTTGTAATATTGGACAGTCCGACGAAATGAAAAATTTTCCATTTTGACATATAAATACAACGATAGAAGCGATTTTTTTGAAAATTATTCGTAGGTAGAGGTACCCATATTTTATCAGGACGAAAAAGAACATCGGATGCCATCGACAAAGATTTTTTTTTCTTTTATTTTACGTTTTTTTTTAATTTAGTTTTATCGCGTAATTTTAGGCACGGATATGTATGTTAAAATAATTAAAATTTCGCAAATGAATCCGGGACGTCGTATTACTTCTGCGTGCAAAGGTTGACGTTTTTCGCGTTTTAATTATTTAACCGTACTCCGCGGTGTACAATATCATACGTGCTCGTAATATATTTGAACGCATTAAATTTGTTTATTTTTTAAAATAATACAATTTCTCTTCCAATCGATGTCGTATTACAATTTTTTAACAATTTTCATACATATATATATATTTTCATATACCTATATAATGTATAAAATATATAAATATGATTTTTGAATTTGAAATTTCCAAGAAATAGTGTTTCATGTTGTAGAATTTTAAACTGAAAATTTACATTTTTATTTTTATTTGAGTCATGTATATTATTATCGAATCGTAAGTTTATTTTGTAAATTTTATGTGTGTTCATGACAACTACAGGTGAGGTGGGGTTTTGTATAAATAAATGACAAATGGTTGAAGTTGTCGATTTTTCCACTAAAATATCGAGATATTAATAATACAATAATAATACAACAACAATAATTATCAGAGAATTTAGAATGTATATATGTTTTTATCACTTTTACGTTCATATCAACTATAAGAACAATAACTATTAAATTTACCAAGTAGTTTATAATTTATTTGAAATTCAAGTTTCAACGCCGTTCGTGCAAGAAATTTATAAAGATGTCAGGAATAATTGATTTCATTAAACAAATATATTATGCTAACCCCGCAGCCTATCTTATTTTCATTATGAACTTATTAATACTTTCAATTATTTTCATGTGAATTAAAATATGCTCTGAAGTTTCTATACTTACTTATCATACATTTGGTTTTACATGAAACATTTTAATGAACAAGGAAAGTTTCATTTGTAATAAATTATTATAATATGAGATCTTACATATTATAGAAATATATAAAACGTTTATAAAACAATTTTTTGTAAAATATATAACTAAATATTTTTTGGAGTATTCGTGAAATTATAAAAGTATTATATTTTATTTAAACCTAAATAATATTTATGAAGTTTGAATTTCATATTGAGCTAATTATTAGAACTTTAATTTATAATTTAAAATTATATTGAATTTTGTAGGACCAGACATTAACTACGATGTTATAAATTTGTTTAAATATTATTGGGTTAAAGGTAATAAAAATATCTAAAAAAATATCAATGTTAAATGTCTTTAATACTAATCAAATTATTAATTTTATTAAAACAGCACCTACTTAAATGTAAATTTATAAAATTATAATATATATTTATGTTTTTTGGGCAATAATTCAAACATAAATTCAATATATCAAAATGATAAAATTTTTACTTTTTAGACAATGGGATTACGTCATCATGAAAAATGAAAAAATATCGTTGTTATGTCAAACTGAATATTTTTTAACGTATATAAAAATGATTATAATTTTTTTTTTTATTATTATTTCACTTTTAGTTCTAACATATTATATAGTAATAATATGTATATAATCTTGGTGAATTTAAATTATTCATATTTAGGTATGTCAATATAATTAATATGTAAGTATTTATTATAATACGATTATATTATTCTCACATATAATAATAAAAATAATAATCCTAATGGAAGTTTTAATTACAATTTTTCGGGTTTTTTTTTTTGTTGGTTTAACGAGGTTTTTAATTATTCCAAATTTACTTAATAATAACAAAATAAATGAATAAACAGAGATAATGATAATGATTTGTGTACGTTTAGAAAATTCAAATTGAACTATAGGGGAAATGATATATGATAAGGATGACATGTCTAGGTATAAAATGTAACTTTTTTTCTCTATCAATATGCAAACATAATATTTGTGTTTAGAATTTTAGATGTGTAAAGTATTATGAATTTAAACGGCTATATACATGTGGCCAAAAACATAAAGAAAAAAAAAATTATTGACAACTATGACTGTTTCAGGAAATATAAATTGAGCCATAAAGGATATTTCAAAAATAAATGAATAATATTATTACATTTAAAAACCGGAAGTGTTATTGATATATATATATTTTTTTAATAAAACTCGATTGTATTTATTTGATAAAAAAAATTATTTTATAAGATAATAGATACTAATTTGAATACCCTTGTATAAATATGTTAATTGCATTATACATTAACGAAATAAAATATTAAAATATGTATCAAATATTTAATAACGAAATGACTTTTTTTTTACTCATTATTAATAACTGCAGAATGAAATTTTAGAAAAATATGTTATCGTTTTTTTTTTTTTTTTTAAATGTGTATTTTTCATTATTAAAATAACTTTTTCATATTAGAAACTTTACGCTAAATTTCGATAAAACGTGTGTACCCATTTTAATTTTTATATACAAAAGTAAATGTACATAATAAATTGTTATTTAGCCACGTTAAGTATATTATAGTGCATAATAAATGTAATATATTAATGGTATTTTTAGTTTATTATTTAAAGTATATTTATAAATTTAGGTTTATTATTGCATGTATGTGAAATAATTTTAAAAAATTTTTCATAAATAAATTTTTATTTTTTTCAAATTTTTATACTTGAAACTCACCTTATTTATTGTATTTACACTGGCTCCGTAGTTTATCAACATTTGGACGGCATCTGTGTGACCATGCCAAGCAGCCATTAAAATCGGACGCATTCCGTACTGAAATATTTTAAAAGTGGTTTCATATTATTATTAATTGTTATCATAATATTATCATATTTAACTTGTTTATATTCATTCGGCTGTTAGTGTGTGTATGTGGTTTGTTTGATTATTTTAGTGCTAAAGTTATAAAGACCTTAGGCATTTGAGCTTTTGTTCAAATATACTATTAGTACTAACATGACTTTTATTAATAATATTATTTCTAAGTTAGTTTGATAACAATTTTTTTTATAGTTTGACATTTTCTAGATTTTTATTTATAAAATATTTTAATTCCACTCATATAAGAATTTATTTGTTTGAAAATATTTCCATATTAATTTTTTCATTTTGTGTTTTAAATTTAAATTTATTGATAATTATTAATTATTAGTAAATTATTCTGTATTGTACACTGTACTGTATGGTATATAATATCACAAATGTGCAAAGTGTATATTATATTATTATGAACTATAAAAGAGGTACTAAAGAGGTAATATTATGAACTTAAAATTGATTTATTTGGTAAACTCAATTTATAACTGCGTATAAAGTATATATTATACGTCATTATTTAATATAAAAAACTGCAATTTTAATAGCTTTGAAAGTTTTAGTTGCCATATTATTTGTTAAGTTTAAAAGACTTTTCAATTTTAGTTTTTATCAAAAAAAAAAAAAATAGTTTCATTTTAAATTAGTCAGGATATTAAATAATTTAGTCGAAACGTTGTATTTGCAAAGGCAGACGAGGAAACCATATTTCAATTTGCGACAAAAAACTAATCCTTTCTGCAAGGAGTTAACGTTTATGCAATTTTTATTCTGATTTTTATGATTTTAATTGGAAAAAGTAATTAAATTTTAAAATTGCATTGTCTTGTTGCATTTATAAAATGAAAAAATAAAAAATGCTAATTTAAATAATAAAAAAAAAATAAAATAGAAATAAAATATATTTTACAGAGAAAAATAAGTAATATTAATTATTTCCTAATCGGGTTAATTAAGAATAGTACGCTGTAAAATTTAAAACTGTCGAAAAATAATTAAGTAATCTAAGTTTATATTTTTAGAATAAAATATTTGTTACACTTGGATTTTGGGTAATGTAAATTATATATAAGTTATGTTACGAAAATATCCTGAAATTCGTGGAATTTGTTCTTCAAAAAAAAGTTCTTCTTGGTCTTGTAATTCATGAAATTTTTAATATTTTTTTTTTTCAAACGAGTTCATTTATTATTTATATGCGTTGAAACGAATTATTTTTAAGTTGATAAACTTTCACACAGAATTATTACTCGTATATAATTTTAAAATAATTATTAGGTACAGATTTGTATTATTTAATATTAAACAATATCATAATTCTAGGTTTATACATAAGACCTATTAGTATTGCGAACTTTTATTTTAAAACAAAAACTGTACTTAATCAGTTTCGAAAACAATATTTGATAATTATATTATGTTATCCATTGTCGAATGGACGAGGTACGGATTTATTTTTGAAATATTTCAAATATACGTGTGAAAAACGTAATTTTTTGGTTTTTATTCTTTGCGTATACACTCGGCATTGACTTGAATTGTATATTCTTTAAATTATTATCGTACTTATTGATTCGTTATCAACTAATTTAAACCAGGAAATACAATATTAGACCACAATCGCGCCAAGTATAGATAATAATTTAATAAAAGGTTTTGGGTAAGTCTTTGGAACATCCCTGTTATGTTCTAATAAATGTGGGCAATAATTTCCACTGTCTAGCCGAATACAATACAATTGGAGATAAAGAATGGGTAATAAATCTCATCACTGTTTATGAAATCGAAATTAGTCTTTTTATACCGTTATAATATATTACGTATAGGGAAGTCTTTTGTATTGATAATTTTAAATTTTACTAGCCAGTTTGGTACTTATAGATTATAAATAATTAGTATTTATTCCTTAATTAAAAAAAAAAAATAAAAAATAAAATTAATTTAGATTTTGTGATTCGCTCTAATTTCGTATAACTCGTATAGCGTTTAAGAAATAATTATGAATTAATAACAAAGAAAACGTATACGAATGTTTTATAGATAAAAACAGAAAATAGATAGTTATCAATTTTATAAATTAAATAGTACAGTTTAGTGAAATAAAAATTATGTTGTAATAAAATTATTAGCGAAGTAACCTTTCGGTATATTATCTATTATTCTATTCGTTATTAATTTAATTATTGTAGTGCACTACTACAGTAGAACGAAGAAAAATTAAATTCCATGCATTAAGAATATTATAAAAGTATATTATAAAAGTCATTATTAAATGAATATAATCGAATTCATTAATTACTTTGTCTTTGGCTTCAATATCACATTTTGCATTTATTAACATCTCCATTATTTCGATATTTCCCCGCGAAGATGCCCAGTGGATTGGAGCTCTGCCATACTGAAATAAAAATTAAATATCAAATAATATTTTTTTATTGTTTTTATTCGATTGAACGCGCAACGGATATATTTTTTTTTTTGTTAAGCGTTCAAAGTGTTCAAACACAATATATTAAACAATGTTTTAACACCTAACTTAAGTTTTTAATTGTTTTCGTTTTGTAAAACAATTAAATATATACTTATAAATTTTTCATTTAAAATATATTCGATCGATGTTCGCGGCACTAACAACGTAAAATATGTATTGTTTTTTAAAGTACGATATATTTACTAATTAATTGTATATAGCAGCGGTTCCCAAACTTTTTAAGTTCACGCCACCCTAAAAATTAAAAAAATTAATTGCGCCTCCCATAAAAAATTAAATTACAAATTTATAGTATTTAAATATACAAACATTTTTATTTTTATGAAAATATAAGTTAACAGTAAATATTATTAAACTTCAATTTAAAGTATTACAAAATACAATGCGTATTAATATTTAAACTTAATGCGAACAATGTGCTTGTTTTCTGTTTAATAATTCTTCAAAATTAGGTAGCAATGTTGTGACAGCCACACGCATTTCTTTTTCAATATTAAGTTTCGATCGATATTTTGATTTTAATACAGCAACTGCAGAAAAGCCTGCTTCGCATAAATACGATGTCGCAAATGGTAGTAGTACACGCAAAGCTTTGTTGGATATTTCAGAATATTCATCTTTAATGCTGCTCCAAAATCCTAAAAGTGAAAATGAAGAAAATTTCATTCGTAACGAAGAATCAGATGAAATATCGATTAATTGTTCTTCTTCAGTAGTTCTGAAATTTGGTAATGGGTTTTCACTAAACGGATCTTTAATCCAATTGTATTGTACGATGTCTTCTGGAAAATATTTCTCGAAATGATTTTTAAGAGTCATCAGATGATCAGAAATTATGTTTAGTGAGCTCATTGGTAATTCAAGATCATTATCTTGATTTAAAAATATCAATATTTACCACGCGGCTCGCGCCTCCCCTGCCAAAAGCTTGCGCCTCCCAAGGGAGGCGCGCCTCACAGTTTGGGAACCGCTGGTATATAGGTTAAAAATTTAAATTAAAAAAAAAAAAAAAAGAAAAAAAAACGAATAATTATTTTTATTATATAAAATAGAAATCCACGCGAGAAAAGTAAAAGATAAAAACAATTAGCCATAAACTGAAAACCAGCATAATATCCGTGAAACGGTTTTAAGACCCACGACGCGCGTCCCTCAAAACCACAAAGGTTTAGAGAGAAAAATACCGAATGCTCATACACTTTATTTTTATCCCAGCTTACTTGGTAAGATATAGACGTTAAAACCTATAAGGTAGAAATTACCCTCGTTTTTTTTCTACTTTATTAAAAATAAACGGTCTAGGATTGAACGTTGTGCCCTTTATTAATATGGACGAAGCACACACAACACAATATATCTTCTCATATAATTGTATGCAAAATTTAGATTGCTGAAATGTGTAAAAAAGAGTTGTAGATGATAAATTGTTTATGAATTATGAATTATTATCTTTATACATTCATAATAACATCAATTTAAATTGTACGCGCGTACAATTTTATGATCACACGAGAAAATACAAATTCGTTTTATTTATTCGAGTGCGATATTTTTGTTTTTTATTCTTCGTCGATGAGTTTTAAAGAAGAAGATATTACACATATATTATGTTGGAAAATCAATTATTATTTTATTTAGTAAATTTGCGAATATTTATTGAATTCAAATGACTTTATAATTTATAAATGAAAAATCCATTCGATTTGTTAAGGAAATATGCAATCATGGTGAGTACGACGATTAAAACACTAGAAAATAATAATTACTCCTAAATTATTTTACTTAATGTAATTAAAAATAAGAAAGATTATTACCGAATCAATAATGTTTATTAATATTTATTTAAGAAATTTGAAAATAATTTGTTAGAATTTATACACTCGATCATCTCTTTATAACGTAACAATATTTTTATCTTTACTATTATTTGTGATAACGTTACATTACCAGGGCCGTATTTAGGGGGGTACAACGGGTACAATTGTACCGGGCGGCAAATTTTTAGGGGCGGCTATAGTTTTAAGGTAGTAAAGAGGTGTGAAAATGTTGAATTAATTATGATAATTATTATGATGGAAAGAAAAATAAATAATTTAATAATTTAAAACCTTTTTAACCTTTAAACATACCGCGCATGCCGCAATTATAAAATGATAATCACTGTTCATTGTTTATATTTTTCAGTTACCATAGATGATTTAATTTTGTTTGAAGTATTTAAAAGTAATTATATTAAAGAGTATATTTTATATTTTCACGGGGAAAGGGGACAAATACTCCAACATATCTCCCTAAAATACGCCTATTATTGAAACAGTAGAACGGCAGTCGTATACGAATAATCGAACATTTTCTTAGAAAACGATTATTCATACACGACCGCCATTCTACTGTTTTAAGAATATACCTACCCAGAGATGACCCGATGGGGGGTCATGGGGGTTCACATGCCCCAGTCAGAATTTTTAAACATTAGTCTGCAATCGTCAAAATTATTTGTTTATATTAATTATAAAATTTTTGGGTTTAAAACATTAAAGTTATTAAATAATTTAGAACTCATAAAAATTAATGTTTTTTTGTACATTTTTAGTCGGCAAATTTATGGTAACAATCCCCCACGATATTTTTTTAAGATCGTCCCTGAATATATCCATTGGTGGGGGGGGTGAACGATTTAATTTGTACCTAGCGCCAAAATCTTAAATACGGCCCTGTACATTACTAATGTAAATTAATTAATATTTT
Source organism: Tetraneura akinire (assembly GCA_021307375.1). NCBI lineage: Eukaryota > Metazoa > Arthropoda > Insecta > Hemiptera > Aphididae > Tetraneura > Tetraneura akinire. Next base: position 2,907,188 of record JAIUCT010000008.1, read on the forward strand.
CATCATATGACCTTGTAAAAATAACGAAAAATCCTTAAGATCATATTTTAATTTATATAATTTAATACCTTATACTTATAATATTGTTTGTCTTCTTTTTAATTAATTCATTTTTCTAAATTATTTTTCATAAACATTTATTTTTATTTTTTGTTTTTTTTTTTTAAATTAATAAAAATAAAAAAATAATAAAAATAATTAAGTAATATATATATTATACGATTGTATAAATATGAATGTAATAATAATTAATTAGAATAATAATGATTTATTATTGATTTTATATGATGCGGATACAATTCGCTGTAAAGTTTTTATATTAATCTGCATACTCGTATATTGAAATTATTGTTTAATCCTACCATTTGTGTTTGCAGTTTCTTACATAATATCATTTAGATTTTATTAAGAAAACGGAATTCTATATTAATATTATAATTCACTGTAAATTTGGTAGCTAGGACTTTATGCGTATAGTCAGTATTTTTGCCTTTTTGGTATCTATGGTTAGGTTATGATTTAAACGCTCAGTCATATATTTTAATCTACCATACATGAATGAATATATTATGTTAAATCACGAATTACAATAGTATAATAATTGTTACTGATAATGCCTTAAGTGTATATATTTTACGCGCATATAGGAATATTGTTATCGTATTAGATCGTAGACTCGTAGTCAACACGTCATTATAAGACATATCAAAATAAGGTATTATATTATCTAATATATATTTACTATGAATTAATAAAAACATTTACCTAAGAAAGCGTAGAAGTAGAATAATAATAATGCATTAATTAAGTTCAGTTCAGGTTTTTTGTATTTCTTAATTTTAAATATTATAAGACATAATAACTATTAACTATTTTATTATACATTAGGTCATTGATATTATTATACAGGTATTATATAAGACATAAAATTTATTATTATATTAAATAAATGTTTATATCGCAGTTCCTATAATAATTATATAAGTGAAAAAATTATTAAAATATAATTTATACTTCTACGAAAGAAACTGAAATGAAATATTTATCTTAGGTTAACTACTATAATGATTCCCAGTGAAATAACAATTTTTTTCTAAATTCTATAACGAATAATATATAAAAAAAAGTGTAAAAAAGAATGTAAAGTTTTTAAAACTCGCCCTTAACGCTATTTAATATCTATTATTTTGTCGTTTGTTAAATAGATATCTTAGGACGCCTATAGTGAAATATTATTATGGTACGATCCTTATATGTATAATTTTAACAACGATGATACATTATAATATTAATACATATTATACATTATTATATATTATTATAGTTAGTCCAGTTATTATATATAACTGGAATTCAATTAATTATATATTATAATTAATTGAATTCCAGTTAGCATTGGCTTAAGATTGAATAAGTTTTAATCGTAATTTATTGGAATTACTTAGAAATTTTGAATTAATTTATTTGGACACGTAATCTTCAATTGTTTAAGTTTAACTTCCAATATAAGCGCGTAATGCCTATTCGTAATTGAATTATTAATATAAAAAGTATACAAATACAATTAAATTAATATGATGCTATTGGTTATTATAGGTTATTACTTTCAATAATAATAATATTATTCGTGTATTATATACGTTTAAATTATGTATTATTTGAATTGTTCAAAATGTAAATCAATACTAAAATATGTTTAACTAATTAGGTTAATGAAAAAGGAGATTCTTTGATGATTATAATAATCATGTGGAAGTAATTTTTACTGAATTGTAAAAAAGTTCAATGATAAAATTATAATTTTACTAATAATTTACGAAATTTTTAAAAGTAAAGGATTTATATAATTTTATATGGATACAAATAAGTTTTTATATTCTATCACAAATATAGCATTATATTATAATATACTTACATTCTCATCTTGTATAGAACATAATGTACTATGCAAAAAAAAAAAAACCTTTTATTTATATTAAATTGAAACTACTATATCAAATTACACCTTTAATTCAAGGAAATAATAATATTTTAAATTATGTTTAATAAATAGTTTTATTTTCTAATTGAAATAATAAATAGACGTTCATATTATTTAGTGTTTTAGTGTAATTTTCAACTATATAAATAAATAATAATATAAAAAAGTAATTTGAAAATTTTATTTTTTTGTCATTAACATAATAATATTACATACAAAGTATTTTATATTATTACTTTTATATTTGAAATGTGTAATTTACATACATATATAATATTATATATGTAATAATGATATCGTGAATTGCAAAGTGCATTTACATTTTTAATTTAATTATCTATTCTATGAAATATACAAAAAAATATTTTAATTTTTTAAATTGACTTTTATTTAACATTATTCTAAAATATTAAGATATAAAAAGAAGAATCCATATACTTGTAAATACATTAAATATCGATTTTACTAAAATGTCATCTTTAAACAACTATAAAAGAAAATTGATACTTGAGATTTTTCTAAAATTTCTAAATTACGTTACCCAATGGCTAATATATAAGTATATTTCAATCAAATTTTTAAAAAAATTAAAAATTTTTTGTCTTTTTTATTAATCATTATTGTTAAAGTATTGAGAAGTAATAAGAAGAATATTTCTGTGGATTCTTAAATTTTCGATTACACTAAAGTATCAACTTTAAACAGCTATAAATAAAAATTGAGACCTAGGGATTATTCTAATATTTTGGTGCCATGTTAAGTAATATACGAGTACGCATAATTTAAATTTTCATACTTTATAACCCAAAATTGCTAAATTTATCAAACATTATGTAGATAAAAACAAGAATTTTAGGAAATATTCAAAGTTCTATATTTTGTTGAAAAATTAAGGGAACCATTCCAAAATATTTTCACGTATATGATACCTATGTGAATACTCTATAAATTTTTCAAGTCTCTAACTTTATAATTGTCCGAGTTATCGTCATATATTGAAATAAAATTCATCGAAATTTCAGTTTTCGTGATAAAAAGCAGTTTTTTTTATTCATTCTTTCTACTGCTTATGGTAAATTTTGAGAAATTTGAAAAATGACTTAAATAAACTACCAACTACATCCACTCTCCAACCGAAAACATGCTATTTATGAAAATCGGAGCATTATTTCGGGTAGTAAAAGTGTCTTCAGAATAAAAAAAAAAAAAAGCAAATAATGGCAAAACCAATTCATTCCTCGTTTCGAATCTAAAACTGTAGTACCTACCTACTGTATAATACTATATTAAATTATATTATGAAATATATAAACGCGTTTTATATTTTCTAAGTTACTTGAATGTAAATGGTATTTTAATTAGTTTTTGTTTGCGAATATTTAAATAGTTAATCTATATTAGACGTTTTTTCTTTGAATAATGTTATATTATAGCTGAATATATTATCTTTGGATATTTAGATTGGGTTTCTCTTGAAATATATTTTATTAATAATACATTTTTTAATTACAGTGTCACGTTTTCTCTAAGGTATAACGTGTTCGTTCATATTTTAAAATAAATGTGTTGCAAATTGTTTATGTTTTGTAGTTTGTTTTAATGAACTTTTTAAATGTGTATAATATTATAGTGTTTAATTGATTATTGTTTAATCAACAGGCATTCTAAAATTAGAGCATTTACGTACTCGTGTTTTACATAATATTTCTAAAGCGTATGGATTTATTTTTACGTCTAATTTTCAAAGATACTATATATAATAATTTATTTTTAAAAATTTGAACGGTGTTCATAAAATATACATTAAAAAAATTGTTATATTTTCATCTTTGTGCCTTCTTTTACATTATTAGGTACCTATTTATAAATCGAAATTAACAACTATTAATGTGAAATCAGAATTTTGTTACTTATTATATTTGAACGGCATTGCTGTTGTATTTTTACAAACGAAAAGAAATCCGATTTATTTAATTAAATCATTCCTTTAATAATTCAGTTTTCAAACAAATTAATAATGATAAAAGCAAGGAATGGGATACTCCTGCCGCAGGGATATAGTAGGCAAATCATAGTGTTTAATTTTAATTAGAATTTGAATTCAATGATAAACCATCGCATTCGAAAAAACGATTCTGAGCGAAGTTCAGTCAGATTATGTAGGTATTGATTAAAATTTTGACATTCTTTATTAAATATTTAAAACGCAAAATTGTATCACACATATAAGGACTATATAGTTACATATTATTTTATTATACAATAAAAATTTTCCATTGGTCCAATTCGCGAATGCTCAAAGCAACTTTTGAAATTTGAATACCAACCCCTATTTTATTTTTTTTATTTTAGTAATTAATTTTTATTGTATTGTTTTAAACATTTTTTTATTTGAGGTTTTTTCTACATAACAGATAATTTATTAAAAATAAATCTAGTATAAAATCGTTTTAATCAATTTTATAGCGTATTATATTTTTTACATACAATATAGTGAAATGTAATAATCGATAGCTACTCGTATATAATGATTGAATTTTTAAATAAGAATATTTTTATTGTTAATCGCCATTATATTAATATTAATTAATGTGATAATTTTGCATAAATTATTGAATAAGACGTATTTACTTACATTATTTCGAGAGTTCACATCTAATGGTTCTTTAATTACTCTTTGCACAGCGTCCGGATCATTTTTTATGACAGCTTCGTGCAATAATAGTTCGTTTTTGAGAACTGAAATTTAAATAAAATATATTATTATTATTATGTTTTCTAAGTAAATATGTAATTTATAAACAATATATTTTGACACATCTTGATTTGAATTTTAAACATATTATTAGTGATAATTTGGTAACTCATTCTATCGAAATTAAAAACATTGGATGATTACTAATTCTACTGCATAATTATACATTTTACGTATAGGTACCTAGTCGAGAAATTTATTATTTTGTATTTAGATTGAAATTATATTTTTCAAAATGTTTGATATGAAAAGAAATGCGATTCCCTTGTTATTATATTGAGATTACGAAACATTGATTTTGAATATTTATTTTACAATATTATAGGAATAATAACCAAAAAAAATATAGAATTTCTACGATTCAAAACCTCTCGACCAACGGTTTAATATTTATTTTCGTAAAAATTATTTACTTTGTAATGCAATCAACTAACATTTTTATGCGCGTACATTAACTTTTAATTCACTTTAACGTCATTACAAAAATAATAATATACATTTTAGAAATGTTATGAAATTGTGTCAAGCGCAAATTTACCTTTTTTTTTTTCTGTCGTCGTCGTATCAAAGTTTCAAACAACTAAACAACATAATAATAATCGTAGTTTTATAACGACGAAAACGAATTCAAACGTATTAAATTTCATAAGAGAAAAAGATCGATATGAAAATATCAAGTCCGACAGCAGAGATTCCATCAGCAGTGTTTTCATCGCTCACCTGAACTATTTTTTTTTTTTGCATCAAAACGTTAAGTTTGAATAAATGACGCGTACCTGTATAGAGTATTTTATTGGTGGTATATTATTATATTAGTTTGTATATTTTAAAATGAATTTCGCACACGTAAGTTTTGCCCCGGGTCTGTGTTAATGTTTAACCTATACGATATATTATTATTATAGTTCAAAGTATTGTTCGATACTCGATAAGATATATTGTTTCGTATCCGATAATACCGCGTGAAGTTTCGGTATACGCGTAAACAATAACGCAGTTGTGCGTACCTACGTATATAATAATAATACCCGACGATATCGGTTTCGTCGTAAACCATAAATTACGTTTAAATAATAATAATATAAGTCGGCGAATATAACATTATAATATTATACGGACCATTGCTCGTTCGACGACTTCCAACTTCGGTTGGTGGCTCTGGATTTTCTTCGCCACCGCCCATGGATACTCGTCTTAAGACCACGCAGTCGTCTACCCTAAGCATATTACCGGCATTACCCGGAGTTCGTCTGAAATCAAATCAAATAAGACATTTTATTACTATAATACCTACACGCTACACGGTGTTGATTCTTGATTGTGTTATCGAAACGTATTATTAATAATAATAAATGTGGTATTATTAATATAATATCATAATAGTTTCGGATCATTTCGGCAAAATAATAGTGCCGAGGACAATATAATAATGTAATACGTTTCACACGCGCTGTCGTAGATAGTTTTCACAAGTCGAGACGTACTTCGTTTTTGGAATCCTCGACCCAATAATATACGACCGGTTATAAAACGTTGATCGTACGAAGAAGACATTTTTTCCAACACTACATAATAATAATAATAATAAAAATAATAATAATACGTATTATCGTAATATTTATGGGATAATGTATGGTATTAACCTCTTTTATATTTTATATCCTTAACCCGAAAAAAACATTAAACACGCCACACTTTTCCTATATTATTGTGTCCGTTGTCCTGCGTAACGTGTCGTTGTATATATTATATATTATAAATCTAATTTTAAATGTCTTATAGACATTCCTATAATTCCTATATTGTGTAATTTATTAAACATTGTTGTAACGTGAAAGTTTTAGAAATAGTTGTGGATTGTGATTTTATTTTATACGAGTATAGTACGTTAGTTTAAATAATATAACGTAAAATGAAAAAAAAAAAACAATTTGATGTCACTTAAGTTTTATACGCCATTTAAAATATATAACATTCGTGCAATTTTTTATTCTTTATATCGTTTTTATCATTAAAACTGAAAATATGTATTTAAATTTTTGGAATTATTTGAAATTTAAAAAAAAAATATATATATATAACTGTTTTAAATATCTTAAATAGAATAGTATTGGTGTGAGTATTACTGTATTAAGCTGTAAAACTAACTTTTTGATTATTCAGCATATTTATTAACATATTATTATGTAAATCTCACAGCAGTCACTTAAAAAATATTTAAAGATAAAAATCTAATATTTCAATCTACTATATACATAATATATAAAATGTATATTACGTTGGACATCTTGTAAAGTTGTAAGTGGATGTAAAAATATGATATTACGTAATATTATGCGAATTTCTTCGTAAATATGTACCTAACATCTGTTTATTTCCATAAAATTATAAAGAACCACCACGTAGTCGATATTATGAAGTTAATACGCATAATTTTTAAACGTATTAAACCATGAGAACGTTGTAAAATATACGAAATAAAAAAAAATCGATTTTAATTATTCTGTTAACTGAGATAAAATATAAATACACTTAAACTCGATCGAAACACATTACAATATAATACCTATATATAATGTACCATAATAGTATATATAATTTAGTCTACGGGATATAAGATGATTGCGTACAATACTTTGGTTATATTTTTCACTATGTTTAATTTTATTTTCCACTATAAAATTTCAATTTATTAAATTTTATACCGTGTATAATATTTTACACAACCGCATCCAACTTTGCGAGTATAACTCGAACGGTATAAATTTTTATTTAAATTAATCCTAAAATATTTTCACAGTAATATTGCATATTTTTATACAATTACAGTCTTTGAACATGAGTTCATCTGTATTGTCATATAATAATTATTTAACGAAGGGGTATTTTTATTCCGAACAATTACATCAGTAAGTACATCGTATTTTAAATCAATTTCCTGTTTCCTACAATGTATTTTTAATTATTATACGTTAATAAAATATTAATGTTATATTAATGGTGTGTTATCGTTCTGTGATATACGAGTAATCACCGCGTGAAATGAATTTAATTATATTTATTCAAATAATACAATCCGTCTTGACCGAAAATAATGTACGAATAATTGATATTTATGTTTTTTTACTTAGGTACTCAAAATTATAATGAAAATTCAAAATTTTAATAATTTAATCGTACGAAAATTATTTTTATAAAATTTTTCGAGTTTTTTCGCAAAACCAATTTTTTTTTTTATCATATACAGCGTATGATAATTTTTTATATTTAGTCACTATTGTATTAAAAATACGTATATATATAAGTACGATTATATTAATGGAAATCGTCCGGGATGTTTTTTCCGCACGATTTATTTTCTATTAAAATATTTATAAATATATTATAAAAATAGACGAGTTAAACACGCAATATTATTATATAATATGTGTATTTTTTAACGTTTTTTTATAGTATGGATTTTTCTTCTTTTTTTTTCACCCAAACACATTTTATGATAATATTATAATAACTCTGCGTATAAAAAAAACGTTTCGCGAAATTATTTTATTATTATTATTTTTTTTTAAATCGTTATAGGACGACTAAAAAATAATAATAATTATTATTATTATTATTTTTTTTTTATCATCGTACGAATATAACGAAATATATTGCGAAACAAATACGAGATTTAATACGGGATTATAAATACGGGTGATATAGAGCTAGGTCAATTATTATTATTGTGGGTTATGTAAATCGTTAAACGCGATTATACGTTTTTATGATAATGTCGTGCGCGTCCTTTTAACGCACGCTAAGTGCTCTTTTGTTTTAAATATTATACACAATTATTATAATTATTATATCGTATACACTTACGCGGAACAGTTTAAACGATTTCTGTGGTAAAGTTTCAAGTGTACAATATATAAGATTCTCGAAAATTACTGTAATATTATAATGTAAAATTATAAGATTTTAGTCGACAGAGTGTGTATGTGTTTCGAACTTTTACATAACCGTATCGTCAAAATTCATATCGTACACGAGTTACTAAGTATTACGTCTTCCTCTTTTTTTCTACCCTTATTACACGCTAATAATAATAATTTTGATTAAAACGTTTTGAAATTTATATGTACAATAGGTATCATTCTTCATCATTACCGCGGGTTGTACAATGTATACACGTCACTAAGTAAAAATACTCTGGTGAATAAAAACTCATTTTTGTTTTATTACATTTTTTTTTTTTTTTTTTTTTTTTTTGTAATGTCGTATTTGTATATGAATATTATAATAATTAATTATTATTAATATGATCTAATATACGTACTCGTTATTTTATTAGTTTTTATTAATGAAATACTTTTCAAAAGTATTTCATTAATAATCGTATATTTAAAAGTTATAGTTATTAACATCATTATGCTTCTGTAAAATATATATTCTATTATTTCATAATTATTAGATCGAGTTATTCGACTAAAAACGATATATTATATAATTAATATAATTTATACACATCAACCACGGGTTATAAATTTATAATAGCTCAATTACAGAATAATATTACTTACTATTATTTTTTTAAAAAAAATGTGAAAGTTAATTATAAAGAAATATGTCTTAATAGGTTTTAGTGTGAATTGATTTGTATTGAAAAATAATTATATAATATATAATTTTGGCGTAGGTATCTAGTTTAACTTTAGTTTTTGCGATTTAAAGGTATTCGAGTATAATTTAATTTATATTATGCAAATTCTTAAGTTACAAACTTCTTCGGTAATTAATTTATAAAATTATAATTTATCCCAACCACTTATAAACTGAGTACTCATATAATATATAATATTATTATTATTACGCTCTTAATATAATATTTTTACGAAAAAATAATGTACATTATGAATTTATAATTAATAAGTATAATTATATATTCAATACTTTTTAAAATGAACATTATAACGTTAATGTAGCTGTTATATAAGCATTAAAATTTAAAATTTTCACCTAGTTACTTTTATATCTTACTAATAATAGGTATCTTTATAATCAGAATATTATGACGCTAATTATATTTTTATATCGTGCAAAGTTAAACATGAGACTAATTGATAAAAATTATAAAAATACGTTCGTTTACTATATTCATACCCAAATTATCGCTTTTTTTAACCTTTATTTATTTTTTGAATTTAAATAAAATTTTATATGAAAACGGGATATGTTTGTATTTTACTCCATACATTATCGTAGATTTCAGCTATATAATATATATACGTATATTAAGTACAGAATGACTGCACGTGATGAAGATAGTGAGTTGGTAGGCGAGGAGCCGAGGAGTAACAGTATTTTGTAAAACGTCATAAAATGTTTCGCGATGGTTTATATTAAATTAAATTGAATATATTATGTGTATTATTTATTTATTTTTTGCTACCGTGCTTTAATTTTATTGATATTGACTTTCAAGAGAGTCAATACAATTCGTTTTTCAAACTTAAACACGTCATCCATCACAATTGGCCCTCATATATATGAGCCGTCAAAAAAAATCTTCATTTTTTTTTTTTTTTTATGTTATCCTTATCAATATCGTCATCATATTATTTTTATTATTATTATTATCAATATATTATTCATTATTCTTTATGTACGATATTTCCACAATATTTTTATACCTTATACGCGGACTAAACCGAATCACCAAATTACTATTAATAATGATTATATTTCATTAAAATATACAATGAAATTCTAAACCACGGAAGGTGAGTACGCATTTGTATTTGAATATTTTTATTAAAATATATTTAAATAATCTACCTGCGGTGATTTTTAGTCAAACATAAAACATAAAATGTTTATCGAATCCCCACTGTAAAGGGAATTAAATAGGTAGTAAAATTGCAGAAAACTACGAAACACTAAAATGATTATTTATTTATAATTATGAGATTGCTGATCGTTTACGTCCAAAATATTATTTAATATTTTATTTTATGAAATTACAAAATAATTTGCTACTATATCCTGTTCATTAAGTAATAAATAAAAGCCAAAAATTGGGTACTTTTTAATGTTATATTCCTTCTAGAGTTAAATTGTAACTGTATTACAAAGAGAACCGTAATAAACATAGCGCAATACCATTACATACGCGGCCTGTACACGTATTTCGGCAATAAATAAGCGATGATATTACGATTACATAGTACAAAAACGAGAGTGAAGCTTTTCTTCCTATTACGTGTTTAGCTGTCAGTCGAGGGCATGTATTTTCTCGTCTAAATAATATACCCATCATATATTTTATGTATAATATTAGATTTTAGTGCGAAGTTTAACTGAATATAACCGTTATTCATTCTTAATAAAAACAATAATTTAAGTCCGTGTTATTGTAAAAATAGTTAAAAACGTATTATTAATCTACACAAAATTTCAAATAAATTCAAACCATATAATACAATTTTTTACTCGTATCATTATTTAATTACAAGATATTAAAAAGTATGTACATTCCAATGCACATGGGGACTGAAAGGGTTAGTAAAAAAAAAAAAACTACACGTTCGTAAAACGAAAGAAATAATAATTAAACGAAAATATAATATTTCACTCGGCTTCTGAAATAGTAATTAATATTTACTTTATACCTGTTGGCAAGAAACATATAACTCCTAACCACTTGATAGGTTATTATTATGTTTTGACCTAAATAAATAAAACATATAATGCACAATATTGAAGATATAATATAATACTCTTATATTATTAAATATGCGATACTTGAACTAAGGTATATGACTCATAAAAGTACGCGATCCCGTTGACTCTAGTGCGTCGAATGTATAGAAAATTACGCTGAAACGTTTTATTAACCCTAAAAAAATATTATATAATTGACATATTATGCGTAGGTATATAAGAGAGGTAAGATACGAGTATACACGTTAACGGAAAGTGTATAGAGTACGAATAATAATAATAATAATAATAAATATTAGAGGAAATAATTATATATTAATATTGTTTTTGCCTTGTCAAAAGAATCATCGAAACTTTATTATTTTACCGTGCCGCCATTGTTGGACGCAGGTACATATGCAATTATTGATATTTATATTATTATGCATTGAAAAGTTTCGAACGAGTAAATAAATAACATCAAACTTTACTACAGTTTATATGAGTATAAATTGGGTTATATATCATATACACCTATCGTGTCACGTACACACAGACTTACCGTATAGGTATATGATATACAGGATGTGTATCGAATCGCAATGATAAATAAATTTCTATTTTAATATGACCATTTTTAGTATTTTTACACATATACCGTGCTGTTTCTATTTTTTCAATCCCGTGCAAATTTTGTACGATTAAAATCGAGAAAAAGTTCAAGATTAAACCTAACGTATTCTTTATAGCAAAAATACAATATAACATTTTGTGTATATTTTTCCACACACGTTGTAGAGATACATTTCCAACTTCCGGTAGATCGAGTTAATGGTGTTTCCGGACTGGCAAACAAGTACAAAAAAAAAAAAAAAAGAAAAAAAAAAGAAGAAAATTGCAAACTGTAGTACGAACCTCGTATATATTTTTAAAAACTAAGCTAAGTCAAAATCTTTATTACACACCTTCTGCGTGCACAGTTTAACACTCTGATATTTCTTATAACTACAGCGCCACACACGTTAAAATAAGTAATAAAACAATTTTAAGATCAAATCCTTATATGTCTATATACTTAAAAGTTAAAAATGAAAGTAATTAATTTCTTATCATATTACTACGGACGATTCGACCGATTAATCGATCATTGTTAATAATTAATATTCACTTAAAAAAAAAAATTACAAATACAAATTAAAAACATAAATATTATATGACGAACACGCAAAAATAAAATGTTCTGTATTCGAATAAATTATTTATATATTTTCAAAATGTCTCTTTCGTTTCGAATAAAACACTAGCTTTGTAAATATTAAAATTAGTGCACAAACGTTTTTGAATGACGATCTTAATGTGATTTGAAAGTTTCAAAGCGTCTTTGACTAAAATGCTTAATCCTTCGCTACGATAAATTGTCTAGAGAACCGCAGCGGTGGTACATGTGCGCCATCACGCGTCGGATGATCTATCCCGTTACGTGCTCCTAGATCTAAGTTAAGTAAATAAATTGTTTGTAGCAAATAAATTGCTGTCCTGGTGTTGACAGCTGAACGTTTCGACTGATTGAACTAACGACATTTTCACAAACCGAATTCACGAAATAATCATTTGAAAATCGCCTCGCTCTGATCAAGTTTCACGTAATCCGTTATAAGTATCAACACATACATACTCGTATTATTATTATATATAATATAACACGTTTCGTAAACAAATTTTGTTTGTAAACGGTTTATTTATAATAATATAATATAATGCATTACGTTATATATTTATCACGAACAATCGTTTGATACGACGTTAACGTGTCGTGGATAATTTAAAAAAAAAATAACTTATATACGAGGTGTGCCAAAGTTAAAATTAATCCAATTCGTACATATTGACTTAAATTATCGTTTATAAACCCTACGAATAATAATTTCACTTGGATTCGATGGACAAATCGATTCTGGAAGCGATTTCATTTAAAGTATTATAATAATAGTAAATAATTAGCAAATGTAAACAATACAAACACACGTTGTAGGTATATTGATTTTATACGAAACGCGCGTCATTAAGTGACATTAGTACGCAGAAAATGAAAACGATTTGTATTCTCCTACCATCGAATAGATAATCGAATCGAACCTAACCTAACCATAAGTAGATACCAATATGTTATATAAGAATTATGCGAGGAGATTGTATATTATTACTTATAAAAATTTATACTAACCGAGGAAATTTAATATAATATTCGTCGTATAGAATATAGCGTGCAGCTCGTTAACATACGAAACATCGCGAAACATATACAAAACAATAACGAACTGTTTACATTATAATCCGCTTTTGGAAATTGAAAAGTTCTTTAGTCGACCGTGATTTTAAAACAAAACAACGAAACCGGTGCTGCGTGCTTCAACGAACCCATCCGGCCGATGGATTCTCATATCTAACCTCCGTTTTATTGACTTCGTGTCTTACTGTCTTCATATTATGTTATATACTCGTACTTGTATATATAATAATTTATTGAGTTACCACGGTTGTAGTAGACAGTGGTTATTTTGACATTTACGTCGTTTCAAATTATACATTTATGATGAATCTTGTCAACGACGGAGTTGCTTGACTTATTAACTAGAACAGTCGGGTGCGAAGGTAATTTCAAGAATGGGAAATTATTACATTAGGGCGGAACAAACGGGGATTTCAATTTAACATTATAAGTAATAATATTATATACTTGTATTATGCTATTTTCCGAGTATGTGTTTAAATATTTTAGATTTTAATAATATCGAAAACTTTATACTTTTTCTATATAAACCGCGTGTTATGAAAATATAATATAAATAAATTATTAAAAACATCAAATCGATTTTTGTTATAAAATAAACCCGAGGACGATATAAATATGTTATATTTTGTAAACAGGAATGGTTCCTAAATACTAAAGTTATATCATGACCGTGTAGTAAATAATCGGGTCAAAGTAATTAACTCGGATGGATACTATACGAGTCTACAACCATATGGTTAGGCGGTTAGCTACGCATAATATTATTGTGTTTAAATAATATAATATTGTATTGCAGTTGAATAATTTACATAGTTTGTACGGTACACGGTGTAATACGGAGATATTTATAATATTTTTTAAACTTGATTTTTACAAAATGATTACATATCAAATATATGCTTTTGAAAATATTTTTAGTATATATATTAAAATTTGTTTTAAATTTAAAATAAAATATATCATAATATTATTTTGTAATGTTCGTGTTATTGGATAAATTGGTTGTCTGTTGTTTCTTGACTTTATAACAAATTAGAAAATTATTACAATATTTAAAATAATTTTAAAGAGTATTAAATTAAAATTATTTAAATTTAATACTCTTGTATTTACGTAATTACAGTGATATTTTAAAAAAAAAAAATTTGAGGATAATGAAAATTAAAGAATAGTAGAGTAAAAAACTAAAAACGTTAAATTTCTCATTAAATACTACTAAAAGAAATTTAAAAAAAAAAAAAAAATATATTTTTATTTTTATTATAACTGTTAGTTGTTATCTTTAAATTTCAAGAGGCTATCCCTTATTTACATTCAAGTATTGTTAAGTCAATAAAATTTATTGACTTAACAATACTTATATAATATTATTGTATTATAGTATTATGGTATTGAAACTATAATATTTTGTTTGTAACTATATCGTTTTCGATTCGGATGTGGTATTCGCCATTGCGTTGCATGACGTTAAAATTAACCGTTTTGTTTACACGCAAAATTGCACAAGTTGTTATAATTTATCGGAATATTATTGTATGCATATACTCTTATAATACGCAGTATATTATAAAATATTTGGCAAAGAAACATATAATAATATTACTGTAAAATTGTAATATTTTTAATTCTATATAGGTACTCTATATAAGCTTCTAACGAATACGATGAAAATCGATCATTTTCCTTACTCGTGATTTTCTTTATCTATTACATTAATATCATATCATATTATATTTCATAAGATTATATTATTAAAAAAAAAAAACAATATTATCAAAATGGACTGTACCGTATAGACGTTGGACGTTTTTCTATTTGAATTTATTATCTTACTTTCTGAAAATAAAGCGAAGATAATTTATTCGTTCGCAATATTTTTTAAACTCGTCGTTAATTTGTCAAGTATGTTTAAGTTTAAGGCAACTATTTCAATATTATTGAAATTTGAATAATTTTGTTCTTATTATATTGTTTCATAAATTTGATTACCAATTACGTATATACATAAATGTTATTACTAAAGATTATTATTATTATTATTATTTTTTTTTTTATAACAGTAAAAAAAATTATTGCACGATATCAATTATTGACGATTGTATATTTAATTGTTAAAACGACATATACTGTGCAATAAAATATTTAATAATAATGTTATCTTTCATAATTAAGTGATTTGTATGATAATAATAAAATTGTTTTATTTTTTTCTTTACTTGTATACTATAATAATAATAATAAATCCTAGTAGATTTCAAAAAAAAAAAAAAAAAAAAAAATGAATTTTGATATTATAACAAGACAAACGATAGTGGTTTATTATCTAATACGAATTCACGTCTGGAATAAAATATTATATTTTTTAACTTAAGTAAACGCACGTTTTGTAAATATTATTAAAAAATGAATTTTACGTTTTCATAAAATACGAGTACATAATAATACATTCGTGTTTCGTTTACAACATATTTTATTTCTGAGAATAACACTAACAAAACAGTAAATATAAGACGTAAATAAACCATTATTTCTTTTTAATAATGCTAAATCAAACGAACTCTTTTTTTTTTATTATTATTATTTATTTCTTCTACAAAAATAAATATAACAGCTTTATCTTATTATTTATTATCTTATTTAGCCTTCATAGTATGTATTTACTTTAATTATTCTTCATGAATTTAAAACATATAATTTAATTTCTATAATATCGCGATTTATAGAAGACAATAACAATTTTGAAATATTTAATTTTGTAATATGTAAAAATAACACTAAATTAATGTTATCTTTTTTATTTATTCCATCATTAGATTTATTCATTATACATTCATTTCATACTGTATACCAATTCTATATTATATTTACATTTAATTTTAAAATATTTTTTTGTTTATAATTATTGTTTTATTATATTATTATGTGTTAATTAAATATACTAAGATTGTATATACCTAAATTGAACTAACTAAATGTTTTAAATTACTATTAAATTTAAATGTGATTGAATTTTAATTTTATATTATAACGTGTAAGAGCATAAAGTAATTTATTGTGAAAATTACATTTTACGTATATACACTATTAAGTTATTACTTATTAAAATGTATGAAATATCATTTATAAAACGTGAACAAACTAAGAGATTTGAAGTTTAATAAAAACTGGGAAAATTAAAAAAATAAATTAAAAATCGCAATGATAAGGTGAGATAATAGTTTTATTTTTTAGCAATAAATTAGATTTATTTCCTTTTATATATTTAATTTTATTTTAATTTTATTTTTTTTATTTATATTTCCTTTTTCATTAGGTTATTTTATAATTCAGATTCCAAACGTAATAATAACTTGCGAAAACATAGCAAGCTGGAGGACAGGGAATAAAGTAAAAAGATTCATTAAATTAATATCAAATTATTTTCTGGATTCTCAAGATTTCAAAACAAAAAAAAAAAGTGTTAAAAAATAATAAGTTATATATTAAACTGATATCTCCGGTTAAAAATTTAAAAGTGACAATATTGGACCAAACATGAATGGAATTTATGTCATCTGTTTATTATTTGTTTTAGATATTTTTACATACTAACGGTAAAAATTAAAAATAAAATTATGTATCGAAATATATTTAACGATAGTAAAATGTCAGTTTGATTTTTACACAGTTCGTTCGTTTTATATATTATAATATAAAATGATTTATAAACATTCAATAAAATTAAATTTTTTGTGGATTTGGGTGTTATTTTATTTAAATGAATTATCCACAAGTACTCCATAATAAATATGAATTTATAAACCATTTACTTTAAGTTTTATAAAAATATATTTTATGTCTATAGTTTCCGTACTTTACATAAATTTTATGTTTCGTTATTAAAAATTTTGTATCGTTTTTAACTTAAATATATTACGTAGGACATATACTATATATCTAAAATTTAATATTATACTAGTTAATTTTGTTCATTATCTAATATGTTAATATGTTATTAAATTAGAATTACAATGGATAAACTTGTTGTCGTGTTGCTAATAACTATATACTCGTATTATACATTATTTGATCTTAAATTAGTGTAAATATGTAATTTTATTTTTCCTTTAATTGATTTTTACTTTTTAATAATTAAGAAGATATATGTTTATATTCATTATTCGGAACAATATTCCCTTAACACAAATAAATAAAAATAGAAAAAATTCATTAATAATATAATTATATTTATTGAGAATGTGAGATTAATTGTTGGATGAATAACTAAAAACGAATGATGTAACGAAACGATAATATAATCAAATGAAATTTAGTGCAATCGACTTATCAATTAGTCTATTATAAATATCAGTTATTGGTAGACGATAACCATACAGACTTCGTTTTTCTCGAACTGTAATGAAAAATTATTTATTTACTACATTTTGCGTTAATGTAAATTTTAATTCACTATACGATAGTACGATTACTCAAGAAAACACCCGAACCGAACTACATATTAATATACAATCGATTTGGTTAAAAACCGACACAAAACATTTTATCGTTTCTTGTTCTCTACATTATCTTTGATTTTTAGAAAATGTAAGTAGTTATTTTATTTATAAAAATAGTCCTTAAAAACAAAATCTATGCCTAATTATTAATCGCTCATCTTATTAGGTTTCTAACTTGGTTGACTTTGTAAAACTTTGTAATACATATTATATACATTTGTATTGTTTAAATTAATGTAATTATAAATGCTCATATTCAGTTTTCTAATATTTACGATATGATTTTTTGAAATATTTTAATCTGATAATTCTATAGATTAAATTGATGAATTTTTTCTCCGCTATAGTTTAATAATATGTAAGTTGATAATATTTTATTATACTCTCTGTGCTAATTTTATTTTATTTATTAATGTTAATAAACGAGCGACTGCAGTTATATATTATTCACAATATTAATACAAAGTATTTTATTATTTATTATTTTAAATTATTTAATTTTCTCAAAAACTATTAGAAATGAACTCGTTATACTAATTAATAGTATAAAAAAAAAGAAAAACTCACAAAATAATAATTTACTGAATAATTATGGAAAATGTTTATGATTATCATTTAAAATTAATTCCATCAAGATCTTTTAAGTTGTAAAAAACAGACTTTGTGCATATTTATATCAAACTGAAAGTTATACAAAAGTCGTTAAATTTTTTTATTTTAAATTACATTAAATTAATAATATTGAAACAAATATTCATTAAATAGGTAATTATAAAATATAATTATGTACAATAAATTTTATTAATTACTTTTTTATTAAATTTGTATGAGAGTATTTGATATACATATTTATATTAAAAATAAATGTTTTTACTTTGAATTTATTATTATTGGTCATTTTATAATATGCTATATTTATCAATTCATACGGTGCATATTTTTTTTTCTAAACAAATACTTCAATATAGTTCAATATGTATACACAAACTAAATATAAATATGAGATATTTACTTTTAACACATAAAAAAGTATAAATTATTTTAAAAATATAAATTAAATTGTTTATATTAAGACGAATAAACATTATACTAGTATTATATAGGTATAATTTTAATTTTATTTAATTTAATTTTTTTTTTTAATTAAAACTAATGTACTTTAATGAAATTTAAAATGAAATGAAGAAATAAGTAATAAATCAAACAATATTAACAATCTAATATTTGCAAAATGCGCTTAATTAAAATATCATATTATATTATATAATTTTTACATATTTATTTAAATTTACTATTTTTTTCTTTCTTTTGAAAATTATTTATTTTTCAAATGGATTAAGTACTATATAAATTATATGTTATAGTTTATAAACCATATTATACTACTTGCTGACGTACAAACAAAGGGGAAAATAACACAAAACAACTTATAAGTTTATTTTGCGTATTTCAGATTCATTTTCCAGGTGATTCTTAACTTAATATTTATTTTAAGTGGAAAAAATGTTTATTGTCAATGATAAATTCGTAAGTGTTTTTTTTTTTTTTTTTTGTTATCTGCTAAGTTTTCTTTAGGAAAACTTGAGTAAATATCATTCTACGTTAGTTCAGGATTTATCATAACTTTTTAGTACGTGCTTGTGAGTTTCTTATGATATACTTCAGCTTTTATTTATATTTTGAGATCGGTATAAAAATATTTCAAAGTTTCCGTAGGTGGTCAAAGTACATCATTAAATTGATTAATGATTTTGAAATTAAAAATAAAATAGAAACAAATTGTTTATTTGAATAAATGTAGTGAAAAAAAAAAAAAAATATTCGAAAATTCATAAATTTAAATAAACGTTAACAATAATTATTTATAAAAATCCATCATGTTTGGTTTAATTTGTATTAGTTTAAGTAAACAATTTCGTCTTTATTCATTTAAATTTATATTGTATTAAATTTAAATCATTCTGATCATTTCACATTAAATACTTAGTTATATGTATTTTTATTATCAGTCTATACCATAATCACATGTTATGAATAAATTATAATTAATTTACGTAAAAAAGATAATTTACGGACAATAATTATAATAATATAATAATTTTAAAAAAATGTGTCCAAAAATTATTGTTTTTTATTAATTACTTATAAGAAATGAATTATGAGTATAATATTTAACTAAAATTAAATTATTATGTAATAAGAATAAGAAATATCAATATTGTATCATTATTGTTATATATCTTTTTGAAATACAATGTTAAATAAAATTAATAAACAGTATTTATATGTGATAAAAAATTTTCACTTAATTAAGTTCTATTTCGTGTAATCGTTATTTTCATTATTTTGTTAAATAACTTATATACAGTGTAAAAATGGAATTTGAAAATTTGAAAAATTGTGTTTATCACAATGTATTGTGTTATACTTATAATAGAAAAATTGTTTTATAATAAATTATAATCTATTAAATATACGTACAAAGTATGACCTAGCACCGTATAAAAACATTTAAAAGGTAAATATTACAATAATATTGTGTAACGAAACATTTTATGATTTATTTAAGTAAATTCAATATTTTGTATCGTGGAAAACTTTGATAGGCATGAATTTTATAAAAAAACAAATTAGTATTTTTTTTAATAAAACATGAATTTTGTATGACAATTAAAATATGAAATATTCATAAAAATACGTAAAAATATGTTTTATTAAATTAACACGAACCATACTATTTTATAATAATTAGGTGAAATATAAGTGTAGATCATTTTTATAATGGATCAATTCACATAATATGACTTGTGAATTGTTATGATATATATTAAATATGACGTCATATCGTTATATTTAATTACGGTCAGTTTGCATATTATATTCACTCCTTTATTATTATAATATCTCTCACGGATAGACATTTCAATTATAATATAAAAATAAAAATTTTACCATGAAATTATCAATTTGATTAAAAGTAGGTAGGTACTTACTTAATATGTATATATAAATTAAAATTATTTTAATGCAATATATATTAATTTCCTAATTTACTATACTACTAATATACATTCAAAATATTAAAATATATTTCTAATTTAGGAATTTAAAATCATGTATTCTGCATATTATATATCTAAAATATTTAACTCGTAAACCATTTGGGCATGTGTAAATAAATAAATGGTCAATCAAATCATTAATTGATCATAATATAAAAAAACCTTAATTCTAAATTTTTGTAGTTTTATAGTTTAAAATTTTATATTATTTTCATAATTGAGTTGATAATTATGAATTAATTTAAAAAAAAATAATGATAATAAGAATCAATAAATAAATTATTTTTAAGATTATCTTCAAATAAAGAAAAAGAAAATAATATTATATCATAATATAACATAGGCAAAATAGTATTTTAACGACTTAATGCTAATGTAAAATGTGTCTCACTGCATGTTATTATAAGTTAATTATTATAGTTTTATTTATTAATAATCGTGTAATTCATATTATTTTATGTTTGTTACAATGATGTGTGGTTTTTTTTTATGTCCCAAGACACTTTTACTACCCGAAATAATGCTCCAATTTTCACGAATAAAATATGATTCCGGTTGGAAAGTGTATGTAGTTGGTATTTTATTTAGGTCATTTCTAGAATTTCTCAAAATTAATTTTATGCGATAGAAAAAACGACGAAAAACGGCATTTTTCATCAGATTTCAATGTTTCACGATAACTCTGGCAATTTTGAAATTAGATATTTCAATATTTTATTGGGTGTTCACATATGTACTATATATTATATGTGATAAAATTTTGAAACTGTTACGTTAATTTTTCTACAAAATATATGACTTTGAATATTTCGTAAAATTCTCGTTTTTATGTATATAATGTTTGATAAAATTGGCAATTTTTGGAATTAAGGCCTGAAAATTTTACTGAAGCATACTTAACATGATATGAAAGTATTAAAAAATCATAGTAGATATTTTTAGTTTAAACGAAATTATTATTTATTTTATTCTTATTATTTTTCAAAACTTTTACAATAAAAATTAATAGAAAATCCAAAAAATTTGGAAAATTTTATTGAAGTGTACTGGCATATATCTTAACATTTTATCAAAATTTTTAAAAAATCTCAAGACTCAATTTTTTTATAGTTGTTTAAAGTTGAAATTTCAGTAAAATCAATTTATAAAGTATTTATATGAATTTTTCTTATTATATTACAATATTTTACAATAATGTTTAATAAATTAAAAATTTTTTTTTTATAAATTTTGAACATTTTATTGAAGCTAAAATACATTTAACTTAACTTAGTTCCAATTAATTGTGAATTATTACATTTACGATTTTTTTTTATAGTTGCTTAAAGTATAAAAGTATGCAATGATAAACCATCGCATTCGAAAAAAGTATTTTGAGCGATGTTCTGTCAGATAAGGGCATTTAAATGACAAGGGATTTTATGAGCATTTATATTAAACTTAGAGACTAAAAAATTTTATAGGGTGTTCATTTATTTGTATGGTTTCTATATGTGTGATAAAATTTTGCAATTTAAATATTTAATAAAAAATGTCAACATTTAATTAATACCTACATTATCTGATAGAACTTTGCTCAAAATACTTTTTTCGAATGCGATGGTTTATCATTGCATTCAAATTCTAATTAAATTTAAACATTATGATTTGCACACCTGTATCCCTGCGGAAGGAGTATCAGCTCTTTTTAATAATACATCTATTAATAAAATTGTTAAGACAATAAAACTATTTTATAGTTTGATTTTTGAACAAAGTTAAGAATAATGTATATTAGTTTTACAAAGTTGAATTTACTTTTCTATCTATATAATTATAATTTGAGAAAGTAAACATAGTCTGATTATTACGAATAAGAAAACTTTCAATAATGAATATTAGGTATCTAGTTAATAATTTATTAAGTAATTTTTTTATTACTATTCTTAATTTCTTAATATCTTTCATATAATATAAGGAAAACTACCTACTAAAATTCAAAGAAATTTTAATTTTGACGAACTTGATTAGTCTTAAAGACTTGAAAATTGTATTCATTATTCACATAGATGTTTTACATAAGTGAAGTAATTTTGAAATTGTTACTTTGATCTTGAAGTCTAAATAAATCTTACATTTTATTTGTATAAATAGTAATGTTTCAAAATAGTAACAATTTTTTTTTTTTTTTTATTAACTCCGTTAAGTATCATTCAAGTTTTAATGATATGAAATTTATTATATATGCAAACAATTTAATTTAAATCATAAATTCATAACATAAAACAATAAGTAAAAGATATAAATATTAAACTATTTAAATTTATTATTACATAATAATTAGTGTAATTGTTGTCTTATTATTATTTTTTTCAATTAATTGTATTTTATTTAAACTTATAAATTGCATGTATTTTATTATAATAATATGTAAGTATATTGTAAATACTTGAATGTAAGATGGATATAATCTAAGGGTATTTCAAATAATTAATAAATTTCACATATTTTTAATAAAATTTTTATAAATAATACGTACTGATTAAAAAAAAAAAAAAAATAAAACAAGTAAATTATGAAATTGTCTATATTATATATTATACCTAATATGTGTTATTAATCACAATCGTATTTGTTATTTAAATATAAACTAAATAAACTTTAAAGTTATAGGAGATATTGTCGTTTTGTATTATATTAAAATTATTATAATATTATATTTATTTATATTTCAATATTATCATTAAAATTTATATTTATCACTTCGCAATAATTTAAACTTAAAAGTTAAAACTTGTTATATCATATTTTATACCTTAAACTAACAATTTACTCGAATATTAACAAAGTTCAACTGTATTCTAAGGGAAATTTATTATTAGATCTTAGTACTTTTACATACTGATTGGATGAAATATTCGTAACGTTTTATCACGCGAAATAAAAAATAATAATTATTAGATCTAAGAAATGGATCAAAAGGGTTAAATACCTTTAGTATTTTATTTTACTCATTCTAATTATTAGCGTCTATTTTTGGTCCAATTAGAGATTATACTGTTATACATGGCTTAATTTCAACAACGAGAGATATGATAATATCATTAATCGGTTATACGGTAGAACTACTATGCAAGATAAAAGGATGTTTAGTAAACCTAATTAAATTATATCAAACTTAATAATAATAAAAATTATTATTATTATTATTATTTTTATTAGTATAGTCACGAAACCCGAAATCGTGTAATATGTCTCAAGTAAGTTAATTATACATATTGGAAATATTTCACTATAATACCGGTTAATCAATAATAATATTAGATGTGGTTAAGGGAGCCCAAAGTTTAATAATATGTTTTAGTTCTTCTAAAACATAATACATAAATATTTTAATACGTTGGAATTATGTAACATACTCGTATAGTTGCTTTGATATTCGTTTGATTCCTTGTGTACAAGTATAATATAATAAATTCTAATTAGTAATTAATATCATATTTCCATTTGCACGATATTTTACGTTATATATTATTTATTAAAATACACACGAGTGCATTGCTTTTGAAATGATTAGCTTCTCGTTTTTTTTTCTGTTTTCCGATATTTCAATTATGGTCTTTCGTAAACATTTATACTTCTGGGCATAATCGAACGACTGCGGGTATTAAATTTATTGGCAGTGAGTATTTTTTTTTTTTTATTATTATTATTTTTATGTTTATATATATAATATGTCGTTTTATCTTCTTTATACCATATAGCTATATATATATATATATTTTTTTTTTATTTATTTAAACGTTCACATCCACAAGTTTTTTTTTATTTATTTATTTTTATTGAATATCGCTTATAATCTATTACATTTTATCCGAGACGTAAAATTAATAATACCTTAAAATACCCAGACGTTTAAAAACTATAATAATTTTTGTGAATAATAAATATTTTATTAATTCATCTTAGGTATATGTGTATATTTTTTTTTGCTGGAAGCTCACATTTTGTTATTATTACAACGCAATAATAACAAATAAAATGCCGACTATTTAAACATAAGATTTTAGAATATTATCTTCTTAGGAAAATTTAATTTAATCAACACAGATATTATGGAAAAATAAATATAATACCTATAAAAAAGATTATAGTTTAATAGTTTATAATAACATCATAATACTAAAAATTATTAGGTATATTCTATGAAATATGAATTTGAAAACTCCTGCACCATAAACTTTAAATATTAATTAATAATTAAAAGTAAAGTATCGTAAATTAGTAAACATTTAGTTTAGATCTAATGTAGGCACACAGTATTTATAATTTTTTAAATATAAATAAATTAAAACGCTGTTTTGCTCGTTGTTATTGCGAAAACAATAATAATATCGGTAAAACTTTATAATGTAAAGACGCTCGTTAAACAAAAACTCTTTAATTATTATTTATCTTTTTGCAAATTATCGTAACGAACAACAAATTATTTTCTAGTAAAGTTTTATAGTCGCGACTTTAAGAGATATAAAACAACAAAATATTTAAAATCGCATAATCTTATTGCCGTGTATAAAAAATAAAATTATGAATGAACAAAGGTTAAAATTAGATTAATCTCGTAATTTGTACCTGCCCATCAGGTAAAAAATTGTTGTTTCAACAATTCTTCATTCACATTGACATTATTGTCTGTGATATATTTAGAGTAATATATCTTTTTTTTTTTTTTTTTCATAATCGATGATTCTCGTGTGATATTACTCGTTAACAAAAATTAATTAAATTTTTTATACTTACTATTATAGAAAGAAAATCACTATTATAATAATTTAAAATGTTCTTAAAGTTCGAATCCTGTCATTTAACAAACCGTAACATAATAACTACTAGTGAGTATAGGGCACAAATTAATTATATTTTTCTATTTCACATTTTTATATAGTTCGTAATACTATTAGTAATTATTATTTAATACCGACGAATCATTTATTTTTATATTTTTATTCCGTATAGTCGTTTATGTGACTTATTGTGTAGTTACCGTAAATCCATGGTATACCATGGTAATTAAATTTAACCTTTATCGAACGTTTGTCCTGCAGTTATTATTATTATTAAATCGAGTTACATTCCGGAAAAAAGGAAAACCTTGTTATTATTTTTATTATATGATCATGTCCGACCAATTAGAAATAACGATTAACTTGTTAACGATTTTTATCCATAATCGCAATGCTATGTCATCAATTGGAGGTTCGGAAAAATGAAAATAAATATCGTGACTCATTATTTCAATCGCACGTGTTACGTTAACACTAAAAAATTAAATTACATCTTTTAAAACAATCAAAATATTATAATATTGTTTAAACGTAAATATTTGAAAAAACTAAAATTAACTCCGAGCAAACAAATTCATATTTTTACCTACGCAATCATACGAACGGGAACATCGTAATTATCATAATATCGAGCACGTGTTTTGTACGAGTTCGATTCTTGTATTTTCGGTAACAGTTGTATTCAGTGCTTGTTATCACGTGATGGTTTAACATTCTTAACGCGTTCGTTAATACCGACGGCCGTCGCATAAACTGGTTGCAGTTACCGTAACCATGTTATTGGTCCGGTATAGGGACTAAGACTATCTGTGTAAGGCTTGGTTTCCTAAGTAATAAACACGTTATAATATATTGTCCTAAACCTATTTCGTATAAGCCGAATAAAATAAATAAATATTTCAATTATATATTGTCCGTATTAACGGGACTTTGCAGACAGATGACGTACGTACCGATACCTCGAGATCAAATCGTGGTAACTACCTATAACCACGGTGGTACATAAATATAGTATCACGGGACAAAGATAAATTTTTCTTTATTTCTTTATAAAAAAAAGGGTCGCACTCACTCGGAGTAGTCGGGATTCAGTCGTGTCGGTATTTTCGGATCCGTCGTCTACCGTAAAAACGTCACAAAAACAACACGCGATATCAATCGCCGTCGTCCAATGATCTACGATCGAAACACTCGGACCGATCGAATGGTATCGCGATGTCGACGTCGTTTTGCACCCGCGGCATATTTACAGCGATTTCCAAACGATCGCGCGTAAACCGAGAAACTCGGACGCGGTTTTCGGAAACGTCGATGGCGGCGACCGCGGCGGCACTTTGTTACGGGTATACTGCGCGTTCTCTCGCGAATCGCGCTGTTCGCGTGTTGCCCCCCGGGGTCCTGCGTTCTCCCGGCGTCACCGTCAGCGAACTCTGTTAAACGGCACGACAATGACGACGGTCTCTTACGGTGACCGCAACCGCCCGACGACACGTCCGGTTTCCCGCGGCGACCGACCGCAATGTCTCGGGGTCCCTGACGAGACCATAGCATAATATTTATATTTCATTGTATATATATATATATAATATTATCGCGAAATGTACTTAAATTCCACAATATACTTCGGGGATGTAAGTATTTTTCCCCATGTAACTTTACAGCTGGATATTGCGAGTTATATTGAGAAAAGAACGTGAAATAATTCGAAAAATGTCATCCAATGAAACTCTTAAAAATAAAAATATATTCTTGTCATATATTCATATAAACATATTGTACAAAAATATTATTTTATTATTTTGTTTTCGTAACGACTGCTGCTCATATTATTTCAACATACGTTCACAATAAATATTATTAATTTATTATAATAAGTAGGTAAAATTTTTATCGTGTGTACATCAAATTTTAATAATATTAAAATATTTTATTACTTAATAATTTAAGTAGGTATTAAATACACGTTAATTGGTATTATTAAAAAAAAAAAGTATAACTCGGGCTTCGAAATGGACCGAATACTTTTTTTATTTTTTCATAAAAAGTTGTTTTTTTTTTTTATTTAACTTACCTTTTGTTACTTTTCAACGATATGAAATTTTGTCGTTTCGGTTCGTGAAACATATAATTTTAAGCATTTTTTTAATATAATATACAGCATAATAAAAATATATTTAACAACTTATAACGTTTTAAACATAATAAGAAGGTTAGGTACATTTTATTACAAAAAATTATGTGCTGATGACTATTGTTTGAAAAATATGCGAGCATATACAAAAATCATTAACATTTAAAAAAATAAATTTATTCATTTTTTTTAAATAAATATTCCAATATTATATTAAAACGTAGATACAAATGACCACCACGACGAGGAAAAAACAAAATACATAAAAAAAAAATATTGTATTAAAGTAGGTAATGTAAAAACGATGAAAAGATTCGGCAGATGTCAAAGTTTTCTTCTTTTATACCATTATGGTATACACGTATACACGTATATTTATATATAATCATAAAGTTAAAAAGGTGTTCGTCAATAAATCACCAATAAATCCTGGAAAAATATTTACGAAAACAAACGAGTGATGGGTAGGGGTATAACATAAATATGTCATATACGTTTTCGGTTTCTACCGCGGTAACATATATGAATTGAAAAACGACCAAGTGTAGGGTTGAGGTAATCGGTTATTTTAGAGATTAAATCATAAAAATCCTTCAAAGTTTACAAAAAAAAAAAAAAATCAAAAAAAAATATGTGTATATATATTATATTTATTTTATATTATACAATTTCATATCGTGTAAATATTTCCTTTATACGTATCCCGCGTGATATATATATATCATATATGTACAAGTTTGTTCGTCATATCGATTGCACGCTGATGACGGTAAATAAAGGTAAAGAGAACAATATTGCAAACGACATTTTAAAAATCGAAAATTGTCAACACGAACTTCCAATTAAAAAAAAAAAAAAAAAAAAACAGAATTATGCACATAATTGATTGTGTATTATACATTTATTCGCGGGAAACTGATTGCATACGTATAATGACATATTGACATTACGGTAATTACAAATTTTATATTATCGAAATCATTAATTAATAACTATTATGATCATATTATGTTATTTAACGAAAAATGGAAAACGAATAACGTGAATAATATTGTAATTTACTCATATAAAATGCGTATTGGTCAAAATAAACTGTAAATAAATACATCTAGTTAAATATGTAAATTTAAAATTAATAATAATTGTCTTTACTTCACTCTGTGATAAAACTTAAATTCGTGTCATTTTTTAAAATAATAATTATTTTTATTCATAATCATAATATAATATAAATATAAACTATCATGTGGTATTTTTAAAATAATTGTTTATTATGTATTATTGTTGAAATTATTTTTTCACGATAAATACTCTCACAATTTTTTTTTATTATTTTTGAAAGTTAATATTTTAGATATTTATACTGTTTGCGTGTATTTTTCAAATATTTTTCATGTGTACCATTTTTATTATTATTATTTATATTTATTTATTATATTTTGTACTTGGTATCTCATAGTCTCATACTATAAAATTACAAATATTTATGTGTATATAGTTATTTAAAATTACATCTAAAAATTGAGTCAAACTATTTAATTCTGTCATAGTATTTTTTTTAAATTGTTTTTAGTTTTATTCCAAATTTCGTTGTTCATATAACACGATTGTTTTTTTCTTCTTATACCTAAATTGTTAATATAATATTATGTTTAATAGAAAGAAACTGTAAAACTCTCTTACTGCATTGTATATAAGAATAATAACATATTATTTTTGTGAGCAATGTTACATTGCACTCTATCAAGCGTGTTTTTTAAATGATCGATCGATGTTAGTCTATTGACGCTTTTACTCGAATCGAAAAAATTCTACTAGTAAACTTTTTAGGAATTTTCATTCCGATGACTTAATTTTAAATTTTAATAAATTTAATAATAAATTTTTTAGTAAATTTTTTAAATTATTCAAGACTGTTTTGACCTTTTAAGATCGGACTCGTTAAAATGTTTGGTGAATCGCATACTTTTGTTGAATTTAAACAATATCATAATACGTACGTTTGGTACATTGTAGTAGTATTAATTCGCTATTCAATATGGTATGGAATTTCAGTACTCAACTTGAGCGTCCAAGAGCCAATTGTGAAAAGGATTTTATATAGGAACCTTAAGAGCAAGCGTATTTGTTCAATTAAAACCATAAGTAAATACTGTAAATCAACAGTAGCTCTTTTTACTTTTCTAGGTAAGGAAAATACGAGTACGTATTTTCCATGAGTCTCTAAAATTTTTCATGCTGATAAAATAATTCTAATTTCTTAAGATTATTTAAAGATATAAATGATTCAATAGCTATCTAAATAATATTTTTATATACATTTCAAATGATATTCCAGTATAGTAATTCTAACAAAATTATTGGGTAATTATTGTGCCCTTAACTTTGGAACTACCTATTTTAAGAAATATAGAATTAATGTTTTCTTTTTATGCATTAACATTAAAAATAAATTTAAAAAATTAAAATATGCTGTAAATGTAACATTGTGTCATATATAGGTTTATTATATTTATGTTTTCTTTGAGTCTAGCACAATAAAAAATTACTATTAAATTAAATTAATTTATTTTTTACTACCATTAAAGTGAATTTTTCTGTGGTTTTTAAAATTTTAAATATATTATAATATTATTAATGAAACACGTATAATTCAGTGTAATAGAATTGTAAAAAATGTTTTAAAGTTTCTGTCCAACACTCCATAAAATAATATGTTACAGTTGAAATTAACTAATTTATACACAAAAATAAAATATAATAAGTAAATTTGTAAAAATAATGAATTTTTATAACAATTATTTTGTTAAATATTTCAAATTTGAAAAATCAAATATAAATGTGTGATCACATTGACATTTTTTCTTTTTACTCATGTCTGACGCAACGCTATACTTACAAATTATATTATGATCTCATTTCCAGGTGACGCGTACCTTCGATATTGATCGAAACGATAGTCAAGGATGGCACAGATAACTAGATAAGACATTTTTATATTATTCATATTAGGCATGTAAGTTTGCGCGTGTCTGGGTATGGAAAAAAAATTAACCTATAACATAGACCACCATCGCACGAGATATACCGTGCAGAATTTTTTTCTCTAAGTTCCCCGTACCCACATAAATTAAATAATATTGACAAATAAAAAATGGTCGAAGAGTAATTTATTATTTATTCAAAACAAACATGGATAGAATTTTTTTAAAAAAAAGAAAGTTATATATAGTATAAGTTATACTTTTATCTATTTTATTATTATAATTAAATGTAATCGTTGCGATTATTATTAACATTATATTACATAAAATGGAAATTTATGCTAATTCGTACGAAATTAGTTCAATATACCGCACAAACTTATCGTTTTTTATTAAAATTATGTTTCGTTTAATAATTTCAATTCCGTACATGATTTGACGAATTATAATCAGTTTATTAATTTTGTTTTCATCTATCTGTAAATATGCCATGTTCCATTGTACCAATAATATTAGTAGAAACAATTTTTTTAAGAAATAATTTATAATTCATTTATGTGCGGTCACCGATCAGAAACTAACTTCTCCTGTGTGGATGTGTAGATTTAAAATATTTATCCGTCTCCTATATTTTTTTTTACCATTTATTCGTTTATTTTATTATTATTATTATTATTTTTTTTTTTTGCCTACTTTCGTAAAATCATCAAATATTTAGATTTCTTAATACTTTTTCTTGTTACCTTTTCCCTTTTTTATAGGTATATTTTCTTTTTTCATTTCGTTTCAAACTCGTTAATTTTTTTTTGTATCCGTTTACCTTTTTTTTTGTTCGGAGTTTGGATTATATATTTAATTTATAAATGTTAATAAAAAATACTATCTCTTGTAAAAAATCTTAAATACCATATTGCATATACGAATGAAAAATTAAAATACCTGTATATTTGTAATTGAATTCTTTAATCAAATTCACCAATTTTTACCATACTATGCTGCATAAATATTCGTATAATACACTGAACCGCATAACTAATCAGCTTACATGGGATATTTCCTGAAAGGTCTAGCTAGTATAATGGGATAAGATTTCCTTATTAATGTTTTATGTTTAAATCTATATATTCT
This sequence comes from Tetraneura akinire, assembly GCA_021307375.1. NCBI lineage: Eukaryota > Metazoa > Arthropoda > Insecta > Hemiptera > Aphididae > Tetraneura > Tetraneura akinire. Next base: position 2,939,525 of record JAIUCT010000008.1, read on the forward strand.
ATATATCTCTATTTCAATGGAAAAAATGAAAATATTGCAAATTTCAACATTTTTATAGAACATAAACATCCGAAAAATCTCAATCAATTCCTTTGGTGAAGTATTACCACCTGAAATCTAATTCGCTTCAATTCGACTTACACGAAAAAACGGATTAAGTTTAAGGTAATATTTTCAAATATATAGAAATTCAAAATTTTCAATATTAAAAAGAGTCACCAATTCATAATATTATATTAATGGCAATTATATTATTTTGTTGTAACATAATTTTATTAATTATTTATTTGTCTTGTTAAATATCTCTACAAATTCGAAAAATAATTAAATAAGAGCTTTAAAAAAGTATAAAATAAAAATATTAATTTTTTTTTTAGTTAGACAACTCTAAAATATATCTACAAAATAAATGTAGGTAATAGACATTAATATGCGCATAATTTTGATTTTAAATATATTAGCATGACTTCTGGGTAAAATACGAGTATATGTTATTAGTTTATGAATACGTTTGAAATTTAAATGCCCAGGAATAAATTTGATATGGAAAACATAATATTATCTTGTTTTACGATATACAATCGTTATAAAATTAAATACTTTTGTTATTATAATGTTTCGTGTAATATTTGCTCTGTAGAATGCAGACGGTACGTTCCTTTTTATGTGAAACTTCTGACAATTATATTCAATAATATATTAATTATATATTAATATTATATTCTACGGTATACTCGAATAATCGATTACGAATATTGTTTCATTATAGCGCAGAACCGCGCATTGTGCAACCTAACCGATCTGTTCGTGACGTGCACGATTGTTTTTGATAACCAATAGCGTATATAACGAATAATAATTAACAATAATAATAATAATTTTGTCTTCAATTCTTCATTCTGAACCAACAAACAGTAAATTAGTCCAACTTAGGTATACGAAAACACAATAATATAATGTTCGAGCCGAAACGTAAAATACGTCAGTAACGCAAATTTAACGAACACAAAATATTTTGCTTAAGTTACATTACACTATGTGTACGAAAGTACCTACATGTATACACAATAATAATAATAATAATAATAATAATAATAATAATAATAATAATAATAATAATAATAATAATAATAATA
>JAIUCT010000008.1:2943631-2954459 GCA_021307375.1 Tetraneura akinire
AAAAAAAAATCGATACATATCTTTTTGTTAGGTATAAATGTTTAATTTATACTAAATTTATTGACGTTAAAAAATGAACCTCACGCTACATTTTATACGGTGTAAATATATGATCATGCGATGGTCATTAGTAGGTACATTCGTGACAACGATGGTCTCATTAAACTCCCATGATAATGCATAACAAATTAAAAAATATTTATATCATACGATACACGTAAATGTTGGAATAAAAATCAACGAACGGTCTACGCGTAGAATAATTTTTGTGATAAGATCATATTCGTGACTCATATAATAATATCATATAATATTCAAATCGATTGATGTAAAAAATATAAAATACCTGTTATTATTTTTGTCTATTTATATAATATTCTAAAAATACATTAAAAGTTTATTTCAACTTGGAACTATATTAAACATATCATAGTTTAAAAGTTTGTATATTTACTTTATAATATAATTTTAATTTATATAGAAAACATAAAAATCAATAAATAAAATAAAAATATTAAACACAAATTGTATAATATTATTTTATTTCTTATTATATTTTAATATTACGAGTGAACTATCACGTTTATATTATTTTTGTTAAATAATCAAAATAACAAAAATATGATAATACTATATTATTTTTTATTTCAATAATGAATTGTATAAAAACCATTTCTAGTCATATTGCATTGTGTTTAAAAATAAATCGATAACAATGAAATTTAGGTGACTTACTTAATTTTACTATATTAATTATTTTTATGTACATTCAAAATAACATTTCACAACTGAACTAGATATAAATGGCGTAACTACCAACTATATAAATGAACATCGTTAAACTAACATACAAAGTTCAAACAATCTTAGTTTTATCTATTAGATTTATCTAAACTATGAAAACTAATTAAATAAGTATTTACGCTTTATAGTAAAAGTCGATTTCTATGTAATCAAAGAAAGAAAAAAATATAATAAATTATAATAGGTATAAAAAAAATGTCCATGTTTTATATTATTATTTTTAAATTTAAATTTTACAATTTAGTTTGCAATTCACCGATGTAGCTGTTTTGCCTATACATGACGCCGTTCAATTACACATTTTTTTTTTTTTTTTATCCAATTTTTTCAATGTTAATCTTTTTAACGTACTCGTACGTATTATTTTTTTAATAAAAATGCAATAAACAATTATTTATCGTGATAATACCATAATAGAATATAATTAAACTGGTAGTTTATACTTTTATAATACTCGTAATATTATTATAAATTTTACAAAATTATATAAATTTTTTTTATGAGTTACAATTTTTATTACAACAATATGACATTACGACACATTAATAACTGGGTATGTAAATATTATTCGTTTATTTATTTTAAGTGCATTGATAATAATAATAATGAATATATAAAATATATTATACTTAAAATAAAATATTAATAATTATATGGATGTTTTTTAGTTCCATGCATTATTAATCGTAGTTTTTCAACTGATCCATTTAAACCAGCATATAAGTTAGAAGTCTGAAAAAAATATTAATTGGTTTAAACGGAGTATAAATTATATTATATAAATCGCTTAGTGACTACCATATTCTAAGTACTTTTTTTTTTTTATATAAAATATAGTTTTGTCTTATACTTCATATGCCAAAAATAATGTTTAATAATTATTTATAAATAATGATGTTTTAAAGGTTGATGTGAAGTAATAAAAATCAACGAATATTTTTTTATTTTTTTTTTATTCGAGTTGTCTTTCTCGGTTAATTTACATGCTTATCATGACAACATATATAAAACTTTAAATGTAGAAAATATTTCTGAAAATAAAACGTAAAAATTTGAATTCGATGAAAATATAAATATTGTATTTGATATAAAATTATTCTTTTTTAAATATATATTTCAATTCAAGTGAACACAAAAAATATAGAATATATAAAATAATAATATATTATAGTTATTCCGTTAACAATGATTATGAGTATCATAATATAGTACGTACGTAAAAATGTATTTATATACATTTTGAATAAAAGTAGTTTATAATTTTAAAAGTTTAGGAATAATTAATATTACATTATAATACTTTATGTCTAAAATAAATGGTAAAAATCTAAATTTTTATTTTTTCTCTTTTTTATGTTTTTGTCTACTCTAATAAATTAATGGCAATGATAGTTAATATGAAAAAAATGAGCCACATTGAATAAATTATTGAATCTAGATTACGAATACCTTATCAGTAATGAAAACCGTCCACTCTCCGGAAGGGTTTTCGCCCCAAAATTGCAAAGATTTGATTTTCCACATTGTAAATCCCTTATTCGATTCATCAAACGGTCTTGGTTCCATCATTTTACATGTAGTGTCTAGTATATTGCATAACGTATACGATAATTATTAAATTTTATATTCTATATATTATATATAAATTACAAACGTTATTATAACAGTGTAATTATAAATTTTGTCAATTAAATAAGTATAATAACGACGTACGATCATAATATACGTACTTACTATTGGGTGACTGTAAATCCACTTCCAACATGCCCCGTTTAGGGTACAGAATGGTCACACACAGTTGTACGTGCTCTAAATGTTTAATGGTACCACTACAACCATCTGTGGTTATCCCCGTCGTGAATTCCAAACCACGACCAAAATATTTGGAATTTTTTCTTAAATAAAATATTATTACAGTGAACGGTATAAGTTTATTTATATTCTAAAAATTCCATAATTATTATTATAAATAGTTGCATATTTTTCACGAAACCGCGCAATGATAATATTATTCGATTTTAAGCCCAATAAAACAATGTATTATTTTCTAAAAACATAATTTATTATAATCTTTTAATTTCAGATATTTTCTTTTATTATGATAAAATTGATCTTAGATACGAATCTAAATAGAAATATTATATTCGGTATTGTTATTAGGTGTTTAAACAGAAAGAAAACTGAGTTTGAAACAGTTAGTTATGAATATTACAGTATACTTTGAATAACAATATACATAAATAAGTTTATTGTAATAAATAACTATTATATTGTATATTACTGCAATTTAGTCTAAAATTAATACCTAATCGTTATTGTGAATAGTGCAATAATTTATGTTTCCATGGATACTGAATTTTTAAATATACCATTACGGGGATGTATGATGTTACATACATAATTATTTAAACTCACGTGACGTCAAAATCTATGGCGCATATAAATTTCTTCGGAACAGTACGCCAATCTTTCGCTTCTTTTACAATTTTATAAGCGTTCAACAAGCCAAATCCGAACTGCGGGTTAAAACGAAATCCTGCCGCGTTTGTAGACCAGTTTGCGTTGTTCGACAATGGCGCTACTTCGCAATTTCTCGCTAATAAATGTTGTACGTCTCTCCACGTCAAATTATTACTACAATGACCATCGTGGAAGGCGAACATCATGGAAAAAAATAACGAAAAAAATAACGTTTACAAAACGAATCTGATGGACGATAAAATACCTAAATTCGTCGGAGAGACGGTTACGGTCACGCTACGTTCGCGGTTATAAATGCCAAAATTTACGTTTAAATTTGACTCGATAAAACATAAAAAGAGGTTTAAGTGGACCTCTCTGGTCGAGGGTAGTTCAAAATGACTGCGGTCGACGGCGAATGGAAAATTTCATCCGCGCACTCAATTCAAACTGTCTCGCTATGTTTTTGTTGCGTCCGCCCAACGGGAAGAAAAAACAAAATCATATAGCCCCTTGAATCGTTTATAGGTTATGATTTTCTCGGAACTAACAAACACTATTTTTTAATTAAAAATAATGAACACATTTCCTTTGTCTTATCATGGGACATTTTATAAAACCTAACCTAACCTGGATATACCTAACTATAACTTGATAAACCGATAATATAAATTTAAATATCGACGTTTTCTGTTTTTTTTTTTTTAATTTAATTATTTAAGGTAGGATTAATTTAAAATTTGAACTCATAACTAAAATGTGAGCCGCGTTCTTTGTTAAACGGACGGAGGTAGAAAATTAGGATAATTAGAGTGGATAAGTACGGTTTAGGCCAACGAAGCAACTAGAATTTTTTCGAGGGGTTATCTACCCAAGTTAAATAATCTTTCTTTATAATATATTTTTTTTAATACGCCACTGTAATTTGACATTTGATAAACTAAAACACGTACAAATTTAGTCCTAGAAGGATATCCAAAGACTCAAAACACCCCTTTGATTACGCCACTGGTTTGTGCATGTTACGTTAAAATATTCATTCGATAAACTGATGTTAAAAATAACGTGTAATTCGAGATATCGTCGAACTTTGTTCCATACTTATTTATACGAATCGAGTATGATAAGAGTTCATTTAATTTAAAAAATATTAAATCGCGTAATATAAAACAATCGCATATTAAAAAAGAAAAATTACATATTTTGATAGTTTACTAAATGTAAACATTCAATATCTAAAATTTAATTAAAAACGAAATTAAGTAGATTTTATTATAGTTTCGTGTGAACTTTAAATAATTATTGTATTCCAACTATTTCAATTCAAATCACTGTTTCATTTCGAGTAATTTAACGTATTTAATTATAAAGTTTCGGTAAACCGTCACAACGTAAAATCATTTATTAGAATTTCATGTTACTTGATGGAAACCGTATAAAAAAAAAAACTATGGGAATACAAAATTTTGCCTACCTACTTAATTATTTTTATCAATTAAATAATACGTTTTGATTGTTTGAAAATCGCAATGAAACTTATTGTAAATGGTTAGAGTGATATGAGTTGAGGACTAAAGGAGACATTTAGAAGAAAATAAAAATATCTAATTTTTTTTAAACCTTTCACACGAAATGTTTAATTGAATTTAAATAAATAATGAAATTACTTGGCTTCCAGAGCTAAGGCTATAACTCCTGCTGCTAACGGTGCCGCAGCCGAAGTGCCCGTATGCGATAGAGTACATGTGTTATTGATATCCGATGTAACCTAGAGGGAATTAAACGTAATATAATCAAACTATTTATAATATATAACCCGATATGGTTCATCGTGAACATTGGCAGCTGACATCTGGTGTCAGGGTCGGAAAACGTATTTAACACGTTACAATCTTTAACCGCATTCCAAATATTATTAAACGATAATATAATTATAATGTAGGTGGGATCTAGCTATTTATCACAATGTATTTTGTGGAATTTGTTTAACATATTTCACAATTGAAATTGTATAATTAACGAAGAGAATTTTCAACCTGTTGGACGTTAGTAACGCACACTACGATAGCAAGGTACCTTAAAATATTATGTATATAAATATCATATATATATATATGATAAATTTGTAATACCGCTATGGTCGTAAAACTGAATTAATTTGCAGGTCTTGATGTTTAATTAAAATGTATTATTAATGAATTATCAGTCTTGATGAAGATGATTCACACTGAGGTTGTAAAATTTATTATTATATAAATTAGGATACAATAGCTATTGTTAATAATTAATTTATTATCCTATGTTATCAAATACCGACGATGATTTTATTTTTATATAAATTCTACAGTAAAATTCTACATTTTTGTAAATAGTATTTTAATTGAAACTTTGATAATATTATTGTTTTATTATTATTATTTATATTACATTTTATATTCGTATCTACATTGATTCATAAAAACAATGACCATTATAAAAATATCTATAAAAAAGTAATAACAATTATACTATACCGGGTATCTCACCCGATTGGCCCCTATTAATAACTCTTGATCTATTACATATTTTTTAAACATTTCATCATTTTTACAACTTATTTTATTATTTAAGTACTTACAATGAAAATAAAAAAAAATATATATAATTTTTATTTCGTTTTATTTAAAATGTTAAGATGATAAATTTACCTAAATATTTTATTTGTCTAATACTCTAATAATTGAATTATTAATTTCTATACAGTTATGAATTTTTAAAATTCAAAATAAATATAATAATAATATTATATTTAATGAAATTTAATATGAATTTATATATTAATTTACACGAATTTACATTTATTATGTAAATTATTTAATTGTGTCGTTTTAATTTCGTTACAATATCATATTATAATTTGTTTACAAAAATAAAATATGTATTTTTATGTAAAATGTGTCTTGCTCATACATACATTATTATTAGACGGTAATAATCAAAATGTCATTATATGTAACTGATCAAAATTTATTGATAGGTGATACGCACTCTGTATAATATTGGCATATTTTTATCACAAATGTACGTGTGAGTATATAGCAATATTGAAAATAATGAATTTAGAGCATACTTGCGGTTTGTGATACGCTATATTATAATTATTAAACTCGCGCAAAAGATAAAATTTTAAAAATAGCTGTATAATAACGGAAATGGAGTGAACTCGAATCGGAAGAATAATGAATAGCGAATGGATGACTTTTAGTCAAACATTGTAATTTAAAGAGTCCTTCATGTAATGAGGACGAGATGTGCAAAATAAGCGTTTTATATCATGCGGTCGTAACTCATATAATGATAACACAGTTGTTTATTATACAAAATGTTCAATATTGAAAAAATAAAATAAACAATCATAGTCATAAAAGTTTTATTTCACATTACTAAAAACAATAAATACAATAAAATTTCTCTTGTGTACAATAACATTTTCGTTTATATTAATATCCAAAATACTCGAATGGTCATTACCTTTTAAGGAAAAGAAAAATCCCATATTTTTTTTTTCTTTGACACCCTGTATAATATCATAATACGATGCACGTACTATATTGATGTAATGTATTTTATTTTAAAATATAACGTTATATTTGAACAAATTTAGCTTTTATTTTTTATTTAGACAATTCGTAAAACCAAGTTTAAACGGACTATTCGTATAAAACGTTTAAAAAAATGTCCTAAAATTTATACGAAATTTCATTTAATGATACTCTGAAATGGTTAGGTTTGGTTACCGCCTATGAACAGGATAAAATATATTTTTAATTAAAAACGTAAACTATACCCAATTACTAATCTCACGCACTTTAATACGTCACGTAAACAACGTATCCAGGATTTGATTAAAAATAATATGTATAAATTTATCTCAATTTAAAGCTAATGTGCGAAAATAAACGCACCGAACCTTTTCATTCATTTTAAAATAATACGCATACTAAAAATAGTTTCATCTAAATTTTCTGTTTGTTGGTAATTTTCTGAAAATTGAACATTTTTATTTAATTTTCATTCTTACACCGATTATCACATATCTAATAATATGGTGATTGAACCTATAATTACTGAAAAATATATAATATTATATATATTTATAAATGTAAGTATTTTAAACTCTATCGATAAATTTAAATATTATCAACTATATTATAGAATGAAAAATAATTTATATACATAATAGATTAGATAATACTAAAAATAAAAAAATGATGTTGCATTTAAATATTTATGTTTGTTTATACATTACGTTTATATACGTTTTTGTAAACAGTTACCACGAGTGGTCAAAACTTTCTCGGTTTTTATGGCCTTGTTGTGACCTCAAGTTTCACGATTAGATATCCCCTGTCATATATTATAATATATTATGTAAACCATAAAATTTGTTTAACGAACTACGACTTATATTCTGAATGTTTGTTCGGATACCTTTAGTGGTTTCAAATATGACATTCATATAGTATTTTAACATTTTAGTTTTTTTTTTTTTACAAATTAACTACCTACTGTTTTAATTCTTGTCGTTTAACTTTTTAAAATGTATAATTTACTTCGCAGGCATAAATAACGCAAAAACAAATAACGACAAACCATCATTTTCACGACTATTCGTTATATAATAATAATATTATGTTTATAACAATTAATTCTCGGCGTATTTTAACGACCCACACGTTAATAAACGTATAAAATGTTATTTAGCCCTTTTGGGACCCAGAAAGTATTTTGGCGAATTCCTCTGTGTACAAAATATTATCATCGGCGAAGAAAGGAGAGTACACAATTATCTAATTTTCGATAAACTATTAATATACGCATTTTCGATACGAAAAATATGTTATTTGATTGCCATTACTTACTAGTATTTCACGTAACAGTAAATTTATACAGATATCACGAATCGTATTTAAAAAAATTTTATTTTTATTTTTCTTTCCCCCTCGTCGTTTTTCGAACAAACCGCCTGCGATTGAATCACGCAACAACGTCGAAATTATTAAATATCATCTCTCTCCCTATATATTATTATCGTATTCGGATACGAGTATATTATTCTTATCGTTATCACTTACAATTTTAATATCATCGTTGATCCCACCGGAATATGCAGTTGCCATGACAGCGGCGCATCTCTCTGCGTACACGGGTGCCTTGCCGTTTACCGTTGCACTGCTTATGGCTACCGTGTAAATGCTACCTACGTAACCGTCAGCGGCACAGTTATCGTACTGAATGCGACCGTTTCCCGACGCGAATACGTATATCGAACCTTTGCCTTTTCGACCCTGTATGAAAATAACAAAATATTATATTATTATTACGGTTATTATATTATAGGTATAGATAAATCGGACACAAATGGGTTTCTCGTTCCCTGAAATATTTACGAGTTCGCAGCATTATTATTTTATAAATTTAAAATACCCTTAACAAAATGTTATTCGATCGGACACGACGTAGTTTTTCCTCGATTAACTATATAAATATTATTCGAGGGAAAATCGCAATTTATAACCAATTAAAATTAAAAGTTTATAATCGTTATAATATTTTATATTCACGCGATCATTTCCTTCGAAACGAAATTATTTCTTTTTTTTTTTTTTTTTTTTTTTTTTAGATTAAAAAATACGCCTACGCATAATTATTTTACAATAAAATTGTAATAATAACCTACCGGTGGTTATTACCAGGTTAGGTACATAGCGTACGCTAAAAACAATTAAATTTTAATTTATGAAAAATAATAAATTTATATTCTAACATAATGTATAAAAGTATATATAGATGAATATAACGCAATACGAGCTATTATGCATAATTTTATCGTTACGAATATAAATTATACGTAAAACTGCAGCGTTCGTTTGCAAATTACGAAATGTAATAATGAAAATTGTAAAAAGCCATTGAATCGCGAGTTACCTTTCAATTTCAAATATTATAATATTTTGTTCCAGACGTATTATAATACGTACGTATTATAATATTTACAGAACGATATTGTCTTAATTACAACTTGCCAACTTGGCCTGTTTTCCAGGATTAAGAAGAGATAATCGTAAACACAACGTCCTTTTTCCCCGAGGGTCACGAGTTTTTGGCAGGTTACTTGTAAATTATCAAAGAAAGATCAATTATGTATTAAGAAATAAAATATTCATTAGGTTTTATCCTACCTACTACACTACGAGATGTAATAACTTGAATGATATAATTACTACCGAGCGCCGCAACCGTGCCGTGTAATTATTATAAATTTGCAACTATAATGTGATTACTTTTATTCCGTGTAAATACTTTTATGGTTCGAATAAATGTTACTATATTGAGAATAGACCGGACTGATTAGGAATACTCAAAAATCTAGGACCGTGGTTAGTTATTATCACGATTAAAGATAAATGTGAATGTAGATGGTATTATTCTATCCTGTGGAATTACGGAATCTAGTAAAAAAAAAAGGGTCAGATCACCCCCCGTAAATACGCCCCTGTTATCACTCTTATCTAGCATAATTTGAATTTAACTTATATTATATTCGATCATTTCACACGAAATAAAAATATTTTATATATTATTGACTTTTTTTTATACATATGAAATGTTATCTTCGTCTAGTTTAAGATAAATGTAGTAAATATAAATAGTCACGAATGAAATTCTTTTTAAATTGAATACTACTCGCAAAATGCTAACTATGTCATTTAACATTTTTTCATTATAGAATTTATTAATAATTTAGTTATATACTTATGTATCAGCTTCATACGTAGATATCTCTTAAAATGAACTTATAGACGTTCAAAATGAACCGATAACAAATAATTATATTTTATATATATTTTTTTACGTTATTGATTTTCACTTTTATTCCTTTCGTATCGTTTTACAAAATCTCAATTGTACGCGTCAACACTTACAGATAAAAGAGAAAATAAATAGAATAATAGATAAAACTGAATAGTACCTACGCAACAAACTAAGTTCGCCATCGTAATGGTAAGTGTATCAAAACATAAAAAAAAAAAAAAAAAATACTAAATTTAGTGATATCATCTGTATATAATTTTAAATGCGTAATGAAATATTCGAAATTAAAACATAAAAATAACAAACTATTTTGTCCATAATTCGTACTTAAATTAATATTTAAATAAAAAAAAACATTAAATCCGAACCTTAATGTTCCGATCGATTTATTATTGTATATTCACAATATTTTTTTCGTTTGTTGTAAACAATTTCAGTAATCGAATTCGCCACACGGTTTAGATTACTGCCAACGAATCAATAATAATAGTTATGTGAAACGAATCAATATTTACATCATAAAATTCGCGTGGGAATTTTACTGCATAATATACCTACGAAAAGTAAGTATCTCAATGATTTGCATAATTTATTAATTCAGGTCGTCTATATGGCCCTACACCATATTCAATATACGCCAAGCCCGTATCCAGGGGGTGGGGGGTGGGGGGTTAGGGGTTCAAATCCCCCCCCCCCCCCCCCCCCCCCC
>JAIUCT010000008.1:2954559-2968146 GCA_021307375.1 Tetraneura akinire
TTTATGTATAAATTGTATTTATACTTTTCCCAATTTCCCACCCCCCCCCAAAACCTCCCCCCCGAAAATTGATCCTGAATACGTGCTTGATATACGCTATTTAGTATTTATCATAATATTATTTTATTTTATTTGGATTCGACACGTATATTATTCATATAAATGAATTCATTCATCTACAGTAAGTATAGAACTATACTCAATCGTGTTATATTGATAATAAGTTGAATAATTAATGTTACCAATTGTGAAAAAATAAAATATTTATACAGTTTACACCCTCAAGAAATTCTATGATCAGGTAACGTTATAGATTTTTTTTTCTTTAAAATTAAAATCAAACAAGCGTTTTATATAACAGTTTAATAATATTTTTCAATTCAATGTTTTACAGAAAATACTTTGAAATTTAAGATTTTGACATTACGTTAAGTTCATAATTTATTATTATTATTTTTAATTTTTTTTTTTAGTTTTGTTAATTGAGAGGTTTGGATCGGGTAATTAATCATTAACTTTAAAAGAAAGATAAAATAAGGGAAACTTACTTTCTTTAAGTAATCCATTAGTAAAGTTAGTTTGTTTTTATAAAATATACAATTTAAAATAATTTTTTTCCTTAATTATATCTATATAGTATATTTATTATAAAGAAATTATAGTTTTGTTTATATTACTTTTGTATTCAAAATTGTGTAATATTAGTGGGAGAAATTTAATTAAAAACAACGAAAAATCATTATACGTAGATACAAAAAAAATTGTATACGAAATTGACACATAAAAAAAAAAATAATCGCTAAACCGACTTTTATATCCCTAATGTCATGAAAACCGTTGAATTTTAAAATTCCCCTAGTTTAGAATGAAGAAGTATTCTAAAAAATAATTTAAAAGTTCTATCTGCTTTGAATAAATGTAATTCATAAAGAAACATTTATTTATCTGTGTTTTTAATATTTCTTTTATGGCTGAAAGATACGAGTATTCTACAATTTATTTCTCGAAATAAATAATAAACAAATATAAAAAGTTGAATTTTTAGAGGATTGTATAAATATGTATTTTTTATTTATTTTAATTTAAAAATTCACCGATAGAAATATTTAATATGTATTGATATATTATAGTTATTATAGTTATTTCGATTACCGTAGTCGCACCAATTTCAAGTGCCATTTGTGCTAACACTCCAGGACCGTCAACCGATTGTCCATCGTCTTTCGGTCCCCAAGATCCACCGTATATATCCACCAGTGGAAGAGCATTTACTAAAGCCTTAGCTTCCATTTCGTCGTCTGTTTTGCCGTCAAGTAATACGATACCTAAGAAAAATCAGTTGACTTGAAGTTCAAATCATTATAAAAAAAATTAATTTCTTAACAAAAAATGATAATTTAATACCAAACATCGTTATTGAGTATAAAAATATTTTGTTTTCACTAGTCATTTTATACAAAATATTTTAAATCTGTTACAAATTTTTTGTAAATACTTAATAATATTGTGTTAAAAGATCTTTAAAAGTATGTTCTTGACAGCAATATCCAATATAAAATGACCAATTAAATAATACAAAGGAAACTTAGTGGGTGATAATAATATATAAGTACCTACATGTTTTATGTAACATGACAGGCACGTAGGTATAATAATACGATAAACTAAAGCGAATTATTATATTTTTCAACTATAATATTAAATACAAAATATAAACAAGACGTATATTTAATTATATGCATAAAAAACACCTAATTTAAATTTTCTTAAATGAAAATTTTAAACCTTTCGTTTTTATAGTGTAATAATGAAAATTTAAATATTCATTTAACAAAATTATTTAGGCATTAAAACGATGACAATTCATACGATCCAATTCCTATTAGTATAACCAATAATAATGTTTTGTTTAAATAAAAAATTGAGATTCTAAATTTGAATAATAATAATTTTTGATTTATCATTATAAATAATAATTAATAATAGTTCTATAGTATCATAAAAAATAACTTGTTATTTTAAAATAATTTAAAACTAGATTATAATTATTCGTTATTATAAAACATAAATTGACTAATTACGTTCAAAATAATACTTATAAAATAAGTAGTATCACCATATTATTTAAAAAATATAAAAATATACCTAATATAAAATGTATTTTTTTATAAGTTTATAACATTATGTAAGCACGTTATATTTAAAAGATTAAACATGATATTTAATAAACAATACCAATTTGTGACTTTGTGAGTGACTCTTTTCAATAACGTACAGTTTATAAATTTAATTTATTTTACATTATATTTAACCAACCTCCTACTTTTGCATTATAAGCAATGCCCACGCCACATTTCCCGTTATTTGCAACCATTGCAATTTCCCCAGCACATCTCGTACCATGTGTATTTGTTGGATCTTCGTACCTCGGCATAGGATCCATTTTATTCCAGTTTAAATTAATACTTATATCCTTATCCTAACATCAAAATGTTTACAATTTAAACTTAAAAATTATTCAAATATAATAATATCTATAGATTATAGTAATTAGCACTTAAAATTACGAATTGAAAAAACTTAACACGTTTAGTTATAACGAAATGTTTAAATTTTTAACGAATAAATTATAATATAAATTGATATATTATATAAGACGTAACATATTAACGACATTAAACAAAAGATAAAAAATTAAACGAAATACGAATTTTGTGTTAGGTAATAATTGTACGTACACTCAACGAAACCGAATCCCATAAATTTAGTTATTATGAAACGATAACTAAAAAGTAACTTATTATTGTTTTTATTTTTACTTTATTATTAATAATAACCGTCCAATTACACAAATAATAACTCTAACCAAACCTTATTGAATTGTTCAGACGGTTGTACGATTTATTTATTTATTTTTAATGTCCGATAAAAAGTGCCGATTTGAATAAATGATTTAATAATATACGAGTATAGTCAACATTATAATAACGTTTATAAAATTGACGACTGACGAATTACAGACAAAATATAAAAATAATATTTTATTATTTTATAAAGGAATTAAATTCTAAAGATTCAAAATTGTATTTTCATTTAGGTATATGATTTCCTAATTATTATTCAGTTTACACTAATTACGCATAATGTCGCAATATAAAAGTTTTTCAATTAAATGTTTTGCATTAACATAGTTATCCTTTAGATCTTCGTGAGTATGTTCCAGTCCATCGTCGATGATCGCAATACGAATACCATTACCCGTGTATTTTAATTCTTCGTAAACTGGTACCAGATTCATGGTTAAAAGTGATATATCATTGTTGTTATTCTCTCGATAATCTTGCTGAAATATTATAAAAAATTCAATTTCATAACGAAAGTATATTGTTTTTCTTAATTTAAATTTAAACTTAAAATATATAATATTATAATTTATATTATTGAAGTGTCTTCATTATCATAACACAATATAATATTATCTTATATAGTCATGATTCCAAAATGTAGTAAACTATATAAACATAGAAACATATATGAGCAAATACGAATGCGTTTACTTTCATTCGAAATATTATGTTGACCTTTTAAGCAGTCATTTCCAGTTAGATAATATTCTATACGTTTTAAATATTTTTCAATTTTGTTGAAAATTAAATACTTTTATAATTTAATTATTTAAAAACGTTTTTTTGTTCTCAGCTTCAATTTAAAAAAATTTATTATTTTTTTTTTACATAATATAGATTATAATACCTATATAAATAAATATTAATATTAATAAAACCTGGGGTTCGCATTATAATTTATAATAAACGACTTTTGATTTCACTGATTTCTATACCCATAATAAAACGATTATATTATTATCTATACCTCGTACCATTGTAGATTCCAAAGTTCGTCGTTAAAATACTTCTCGTATCTGCTGCGGACGTCCGTCGGCACTCTTTTGTACAACTTCCTCGTAAATCCCTGTTTAGCCCAATTCACCTAAAAGTTTTATCCGTTTTGCTAATCGACAAAATGCATTATAAATTATAATAACATAATACGTACGTATATATTAAAACCACATCTACGATATGAACCAAATTTTAGGTAATTCATTAATTATTATTATTATTATTATTATTATTATTATTATTATATTGTTTTTAATTGTATAACAGTTGTGGTTTGTACGAGTAGATTCTCGTATTATCTCGGACAAAGTGAAGTTCGTAATATTTAATGATATTATGGTTATTTAAATATTAATATCTAATGAAAAACTGGTAACAACGCGTACAGTCAGACAATAACCAATTTCAATATACTTAAATGTATTTTTATTAGGCATACTTAAATTTTAATTTGTTTTCTTATATTATAGAAAAAAATGTATACCGATTTATTTATCATTTTAATAACGTGTTTAAAAATTTTTAATACCGTATTGTATATTTTTATACTTCCTAAATAATAAATACGTATAATATTATTAGCGCATACTTTACTGTGACGGTTTAAAATATCAGTCGCATTATGAAACGGTTCAGAATGATATTCTGGATGGCCATCCATTTTCACTTTATAAACATTTGGTACATTTGTTACCTAATAAATTAAAAAATAATCGCATTCATTTACGTTTCTGAATATAATCATATAAAATATAATTTCATTAATTATTATTTGATTGTTATCAATATATTTAAAATATGTAGAGAGATGAGATTACAAAAAAGAAAAATCTTTATAAATTTAATTTATATTTAAAATTTTGTTTATATTGAGACTATTTTTATTTTTATTTTTTTTTGAGAAATTTAAAAATTAATCTTATATAAAATATCAGTTTTTTATTTTTTTAAATTAGATGGTTGTAACTCCGTTTTTTTAAGTTTAATATTATCCATTAAAATCGTATTAGAAGACAATTATTTTCTTACACCAAAATATGTTGACTTTTGAAAATGTATTATTTTAAGTTAACAAAATTCGTATTATACGAGTACTATAAGATCAAATTAAACATCGATTTGTTAAAATATTTTAAACTAATGTAAGTTTATTTAATTCCCATATAAAATTTTTTTGTCCATAATAATTATAAATATAAATCGTGTACGAATTAAAAATATTTTCTTACTGGTTCTGCAAACGAAAATCCTTGTTGTATTACGGCTTCGTGTATTTCATTCAAATCGTCGATCGTATGAAAATACCATACATTTGTGTAATCGTTCTCGTCATTTTCACCGTGATTCTGTATATGGATATAATAATAGTTATTGATTAAATCGGTTATTTAAAAATTTAAAACAATATACGGGTAATATTAAACGATTTATACCTGTAAAACAGTAATTCAAAGTTTCATGACGAATAAAAACCATTGTTAGAAATAATAAACAACACAATTATAAATCATGACGTTATTACATTAAATAAAGGTTTTCAACAAATGAATAACACACATTTTTAACAATATACTTAGGTACTGAATCATATGGGGTTATGTTAACATTATTATATTTATGTCATTTTCGTCATATAAATTTTATTTACGTTATGACAAATTAGGTACCTACCTATATTAATTACAATTATTTTTTCAAGGATATTTATATAATATAGTAATTTTCGGAAAACATACAAATAAGTGGTTTGTTATGTTTCTGAATTTTAGTATATTGATATAATATCACAATATTATAAAAATTAAGATCGTTATTTAGAAGTGTAATGATTTAAACACGTTTTTCAGAATACCAAAAATTAAAATGCTTAACAATTCGTTGTGACCTCAGTTCGTTGTATCTCGTTTTACCAACAGTAGACAATACATATTCAATTTAATGAATAGTATATTGGATTTATTATAAATTAACTATTTATAAAAATAAAAAACAATTCAATCGTTTATAATTCATAATTAAATTATAATTTATTTATAATTTTGTAATTTTTTTTTTTCTTTATTTTATCATTAAAAAAATCATATTATCTAATGTTTTCAGGTAATTATTGTTATTATAAATAATAAAAATACTGTACACTTATTAAAATAATAAAAGTAAATTATATTAATAATAATGGTACATGTAATGATAACAGCATATAATCATATTTCATAATATATTATGACTGAACACAACGAAATATTTTTTTTTTTTTTTATACAGAAATAAACGTAAAAATAAAATATTAATACGACTTATATATTATATATTAGAATCATACATTATACAACTGTTACAACTTACTTATGTACCATGTTACATGAACCACAAAATATTATACCACAGTATACTCGAACCATAATATGTTATAAATTGTAATATCAAAGTAGTGCACGGATATACTTTTACACATTAGGTATATATATAGATACCTACGTATTAAATAATGAACATTAAAGTTTATATTTAATTTAAACCACGCGTAAGCACGTACTTGTTCCTTTTTGTTAATGATATTTTTAATTTTAAATCTCCTTACATTGTAATAATTTGTTAATGAAATAAAATAATTATTATTTTTTTTTTTTTTAATTTTATAAGATAAAAAAGTAAATAATTTTAATTTCAAATATTGTTATAAACATTTGTCAAATTATATTGTCCGATTACGAACACGTGTCATTATCACTCCTACGAAAAGAAATAACGTGTTATATAAATCGTATAACATTACATAATGATATATTGCGTTATGAGTAAAGGATTAAATTTAATACAAAAAAAAAAAAAAAAACGTATAAAAGACTGATTGTAAAAACTTCTTGGTAAATCACTGTTATTATAATTATTATTTTTATAATTTAAGTTTGAATCGCTCAAAATAATATTTTGTTATGTAATTCAAATATATTATTATTATGTGCGTTCAATGGATATGAAATAATATCGAAACCAAACAGTTTCAAATTTCCTCTTTGTAATTTATTACTGTCTAATGTCTATGCCAAAAAAAAAAAAAAAATACACTTTAAACGTACCGTAACTAATACGAATATGAACATTTTATAACAATAAATTGTATTCAAATGATAAATAATAAATACGTTAATTAAAAAAAACTCGAATCACATATAATATAAAATATATTAAAGAAATTCGCACATTGTTATTCTAAATATAATCTACGTTTATTTAATTTGATAAATAATTCAAATTTATACATTATATTATCGCGGATTTATACATAGACCACATGGGTTCGGGCCTATAGCGCCCAAAATGTTTGTCAATTTATTTATGTTTCCTATATTCTTATGGATATTATGTTTTGGTAAATTTGGTAGGTATAAATAAAAAAATCTTATATTTTTGTAAATAATAATGCGCTACATTTTTTTGCGCTTAGAGACGAAAAAATTTTAATTGTTTCATTTATTTCAATTCATTTGATCGTTTAGAAGATATTTTAATGTCATATTAAATTAGTATATTAGGTATTATTATAGTTTTAACCGTAATTAAGACATTATAGTTGTTACCTACATGTAATTATGTTGATAATAAAAATGTATCAAAAGAACTGTAATTTTATCCGTGTGACCGTGTTCCTAATTAAATTAGTATTTTCGAAAAATAATTAATGTTAAATATAATTAAAAATACTCGTATAGGTGTACTTACGTGGTGTGTTATTAACTCGTGCGGATCGACCAAATAATTACCAACAACGAATCGCAAATATTCACAAGCGTACAGTAGCGTAATGATCGTATTCATTATTTTTTTTTCTGGATAAATAAAATACGTTATTGAATATACAACGCGATTAAAATGTATTATTTTTTAGTATAACAATATTCAATAATCATTTATCCGTAAATTAATCGAGAACAATTTTATGAGAAATTTAATCAATTTTAGCACATCATAACGTATAAATACCAACCATAATAATACATAATAAACCGTCGTACATTATAATTGTATATACCTACGCATAGTTTTATTGAAGATGACATGTTTTTCAATTTCTTGTAACGTCATAATAAAATTTTTAATCAATTAATATTTTTAATAATTTTAAAAACTTGATAGAATACTGGCGATGAAAATACCTCTTTCGTTTCTCTTTCAAGATTATTATAACCAACCGAACAGTATATTACTATATAGTCATCATACTCGTCCATTCAATGAAACGATTAAAATTAGGAAACTAATGTTATAATTTTTTTTTTAAGTCTCAATTTGTTAATTATAAAACTGTATTAAATAATTTATTAAATTATATACCATACATATATCATATATATTTAATTTAATATTTTAAATGACTCGCACAAATTTGACATTACGTATTTACATAAATATTATACAAAATGTGTCGAAGTAAATAAAATTTAAGCTCTCGCAAAAAAACATATTGACTAAACATAAATAAAGAACAGTAATATAATCCAAACTAAATTTTATATAAATAGTTGCAGTTCGTATTTAAAATATTAAAAATATAAAATAACTATAAGCTATAATACCTACTTAATTATACAAAACCAATCAAAATTTGTTTGAATTCTTAGTAAATTATATTATCAAGACGAATTCTTCAAACACAACCCTCTTTCCTTTATTTTTTAAAAAAAGTTATTTGTTTACTAATAAAAGCGACATCTTATTTAAAAGTTTCTTACTATTGTAACTCACTTAAATTTCGTAACACAATGTTAGTTAATTTAATTTTAAAAAGCGAATTTGTAAATTAATTTTACAGAATTACCTACGCATTAATAATTTTAACAATAAATACTAAATAATTTGTGGTTAGATCAATCTCTATTTAAGAAACTTAAGTTTATTAGAACTTCCCAACAACAATATAAGTCATATACTAATCTTTTTCATTATCTATACTGTGTTAAAATTTTAATATTACGGCATCAATTTTAATACTTTAATTTACATTTAGGTTAAATTAAGTTTCAAGTAACTTATCAAAAAATAATTCGTTCGAATAAGTAAAACTATAAATGTAGGTAATTTATTATCTTATAATATTATGTATAGTATACAATGCCATTATTACACATTAAATGTCACGTAATTTCTTTTAAATTACGCTAAAAAATTGAACGTTAAAACATTGAAATTATTCTAAATATTATATTAATATAAGTTTAAATGTATTTATGTATTTATGTTTTTTTTTTTTTTTTTTTTTTAATTGTATATTATTAATTAAAAATTTCCCCTTATTTATGGCCAATTTAAGTTATATTTGCAATTATTTGAAAATTAAATTTTAAACTCTACGTTATTAATATTTATATAATTTAGTATCGTAAAATTTCAATATTCAATTATGGTATTTATATAATAAATATACAAGTTACTAAAATTATTCAGCGACACACCAAAAAAAAAAAAAAATACCATACGAATACATATGATTATAATTAAAAAAATATGTAACTCAACAAAAGACATATAGACAATATTATATAAATTATAAAGACAATATAATAGGAAGAATCCATATAAATATTTTAAATATTAATTTTATTGAAGTTTCAACTTTAAATACCTATAAAAAAAAATTGAGTTTTGAGATTGAGACCAATTGCGACGAAATTTGGTACAGATATTTATTAGGAATATGGGAAGAAGATCAGTTAAGTTAAAAAGTGATGGGCCTAATCCCAGGAGGTGCTCAAACAAGTATTATGAGATTTACGATGGAAATTTTTATTTTTTATAGATGGTTGTTTCAATAATAATTATATTATCACTATGGTTACTATTTTAATCATGATGAGTCAAATTTGTCGAAGGAAAAATGTCGTTTTTTCGTCGTTTTTTCCTCGCTTTTTCTGTCGCATGTGGTCAATTTTGAGAAATTCGAAAAATGACCTAAATAAAGTACAAACTACATCCAATTTTCAATCGGAAACATATACTTTTCGTAAATATCGGAGCATTATTTCGGGTAGTAAAAGTGTCTTTAGCCATAAAAAAAAAACAAAAAACAAAAAAAAAAAAAGAGAAACACGTCATTGTAAAACCAATACGTTCTTCGTTTCGCTCAGAATCTAAAAAAAAAAAAAAATAACTTATTTTGCCTTTTTCTCTTTCTATTTATTCATTTTAATCGAATATAACAAAGTGATAATAATAATCTACTGCTATTTCATCTATGTAATAGACTTCATAAAATCTTACACATTTATCAATAAAAATATGGCAGTGGAAAAAATTATATTATAATTATATTGAATATATTATTATAATTAACGGAATTAATAAATAGCAATGAATTTTATTACTTTCTCGCTCGTATTCAAACACTATATAGACATAAAGTATTTTTAATTTCTAAACTAATACCTATCCCGTACGAATAAACGACAAGTGTTTGTAAGAACAAATTATTATTATTTTTATTTCAACGTTTCCAATTATTCTGTAAACTTTTATATCTGCACCATCACCACCATATTGATAAAGACAATTAATGATCAGGTGCTGCTCAAAATAATAATGTAGGTACTACATATCAACTCATAGACGAAAAAAAAATCAATACTAAGTGTTATGTATCATCAAACAGTAATTGGGTGTTATAAAGTTATAAATAACTAAAAAATAATATTTAAATACCTACTCATAAAATGTATAGTACACGAATAAAGCTATATGAACATGTATACCGTATGTCTTATTATTAAATACATACATCAGTGTTATAAGTTTATAATTTATAATATTATATCATATTGATTCGTATATTGATTTAAGGATAGTGAAACTATTTTATATACATTTATACGTATAAAAAATAAATGAGATATTTACTACGTACAACGGATATAAATATAATTATTATAAAACTATATAATATTGTACTACGCGATTTAGAACGATTAAATTATATTATTATGTTTAATTTTCACGCCAACACACTAATTAAAAAATTTATTAAATTAAAAAAATTAACAATTTTAATTAATAAATTTTTTGGTAAAAAAAAATTATGCTGAATATTCTAAAGTGAAACAAAAACATATAATATTATCATCTGTTTATTATTATTGTTAATATGCTTATAAATTTTATAATATAACATTTCGTGAATATTAAGAATATTATTATGGTATAAAAATATTTTTTTTTTTAAATACAACGTGAAATTTATTTACGAAAACTATATATTTTATTGTACTTAAATTTATATTTTAATAGGTCGTTTATAATATTCTAAAAATGACTAATAAAAATTTATCGTATTATTACACAGAGTGATCGATTAATTATGTCATAAAATTAGTAGACATTGCGTAACCATCGCCAACTCTGACGTTTTTTTAACGTTCTGTATAACTATTTATACTTAAAGTTTATGTAAGTGTTAACATATTATTATACGTATGTACACGTGTAGAATATTTTACGAGATTTTTGTTTTTTCAGTGTACCTACCTGTGTGTTCTCTGTTCGCGGAGTTATTGTGATTTATGTATAATTATATTATAATATCATGATTTATTAATGAAATAAAACACGAATTTATCACGTAAAATATGTAGGTATAAATATTATTATACGAGTATTACATATTATAATATTTATTTTTTATGCAGGAAAAGTAAATCCAATTTTGAATAGAAAAATATTACGACCACATACCACACGATGGAAATATTCACGTTCATTCCTTCTACCCTCGGAAAGAATAAAGTTTAACCCAACCGTATAAGTGCTCAGACGTGTCCGCGGATATCATATTTAATAATAATTATCATTAGGTATTTATATTTAAAAGATATAATGTGATAATTCGGAATGAAAATTTAATTTTAATTTATTAGTTTTATTATATTATTTTGAGACAGATATATAATTTTTATTTTAATACTTAATTTAATATACTCGTAAATAGCGTTTAGTTTAATATTTTAATTCATTATCTCAAACCATTGTACGAACTCGTAACATTTTTAATTATATACAAACTATACGGTTATAATAAAATACTTCGTATAATGTTTATTTTAATTATATTTGATACTATACTAAATTACTAAACCACTTTTGTATGAAAATATTATAAATAATATACTTAATATATAGTTTTTTGGTGTTATGTACATTGTACATAGACATAAACGAAAAATGAAAAAATTATGCAAAAATTAATTCTTTAATCTAAAGTTCAAACTTAAAGTGTCAGGTTTTTTAATCAGCAGATCTCGCCGTAAATGTAAAATAAAATATATTATATAATAATAATAATATTTTATGGACCTAACACCTAGATATACGTAATAACTACTTATAAGTTTATAATATAAATTTTCACCCATATCATAATATAAAAATAAAATATAAATATTGTAATTTATGTTTTTTATGGAAAATATTTAAAACTAAAATTTGTATAAATTGAAAAATTAATTTTCGGTATGAGATGTTTACAAATCTTTTAAAAAGCGTTTAAATTAAGAAAGCTCATTGTAAATAATCGCGAAAAATAATCTGTGATCTGCAGAATCGGTCGTGATGTAATAATTTAACAAAAAATGTAATTATTTATAAATGATTAGTTATAAATAGAAGAAAAATACATAGCTAACAAATCAATTTGGTAACTCACTTTCGTGAATAGATGAACGGTCGAAGGAAAAATAAAGTTAATACGTTCATTATAATATATTGAAGGACACGAAGACATATTTAAATAAAACATTACTTGTTGGACCTGGTTTAAAATGTATTATTGACTAGAGCTTATTGGCAGTAAAACTAATATGTTTTGGTATAACATCAAAATCCGATGACATTTTAATTATACCAAATAACGTACATACGTAAACGTGTGTAAATATTCTGTGTTAAAGAAGACGAATTTCTAACGACTATCGATCAGTTTCAAAAATTCACTTTGTGTAGCTGGTAACGTTGTCGCTTTGATATACGAAAATGTTCGTTTTTAATAATGTAATAATCGTGTTTTTGTAAATGTTGCTTTCAACAAACCGCGTCGTATGACATGTGTGTAGGTATATGCGATGGGCTCGTAATAATAATATCACGTAGAAAACTATAAATTCTATATGGATATCAAAATACACTCCGAGATGAGAAAAAGTAATAATATTTTAATAAAAGTCAATTAATGTGTAATCTACGTCATCGGGCGTTTACACGAAAAATTCGATATACGTGATTCGATTAAATTATTGTTATATTATATTTACCTGGTATGTGGTAATCGAGCAAAATAATGATGGCGGTATACGAAACGAAAATGGTGCGAACAAACGGCGCCACGATCCCGTTTAACATAATAGCAAACCATGTTTGTCATCGTAATAATCGTATTAATAATTGTCATGATTCCTGTCCGTCATTGTTTGTTTAAGTGTGTGTACGTTAAAACGTTATAATATAATTATTACACTACGTATTAAAACAATTCGTCGTGTGCTCATTATAGTCAGTGTGTACCTACATTTTTATTCTATTTAAACATTTCATTAACGGAACGCTCATTTTTGCATAATAAAATGACGTAACGAAACATATTATAGAAACGTAATATCATAATAATAATAATAATAATAATAATAATAATAATAATAATAATAAT
>JAIUCT010000008.1:2968156-3097506 GCA_021307375.1 Tetraneura akinire
ATAATAATAATAATAATAATAATAATAATAATAATAATAATAATAATGTGTTCGTTATAAAAGTAATGAATACATTTCAAAAATAATACGAGTATCGTCAGGCGCAGATCCTGGAGGGCTATGAGCTTCAGCCCTCCCTTTTGGACGTGTTATATTATGTTGTCTAGGCATGTAATAAATTACTTAATAGACACGTGTTTTAAGAAGTTCATAATATGATGATAATACTATCAAATGTTATCAATCAAAGCGTATATAGAAATGATCAAAAATAGTTATTTGAAATCTATACAGTTACGAGTTAACATGGAATTTTTGATTTGAATTAACACTATTACAAAATAGATGTTTTTAGTTTTCCACATTAACAAATCGTTTTACAAACGATACTATGTCGTTATATTAATTTTTTTTTTTCACTACCTCACACAACAATAATGAACAATTTTAAAGCTAAAGCAATCACTATTTAATAACATTGGTGGTTACGATAACATTACATTTTAAACAATAAATAAATAATTTTTTTACAGAGAACGTAAAAATATTACGATTTTATCGATTTGTGTGTTAATAGCAGGTAATGCTGAACGGATTCGTTTGAATAACTGTCGTTGGAGACTGCAAATGTAATTTTTATTTGAAATAAACGAATACTATATTACTAAATATTATATTTTTCAGTCCAGATCGTTTTTCAATCCTATCGAATGAAACAAAATATTTCGGCAAGTTAAAAAAATATATAAATAAAATAACGTAATGTCATTAAAAATAATATTAACGATCGCGATTCGAGTCACGAACGTGAAATTATTGTTGACGACGCGCAAAATAACGTCTGCAGGGGGAGTCATTTCAGTTTTTCTCGGTATGGGGAAAAATTTAATCGGCCCAATATTAAATCTTAAAAAAAATTATTACGCGTGCATTTAAATTTATTATACAAAATATTAATAATTAATAAAACAGATAACAAATACATATTGCATATTATAAAATACCTGTTTTAATAGAAATTAAATAGGTAAAATAGGTAGGTAGTACAGAGAATAATTAATAATAAAATTAAGCATTTAACGCATTTCTACATGGTTTCATTGCAGTAAAAATATTAAAAGTTTTTGTAAATTTACTTTGGCTGCTTCGTCAGCTTCTTCAGTGAGTGACCAATAATAAATTAATAAATCACTTGAGCATTCATCATTCATGCCTCATGGTTAGCCTCAAGGAAGTAGATTTAAGTCGTTTGAGGGAAGAAAAAAAACGTTCATTTTAATGCCGTGAATATTGGAAGAATCATAAGAATTGAAATGATTTGTTATGTTTCACGCAAAGACTTTAGAATATGTGATAAATATTTTTAAATTGAATAAATATCATGGATCATGGATCAAGATCATCACGTCTTTATTTTTATTTGAGAAAGTAAACTTTTTGAAATAATAAATTCAGATTCTAAATGAACAGAATTAATTTTAAAGTATTAATAATTATTAAAAATAAGCCTTCAAAATAGAGACTTTTGAAATTTAAATATTTCGGATTCGAATAAATAAAAATGTTACTGGTTAAGACAATATTTTGTTCGTTTAGGAGCTCTTTTTTCTCGTAATTTTGCAGTTCCGCCAGTTTTTTTTTTAACTATTTTTATGCAACAAGCCAACAAATAATTAATACGTATTTAAAAGACAAAAATATGAACCATTATTTATGACTTTCGTAATTTAAATTTTAAATAAACATGATAAACGTTTAAGGTTTAACAATAATACGATAAATTGATAAGTAATAACCGTGAAAAAATAATGAAGTATTGATTAATATAATCAAATAAGCTGATTTCGATTACTGCACCTTTGCAGAAATATAATTCAAATAACAAATCGTTAGGCATATTCTGATCTTATGCGACGTGTTTTGTATATTTTATTACTTACCGTTTGAATAAATTATAATATTACAGTTTTGTTTGGAAATTGTATTCTATATTTTATTTCAAAATCTCTGATGATTTGTTTATTTTATTAGGTACCTACTTACCGTTTGAATTAATTATAATATTACAGTTTAGTTTGGAAATTGTATTCTATATTCTATGTCAACATTGTGAATAATTATTTAATATTTTAAAATATCATTATTTTCATTTTTAATTGCCTATTCGAAAACACATTATTTTTCTTCAAATTTCAAATAAAATATAATAATTCAAATAAATATCGAAACAATATTTTAATATTTAAAACAGTTTAAACTATACCTACATTAAAGTATAAAATGGTAAAAAGTCATCGAATTATTCGTTATATCTGCTGTCATTTCATTCACCTTTCATTAGAACTTTAAATATTTATAAATAATAATAAACAATCCAAAATCGTATATTCATAAATCATGATTTTCAAAAAATATTTGTTTAATATCTATAACAGATTGGTCGTAACTTACAAAAAAAAACCAATTCTTGCATAAAATTGAGAAAACGGTAAAACTATAAAAACTATAATCTGAATGTAATAAAAGTCTAATTAGATTGAATGTAACGAACAACAAAATATTGTTGACCAAAAATACACGAGATGCATTCTGTATTTTATAGTGCAGTTAATTGTATTTTATTTAAACTCAATAATTTAACAAATTAATTAATTAAGTGCATGTAAATTTGTACACACTAATATTAGGTACGTTTTTTATTTAAATTGAAAATATATTTTTATTTTTTGTCTTGTGACTATTTTTAATGATTAAAGTAAAATATATGATCTCCGATAAAAACTAACAAAATTATGGTGCTCAAATAATATTACGCGTGTTCTTATCATATAAATAATTTTCATTTATGTCTTCGTCGACTTGATTTCGTTGACTACTGTGAGAACTAAGATAATTGAATTTCGGTTTATCGCCCTAAAAAAATAACATTGTAAACGATAAAAAAATTGACATTTCATAAAACATATTAAATTAATTAAATTCTTCACTAACCGGTTTGGCCATGTTGAAGGGTTCATATGGTCGAATGCCATTCTTATAATGTTCTGGTGGATCTTTGGTTCCGTGTATAGCTAAAATTACCTCTGAAATTTCACCCTCGTTAAATGGCGATCCAGTCTATTAAAAATATACATTAATGAAACCGTGTTGATGTAAATTGCATTGGATGACAATACGACATATTAAACATATCTACCGTATCAAAAATATCGATTTTAAATGGTCCTTCAGCCGGTTCTCCCCAAAAAGCAAGTATTGTAAATGTCCATCGATTTAGTCCTTCTGAATTAGTATCTTTCGGTCGACTTTCCAAAACATGGCATTGTGTTCCTATTAAAAAATTAAAAAATAAATTTTATATTTATTTAAATGTATCGCATAATAGGTATATTAATTACTAAATTTATAATAAATTATAATAAATTTCACGAAAAAAAACAATTGTTAATTAACAATTTTTAATGAATATTATCATCTATTAATATGACTAGAAAAATAGAGATATTATTAAATAATATTTAATTATATAGAAATAAAAGTTCATATTTTAATTTATAATCAATTATAATTTAAATCCTCA
The DNA here is from genome assembly GCA_021307375.1 of Tetraneura akinire. Lineage (NCBI taxonomy): Eukaryota > Metazoa > Arthropoda > Insecta > Hemiptera > Aphididae > Tetraneura > Tetraneura akinire. Next base: position 2,971,737 of record JAIUCT010000008.1, read on the forward strand.
CATTGAAATTAGTCAATTGTTTATAAATTAGAAGATTGTAAAAACAACTTTGTCATTAATTTTAAAAAAAGTACCTATTAAATAATTTTTTTTTTTTTTTTTTTTTTGTCTTGTTATTGAACACACATCAATTATTTTCTGTCGGATCTTCAACTCAATTAATAACTTTAATTTTTTTTTTTTTAGTTATTTTATCAATTATTAATCAATTAGAAATTATTGTTTTGTTTAAAATTATATATTTTCTTCATTTAACATCTTATTTACTGTTCATAATAATTATTTGTATTATACCTTTAGGTGAAGTCATTGCAATTTGAATGTCTCCTCGCTTTGGATATGACATTGATACCACTAGTTGTACGCTTTCCATATAGTTTATTTCTCCAGATAACCCTTTACAAGCATTCGTATTAACAATAATACGAACTCCTTTCTCTCTTGTCACACTAATATTACTAGATATACATAAATAATAGAAGAAAAACGTATAATTATATTTTATAATTATTTGTAGTTATAAAAAAATCCATAATCATAAATAGTTACAAAATATATAAAATATGAAAGAATATGCACTCATAATGTATGAATATCATAGAAAATATTTTTATAAATTTTAATCTATTTGTCGACAAAAATAGATAAATGACATACATTCTGAATTTCTGCTTCTAAAAAAAAAAATCACTTAAATGCATAACGTATACAAATTCAATCACTGCAGTAAAATATTATAATAAAATGTATACTAATGAAATCGAAACATGATTCGTGTTTACTAAGAAATATATAAATAAATAAACAAATAAACAAAGATAATTAAATATAATACACACCGAACCGAAGGCATAAATATGCCACAAGACGACATTTCTGGTACATTTTTCCATTCTATAGCAGCCTTGACTAATTTGTACCCATTAATTAGTCCAAATCCAAAATCAATGGAATAATAGAAACCGGCATAATTTTCGTTCCATCCTAAGTTATCAGCTAATGGAGCCACTTGAGAAGTCCACGCGATTAGATGTTGCACATCTCTCCATGTTAAATTCGGACTAGAAATAATTGAATTTTATTATGTTATCGTATAAATTAATTAGAAATAAATAAATGAAATATTATGATTTATGAGATCATCATCAGAATTTTAAAACTAGTACATTTTATAGTTCAAATATGCTGCTATAAGAAATCACAATGTCAGGTGAGTTACATTTATATGGCATTAGAAAGAATGGGAAAATACAAAGTATAAAAATAGTTTAGCTTACTTTCCCTGTATCCATCATGTGAAGTACTCAACAAGGAAACAAGAGTACTAGTATATTAATTATTCTATTTTATTATTTTTAATTACGAAAAAAAAAAGTTCAATTACTTGGCGGATAAAGCCAATGCTATTATTCCAGAAACCAATGGTGTCGCGGCAGACGTCCCAGAATGCTGATCCGTGCATTTTTTATTTACATCAGTGGTCAACTAAATAAAAAAAATTAGTAAATCAACTAAAAATTTTTACATTCTTGATTGAGTTATTTATCCATTTCATTTAATAATAAAAAATTTATTCAAGATCACTAGTAGAATTTCGACTGTTGGAAATAGATAACATTATTAAACTAACAACAATTAAATGGTGAAAGTATGCACATTATACCTACCTAAACACGTAAAAAATATTTTCGGGAATAAAATGTAAAGTTGCACAAAAAAAAAAAAAAAAATAACTCGTTGAAAAAATAATCTTTTGAAATATTTATAAATTTAATAATAATCATTTTATAATCATCTAACATCAAACAACAACAACAATCAGATTACGATTACAAGCAATTCAGTCTTTAATACGATACAGAAACGTATTTCAATACAAGTTTCGAAATTCTTTATTTATTAAAATGTTATTATCATTATTGTAATCGTCTTCCACTTACAACGTTCATTTCAAATCCTGCACCACTGTACGCTGTGACCATGATGGCAGCACATCTTTCAGAATAGTGATTAACGTGACCACTGTCATCGCAACTAGCCACGACTATTGTATAGATCGAATTCACGTAACCATCGCAAGCACAGTTGTCACCATCTGATTTTCCGTTTCCAGCGGCAAACACGTAAATAGCTCCTTTTCCTCCACGACCCTAAACCATCACGTCATATATCATTATGCAATATTTACTATGAATGGAGCTTTGAATAAAAATGTTCTGAATGAATGATGTTTTAAAATTATTCGAGAAATTAATTTTTACAATATTGCAATGTCCGATACATTTTATAATTTATTAAAAACTAATAAAATATTTAAAATTCGTTTAAAATTGATATAGAAAACACTGATAATATGATGTAAAAAACTAATTTCAAATAAATATGAATTTAAACCCGTTCGTTCGAAATATTTTAGGTTTAATGATTTAATAATAATAAAAAAAAAAAATAGATATTTTTAAAATTTTAATTTTAAACCTTTTTTTTACCTACATGATTTATGCCCGTAGAGAGCGAATTCTGGACTACTTTGGATAAGTTTTCCATAATCTTTCCGCTATCGGATGGACCCCACGAATTGCTATAAATACACACGTAATTAAGAGCATGTTTTAATGCATTAGCTTCTCTTTTGTCTGTCGAACGTCCGTCTAAAAACTTTATGCCTAAAATAATAATTAATCATCAGCTAAATATTATATATTGATTACAAAAAATAATAATGACAGAAAGCAATGTATTAAATTTTTAACTTCTTTTTTTTTTTATCAACGTATTAAAATATTAATTTTATTTAAACATTATATTATCCTTAAAAAGTTTGTAAAAATTTTCGATAAAATTCATGTTAACTATATATCTTTAAATACTAAAACTAAGTGATAAATGCTAGTATTTCTAGCATAATTTAACATTAAACATTGTCTGATACTATAAAATCCTTATGAATATTACAAATATCAATGACAATAATAAAATAACAAAACAATTTAATATCAAAATTGTTCAAATCATAAGCATTTATTTACCTCCAATAAGAGCATCATAAGCTATTCCTACTCCACATTCATTATTTGGTTGCATAACAATTTGTCCAGCACATCTAGTACCGTGAGCTTTCAATTTTCCATTTTCGTCTCTATCCGGATTAATATTATCATTATTGGATATATAATTCCAACTTAGGTCATGGTTCTGAAATAATTATTAGTAGTAAATTATTGAAAATTAAATTGTAAAAAGAAGAACTGATACTCTGTGAAAGGACAAAGGAATACAAGTGTAAAGAGGATAGTGTTTAATTTTTATTAAAATTTGAACGCAATGAGAAATCATTATATTCGAGAAAACGATTTTGAAAGAAGTTCATCAGATATTATATAATACGTATATTGTGTTGATAAAAATTTTTAAATTCATACAGTCTCTACGTTCACTATAAAAATGCACATAAAACCCCTAAATGAATCACTCAAATACCCTAATCGAACAGTACTTCGCTGAGAATTGATTTTCGATTGTAATGATTTATCGTTACATTAAAATTTTAATCAAAATTTAATATTTTCCTCTTTACACCTTTATCCCTTCCATATTAGTTTTAGCTCTTCAGGTTGTTTTTATTAGAATTTAAATGTATAGAATTTAAATTAAAACATAATTGATTAAAAAAAAAAAAGATTCTGGTCGAAGTTTAGTCAAATAATGATTAAGAATTTAAGATAAACGATTGATTGCAATTAACAATTTTCATATATTTATTGAAATACATACTTATTTATATTTAAATAACAACATAAGAATTCCAAAATTTTATTTAAAATACTGATGTTAAATTGTTAACATATTCAAGTTTCTAAATTTATTATTTCCTGAGTTATCATAATTTGTAATCAAAATTACAGTTTTTGTAAATATTTGCAATAATCTTATAAATATTTAACACTTTAACAGTGTTAAACTCGTTTTGAAAAATCACAAAAATATCAATTGAACGTTGAAACTATATAATCAAATTCAATATTAAACTTACATATCTTGGAAATATTTCCGGATGTGTATATTCTATACCATCATCAGGTACTGTAATATTTACATTATATCCTGTAATTTTTAGTTCTTTATATACTGGCACTACATTCAAATCACGTACAGGCTCCGAACTATCTTTTCGGTAATCGTGCTAAAAGTTTAACGTACAATTTATTATATAAATTTATGTTATGATCAGTAATACTAATACAACATATAATTTTATAATAAATAAATATAAATATATATTTTTTTTCTTTTTATGAAGGTAATGTAAATTGTTACGTTGTTTTAAAAATATTAGTTGTTACCAGTTTAGGGGCAAACAATTTTATTTTAAAAAATTCATCAACTTGCCCAGCCTTGCATTAAATTGTAGTAGTCGTATGTACTAAAATTTACATACCTATTAATACAAAAAAATTAATAATATAATAATCTTTTGTCAACACATTATATTATTACCTATATGATTTCACTCTGAACAATTATAGAATTATAATATAAACATAATATCAACTATAAAGGGGGGTAAAATTATAACTTTGCCCTTCAGTTAAATCGCAGAGGTGGCACTTACCCCCTTGCCACCAACTATTACGCCACTGGTTATCACACTATTGAAATCAAAATTTGATAACAATATTTCATACATCATAACACAATATAGGACGCAATAAAGACAACTATTATTAATAATATATAAATCTAGTGAAATATAAATTGTTAAAAAGAACTTAATTTTAATTATATTATTTTATAAATAATATCATGTAAATATACACAATAAATAATCATAGCCAAACTTGGAGTTAGGAGTTGAAATTCACTATCACATCAGCACATATTAGTATAATAGTATAATACAAATATAAAATTTGAACTTTTCAATTTAACTATGTTTAATCTTCTTTAGTCAGATAACTTTTACAAAAACAACCATATATCGTGTACCTACCTATCATATTATATTACAATATTATTCTAGATAAATACTAATTCCAAATATAAATTATATTAAAACGATAAGGAATCAATTTTAATTTATATTTTCATTTATATCATTCCGTGAAATTCGTTATGATAGAATATGAAAAAATGTAATTCAAATTTATATATAGGGAAATATTATAATTATTTTTTTAAATTTATCTTTCCCTTCCTCTATACACACACACACAACAAATAATACTATTGCACGCATTAACACGCGGTTCCACTGAGGCAAAATAGAAATGTTCTGTTTCTGTCACTGACAAATTTAAAATGGCACTTATGTACCTATTGTGTATAGATTGACATGTTATATACAGTACTATAGTAAAAATTGACACAACTAAATTTTATTTACTTAAAAAATAAAACAAGTGTTATGAAGAGTGAAGTACCGTTTACCGATATAAATTCTACTCATGTGATGTATCCCGTGATAGTTACTACCAATATTACGATTTAATAATATTATTATGGACATTTTATCGTACGTAAATAATGTTTTGTACGAGTGAATTTATATTTATTTATATTATTCACGGAAATCTCACTATTAAAATATATTTCTACATATACGAATAAGCAAAATATAAATTGATAACTTTTATGGTCCACGCCGTTTAAAGACGTGCAACGTTCAGCGTCGTGTCATATTATATCCGATTTATATGATAACTTCGAACGTGTTTTTACTTTCGGACTTGGCGGCGTCTATTAGAAAATACAACACAACCAGTGAAATATACCCTGCCAGGAATTTAATAATATTTTAGTAATAATACAGTAAACGTATACAATTTAATCAGTATAACTTATGATAACTGTTAAAAACATTTTCGTAATTTTCAATCTTTATAGTCCGATTTCGAAACTGTCACCGGACCCATATCAAATATTACCAACGATATAGTGCATAATACGATAATAATAATTATTAAGAGTACTCGTATTAATTCCATTAATATTTCAATTTAATTACTTGATATATTTGAACAGTATATTATGAACATGCCGTTATTAGGGTACTCGTATTGATATTATATAATAAGCGCATATTATTATATTTCAAAATTACAATAGGTACAATCATACAATATACGATATGTAATAAATAACGTATTATTGTGAATTTAATTAGAACTCAGCACGACAATAATTTGATACGTTTATTTTTCGCGATTTTTATTATTAATAATAAATAACAAACATTTCTCTGATATATAATATGTTTTTATTTTATAAATATTACAATTTGTTCTTTTGCACAGTCGTACTAATATTATATTATTATCACACAAAACCCCATTTGTCTTAATACACGGTTAGGGTTATCATGCGAATGACATGTGATACTCAAAAAACTTAATATTTTACACGAAACTTTAAGTCACACCTACTTTGAAAATTAAAATTAATATAAGAGCTCTTTTCGCTTTATTACGTATCACGAAAGCTTTTTAACTAATAGCAACACTTTTAAAAGTGAACTTTTTCTATACCTTTATATTTATATTCATTTACCATACTTTATTATTTATTACTCTTCATAATATAGTCGTTTTGTTATAGGTATAGGTATAGTAATTACAATATAAAGGATTTTATTTATATAACGTTGATAAATTAGTTTTTAATTGTTAATATTAATATACTTATAATTAATATTTAGTATCATTTATAATTCACATTTTTTATAAACCAGTAAAATCCATTTATATTTTATAACACAACAATACTCATGAAAAAAGTAGATTGAACGTCTTAGAAAATTCAGATCTTCCCCTCAACAACAACAAAAAAAAAAAAAAAAGAAAAATTAACCAGGTCTCTCAAAATAAATATTAATGTTTTCATGTCCATTAAAAATTTGACAAAAATAAACCAATTTTTTTATTAAAAATAATAATATATTCCATACGATATAATTTAAATTTATATTTTCGATATATAGGGGGGGAACATATCTCACATTTTTTTAATCAATATAATATGGAGGACTTTGGTCTTCTCAAAATTTTGAGCTATTTTTACCTACTTTGTAAATATTATTCAATTATTTCTATTGAAAATATATAATATTAATTTTAATTTGCCTCTTTGATTATCTAATCAATATTTTAAAATTTATATCCTAGTATCCATTTTCGTATGAATAACTAGTACAGGAAATCATAAAATACATAACTATAATAATTACTCCTACTATACTATTATTATAGCCTGATAGCCTGTATACTTTATTAACAGACAATTATATTAATATTAAATTAATTACTTATTTATTATATTTTAAAATTAAACACAAAATTTAATTATAATTTAATGTATTGTGATACTATAATAGTAAAATTTTAAAACACTTAATAAACAAAATATAATAATAAAAAAAATTGTTCCAATACTAACGTATAAGTTAATTATGTAAACTTTATTTATGTAAATATCATTACATCATATTTGTTTTTTTTAATTTTAATGCAAATCAGCAAACGATGTTATAATAAAATAATTAATCAATTTTTAAATATATTTATTATACGCATTCTTACCATGTACCACATATCGTTCCATCGTTTGTCTTTAAATGCAGTTTTATAATGACTTTGTTCATAGTTAGTTGATTTGAGATTTCTAGGTTGCACGAAATTACTACTTCCTGACATATTATCTCGTGGCACTACATGCCTTGGACGAACAATACCTCGATAAGACCTTTCTTTCACAGCATCTTGGATTGCGATTGTTACCTATAAAATTTCATTATATTTTAGTTTAAAGGAAAATCTTAGAATTACGAAAAACCTTCTTCTTATTATTTATCAATACTTTTAAAATAAAAATTAATAGGAAAACCAAAAAAATTGAAATTTTTTTAAAAATTTTACTGGAGCATACTGATATACAGGTATGATTTAACGTATTTCCAAAATATTAGGAAAATCTCAATACTCATTTAATTTAATTTTATATATGTAGTTATTTAAATTTTAAATTTCAGTAAAATTAATATTTAAAGTATTTATATGTATTCTTAGTTTCCTACTAGAAAATTATATATTTATATGTAATTATATTATATTATTATATAATATATATTTCAATATTTTACAATAATAATAAATAAAATTGACAAAATTTTTTATGATATTGGCATTTAGGTGACAAAAGATTTTATGAGCAATTTTATTGAACATAGAAAATTTTATAGGGTTTCATTTATATACTATATGTGTACCTATGGTCCCTATATGTGTGATAAAATTTTGCGTTTTAAATATTTAATAAAAAAAAATGTCAAAATTTTAATCAATACCTACATTATCTGACTGAATTTCGCTCAGAATCGTTTTTCCGAATGCAATGGTTTATCATTGCATTCAAATTATTATTAAAATTAAACACTATGATTTTACACCTATATCCCTGCGGCAGGAGTATCAGCTCGTCTTTTTTTTTAAAGTAATCGGTATAAAATATAAATGTCAAAATCGTTAATACAATATATAGATTTAATTAATTGACTATTTACTATAATTAAACATACTTATGTTAGAATTATAATTTTTCAACAGTTTTTTTTGTATATTATGTACCATAAAAGATGCTTGTTACAATACCCACCATCAATCATTTTTTACACAAAGCTTTCAGTAATTTGTTGAATATTAGTTTCAGCAATTTTTATAGAAATTTGTGAAATCTAAAAACATAATCTATAATAGGTATGTATAAATATTTTTAAAAGTGATGGATGTTGATGAATATATCTCATTCTCTTATACATTAGGCAAAGAGTAAGTAAGTAAATGTCGAACTTTTATAATATATAAATATAAAACGTATATTAATTACTAAGTTTTTCTTTACTTAAGGAAATTAATAAAATACTTAGTGTGTCATCAATCTTCCTGAACGCAAATCCTTTGTCACAACTAATCGTTTATTTATAAATAAGAAACAATTACTATTTGCATATGCATATATTATAGGTAGGTACTTACATCAAATTTAATATTAATTTAACTAAGTTTTTTTATGTAATCATATAAACATTTTTAATTAAATAATATGTACTTACTAGATCGTGGTCATTTAAGCTATTTGTAATTTTCTCATGATGTTTGGACAATTTTGATGAAAGGTCATCTTTAGTCATAAGATAAAAACCATCGTGACCCAAACACTATAAAAACATCGACATAAATGTTCAAAAGAAAATGTATAAACAATTTTTTAACTATAATTCCGTATCATTTAATACATTTTTAGATTCTCAATATCATAATAAATTTTCTAATTTTAATAATACACTAATATATAACAATCAATTTCAATAATAACAATCATTATTTAATATAATATTATAAATTAATAATGATTTTTTTCACGCAATTTAACGAAATCCCAACAACTGTGTTTGAAATATTGATGTTCAATTTATATTCAAACTTTAAAGTTTCATATACTCTTACTATTATCACATTTTTGACGACCAAATACGGCGAATTAATCGATCGACTTACATTCAACTTAAATTTTTTTTATTCATAATACGAGTAAATTCTAAAATTAATAAAAATAATTAAAATAATTTGATCTTTTGATCTTTTGACGATTTTAATAAATACAATTATTACCATTATTCCTAATAAAATAATTTCGTCTAATTTTAATAATACTATCTTATAAAACTTTAAAAAAAATATAGTTTGAATTAGAATATGTACACATATCGTGTATTAAACAAAACTGTCAAACAAGTCAAACTTTCAGTTATCCGATTGTTAAATCTCTTTATATACAGCTATAAACGCATAATTTAAAAAAATATTTATCACAATGTTTTAATAACTAACGAGTATTCACAAAAAATAAACAAAAAATTAATATTTTATAATATTGAAATATTAAAAAATTAACCACTTTGAATTTTTTCATAATACCTAATTGTAATTTATAATTATAACATACAATTTAAATAACAACCAACACCATATAAATTATATTTGCTCAATTTACTAACAATTCACTTGGAAAATTGCTTTCTGAAACAATAATTTATAGACGTTATAAACCAATAATTTATTCAAATGCTAACTATCTTAGTCATTAAAAAAATTGAATAGGTATAAAATCAATTTTATATTGCAAGATTTACCTAATGTAAATTATTATTAATATACAAATCGCATTAATTATTGGACAACAAATTACAATTATTTTCACTTTTAACAATCAAAATAGAAAATTGTATTTAACATTATTAACAATATAAACGAAATTAAAAACAAAATTATACACTTCCAAAGACTATTATTATACACATAATATATAATGATATACGTTATAAATTATTATAATGTATCAACTAACAAATAAGAATTTATTTGACACTAACAAATTGTTTGGTTGACAAATTTATAAAAAAAAAAAAAAAAAACGAAAAGCTTATTTCGAGGATTTAAGATTAAACAACACAATATCAAAGTAAATAAATTCACCTTCTAAATTGCATCACTTTTTCTTCTTCTTTTGTTCGACGTGAATAACGTGAATGGCATTCATTATTATTTTCAGAAATATAAATAGGAAGAAGAAAATATAAAAAAAAGAATTAACTTCAACATCATCGACGCGTTAGGTTATTAAATTGCATAAAGAATATTTTCTTTTGATACCACTACCATTGTTATAGTATACTTGGTTTGGTATATAATAATATAAAATAATTTTTTATATACTCGTATCGTATTTAATAAACATTTAATTAACTGGACCCAACACCGTACACAACGTTCCAAAGAGACTTATTCGTATTATTCATGAAACTTTTTTTTTTTTTTTTTTTTTTTTTTTGCTACAATAATTGGCGCGTCGCAAACTTGTTGATCCTCACCAAAGTCCGCTGGCGAGGCGAACAATGCTGGCGGCGGCGCGACGATGCGCAATAAGAAAAATTGCACGATTCTCTGGCAGACGGCCAAATTTGGGGCACTCGGGGTTTTCTTCTCGGAATCCCGGCACCAGGGCTCGATCCGGCGGCTCGGAAAAAGCTCGACGTCGGGAAAATCCCTTTCGGGAAAACCTCTGGCGTGCACGTTTCTGCCACATGCGACCCTAATGCGAAAAGCTTTGCTCGCTCGACGGAAATGGCTACGGGACACCACGGGACGCCAAACGGCGGCCAACCGCTGACCTCGTTGCGCGATACGCCGTGTGTGAGGGCGCGATGCGTGCGCGCAAGCGTACGGCCATCGAGGGTGACGCCGCTTAGGATCCTGGTACGCGCGTCCTCAGTCGGGGTCGAGGTCACAAGGCCACCCGGCGAACGCTTGCGCTGGACGGCTCGGCGCCGCCGGCCAACCGAACCATGCAGCTCATCGACCGTGCGTACAATCCTCCCCTATATCATATTATTATTATTCTTTTTTTTACATTATTTTTTCCCCTATATATTATATATTATTATTATTATTATTATTAAAAACTATATTTAAAATCAAACAACAGAAATTACATAATAATAATTATCACACGCGTGTTAGCTTTTAAATATAACAATAATAATAATATTATCTAAATAAATAAATAAATAATAATAATATGTATTATGCAAATCGTAATCGCGCACGGCACACATCTCTTTATTATTTCATTGTTTATTCACGCTAGCTATTTGTTTTTCTGTTTATTCGTATAAAACGCATTGCGCTAGGTCATAATAATATTATTATACGGAATATTAATATATTAAATCCAATTTATATACACCCGATAGCGGAATTCGGTTGTTATACGGTCGTTTGACATCGCGCCTGATAACACTATTCCACCCGAAAGCGTTGCAATATTATTATTCTGTTGTCGTAATTTTCGTTTGTTTTTCTTTTTTTTTTTTTCATTAAACTTCCGAAAACTTTCGATTTCTAAATGAATTCTGTACACCGTCGCGCAAACGAACGTTTATACGTTTTAAATACAAATACACAAGACAATAAAACTATACTAAAGTGTAAGATGTCCCTGTGTCATTGACGTCAATATTGAAAGTTCCGATACGATTTCATACCTCATAATATTATTACCTATTATTAAACAGATTAAATGAATGTATTTTATTAATTTATCGTATTACAAGACTGTTATCGTATTCAGTCGAGTGTACACAGAATGAATATGAAACATGAAATTTGAAACACGAAACAAAACATTAGCACATCAATATCCCAGATGAATATTATCGATCAATATGCTATAATTACCCTAGACGTGATTAACGAATTCGGGTTACGTTTATTTTTTTTTTTATAATAAAATCGGCCTCCATTGACTTGTTATACATTTTTACTTTAAAGCACTCTGTTGCTCAAGTAAAAAAAAAAAATAATATTCTCTGACAAAATATTCTACTTTTATTAAAAAAAAAAAAAACACTTTATTGTACGTATATTATATATTGTAATTTAAAACGATGTAATGCCCTAAGTCTCATTATTATTATTTTTTTTTTTTTAAATTATATTACGTTTTTATTCGAAATCCATAGAGTAAATTACACGTTTGTAATCAAAATTAAGATTTTATCAATCTAGGTCATAAGAAACGTTGAACTGTTGAATACGTTCGAAATTACCAGTTATAACAGAACTTTTAATGTAATTTGAAAAACTTTCTTTCACGCCAAAAAACACTTGATCACTTGGAGCCGAATCAAAAATTTCTATTTACGCCTCTTTCTCGTTTTCGGCATGTGTGTCACAAACACTGCGTACTTTTACGATTACTTATATATATTCACTTGAAAAAACGTACGTTACCCTTAAAATGTATTGTACATTTCGTTAAATTTCAATCATAACTTAACATATTTTATTTGTTTATTTCACAATAAACGTGAATTTCTAGTCGTCGAATTTATAATATTATTGGACAGAAGAACGAGGTACTCGCGTTATCATTAGACTTACTTTTGAATATCGGGTCAAACAAATTATTACAAACACATTTGCGCTGCGTGTGCTGATGCCTGACAGTTATTTTCGTGACATTGAATATGACAAGTTGATATTAAAATAGTCAAATAAATTAGGGGTTCTCAAATTTTAATATGACATTTAGCGTTATGATAAAATATGTAATAAAATTATAATATATATGGTTACACTTTTTTATTGCAGGTTCAGTTGTAGACAAACTATCACATTCACATCTGACGACGAAACAAGTAAATTAAATAAAATACAAATATTTTAATTTATTTTATTTTTGTGAATTTGATTGACTGAGCGATAAAATTATTATTATTACCCATACTTAAATTTTTGAGATCGGCCATCACTTGGTCTAAAATCGCGATCTCTGTCCTAAGGACTAGATGTAATCGGATTGTATAAACAAATGTATAATAATAGTGTGTAACGTTTTTTAACCAGTTTAAATCAATCTATTTATATAATTTACGTTACCGGCCCTTCGTATTTCATATTGTTACTACGTGCCACCACACCTGCCGCTACTTTTCCAAATGGTACATGTACCAACCATTGATTGGTGTAGTATTTGACGCCTGAACTATTGACGCTGGCTAATAAAATATACACTAATAAAACCAAGATGAAACGAATCCATTCTGTCCTCATGTTTACGAATAACTGTGAAAATAACAATATAACATACGATAAACAAATCGGATACGTTAATAATAATATTTCATATGAGGATACCGTGTGTGATTATATTAATTAGCTCTCTTGCAAACATAATTAACAAAAAAAATAATACCTAGGTACCAAAATAATATTACTAAAAATGACCAAATATCAAACAAATAAAATTTCGGTTGAACAGAATTAAAGCCATTAAAATGATAATATTACACTCATAGTATATTGTATTCTCGACGTGAATTTCGATATACCTACAACCGGTCAAAAATTATTAATTTACACATAAAACGTATAATATAATTTAACTACGATATTAATGATATTTTGATATTTTTATGTCGTGTTTTACACTAATAAATGCGTATTACATCCAATTTACCTACATAACAAAAAATATCGTGTTTTGGGATAAGCATTAAATGTGTTATTGTAAAATTATGTAAATTTAAAAAAAAATAACTAGGTATAAAAATTTAAATATAATGACCGCGGTTTAACGTTATTACAGCATATATACCTACTCGTAAAATTAGGTACTTAATTATTTTAATCGTTTTTAATACTTAAAGAACTTATATTTTATAAAATTTAAACAAATTAAATATTATTCGACATACCAATCTTCACAATAATATTACGAAAAGAAGAAAAAAGTACAATTATGTTTATTTTCTGCGTGTTTGTTTTAAAGCATTGCAGTGAAAGGCAATTCGTGAATTTAAAACTAACTAAAATATTATTATTAGTTTCGTTATTTATACGCCTTTAATTAATCATTTTTTTTTTTTTTTTTTTTTTTAATCATCATAACACATTAGAAACATGTGTTTTCTATATTGTTACATTCAATTTATGACAGTTTTCATTGTAAGAAGTCTTTACGGATTCATGTTCAGCACACACATTAAGTCACGCGAAACACATTTACATTATATGAAACAATATTCGCTATTCATTATATTAATATTATTATAATAAATTTCACCTCGCTAATAATTACTATACTGTGTACTCTTTGTCTTTCAGAATCGAAACAATTTTGCTAAGGATCATTTTACACACCACGCAGATACCGTGTGAATGAAAGTACCAATAAACACTATACGATCATGGAAGTAAATGAAATTTTCGTGTCAAGTATCTCGATAAAAATATAAATAATTAATAAATTATGATGCTTAAACATCATATTCGAATAATATAATTCAATCAATTCAAAATTTATTCATTTTTATAATAATAAAATATGTACTATTACATATTCGTCTTATTATGTTTAACTATTTTAGTTTTCAATGATTAAGAAAGCACCAAACGTTTATAATTTAAAGAAAAGTACACACTTATAATATTATACTTTCATGAAATATAAAATATATTAATTCAGTGATAATATTCCGTTTCTATATGGAAAATTCTCTTACTTTTTAAACGGATAACGTTGTATTAGTAGTTCGTTTCAGTGTGTTAGACAAAATTTTAAATTATAAAATATAATTGTTGATATATTTTGTGGTAAAAAAAAATGTAATAAATTTGAGTGGTCTAAACAATGCAGTCGATATATTTTATTTATATTTCGACATACTGATTTCCCTATATTTGTTTTATGATTAGTTAAAAAATTATCAAAATACGTAATTTTTTTTAATATCATTGACATAATATTGATTGATTAAGATTATTAGTTCAGAATCAATAAATTATATTACTGTGTTTATACTAAGTATAACTCTCCATATTTATCCTAATAAAATGAATGTGTTAGTAGTTTTTTGTAATTATTTTAAAATTATTTTTACGAATATTATAAAATTTCAGAATTTAAATATGTAGGTACTTTATGAAATTAAATATTTTATATTTCTATATTTTTAAACTTATTTGCATTTAACTACAAAATATTAAGAAATATAATATAACGTGTGTACTGTGTGTACTTAATAATGCACATTTTTATGAAAATGATGCACATACTAAATTAGAATACGATATCAAAATTTTTAAACATCAAAACGTTACATGCAGGCCCGTGATTTTTTTTATCAATATAAAATATACTGTAACTACATCATCATAAAGATGCAATGATTATATCCTGGACTAAAAATTTTATATTATCTACGAGCGCGTTGGAATTATTTTCCAAAATTACAACATTATGCACAATAATATATTCTATAAATCAATATTATATACTCGTATATTTGTAATCGTATCTTTATTTCATATCTAAAATCATTTTAGATATGTATACAGAATAGTAATATGAAAAATATAATAGTTTTATTTTTAATATATAATGTATATATCATAATATATGCATTGACTATTAGTTATTACACAATAATTTTGAAATATTTTTGATATTAATATTATTTGAACATAAAGCATAAAATATTATATTATAAAGTTACATACGTATTGTCTATAATAATGAACTATATATTCTCAACAATATAATATTATAATATTAATCCGACTTAATTTTCTACAATATATATTTATATTTTATATTACAATATTTAGAACGTAAAATGTCATAATAAACTTGTTCAGATAAAGCATCTTTAATTAATTGTCTAAATGTAAACTATCAAAATAATTGCTACAAACTAAAAAAAAATATATAAAGTTGCTAAAAAATATATAGGTAATAAAGTATTATCAAACAAATGACTATATTTATATAATAATATAATAGACGGATAATGTTATCATTAATATATTTATTCATAATATTAACATAAATATCTAAGATGGAATGACTAAAATTATAAAACTATTATATAATAATATAATATTGGTTGTTCATTTTTATTTTTTATGACTAATAGCACATTGTGAATACAATATTTTTGTGTACACATATTGACTTGGCTTATACATAACAATCCTTAACAATTACATTTATAAACGCTCTAACTATTATATATAGATCAATATCATGCACAAGCTGTTTTAAATATTATTAAATATCAAATTATAATTAATAACATATAGTAACCTTAAACATGCAATAATAGTTAAAAATTGGTCGAGGATAAAGTTAATTAAAAAAAAAAAAAAAAAAAAAAAAAAAATAAGAAAACTCATAATAATGAGTACCTACCTACTTGTAAAGTAAAAGAGCAAAACACCCTCAGAAAAGAAAAATTAAACGTCAACTGAACGTAATCTATTTTACCTTTTCGAAAAACAACGAAAAAGAGTATTGTGCGACTTGTCTCACATCGATCTTATTCGATCGGATTATTTTTTCTTACACACCCTGTATGAAATCTGTCAATGATTTATTGGTGTACAATGGTCGGTTTTATGATAATATTAAAAATCAAACGATATAATATATTATATTATATAAATACAAACTTGACATGTTGGTTTAGGTAGGTACCTACTTACCGATAGTAATTTAATATTATATAATAATATTATATATTAAATAAGGAACCACGATTTTACAATATCTCTAGGTAAAAAGTGCTATATATATATTATATATATATTATATAGGTATATAATATATACATGCATATACAGGGTGATCATAATTTCATGTTACAAAAATGATTAAAATCACGTACCTACCCCCTACGTTTCTAACGTGTCTCCATTACATTTCTTTTTTCTGTAACATAATTTTCTGATCATTCTGCAAATATATTATTAAGTATTATATTATATTGTATATGAACTAGGTATATTATCGATTATTATGTAGGTATAGTGTAATTAAATATAATGTACACGATGTTAATATTAGTTAGGAAATAATTATCATTGAAAAATCACTGTGACTACAGATATTGTACGTATTTTTATAATAATATAATATATATTATAATTGTATTGGTAAATTTCGGTACAAAATGGAAATGAAAAATCAATATAGTTTAGGAAGAGTACAGATAGCGTTGGTTATTTGTTGTTGCTATTATTATATCCATTTTCTCGGTTCCCTGAATGCGTTCAAACGACCAACTTATGCCAATCGGCAATTTGTCTTCGTGGTGCATTCATCACTTCTTTCCAGTGGCGTTCGGCGGACACCGATGGATTATCCGGATGTCCCATCAAAACCCGTCCAATAATCTAAATGAGTACAAATATCTTCTATAATTCGCATTATATTTTATACTACAAAAAAAATAATCCATTATGCTTTAAATATTTCCTGCTATTTAGATTGTTAATTTAAATTAATATATTAAACTTTAATAATTAAAACTATAATATTATGAACTAATAATATAAAGAACCTAACATTTATTTTTATTTTTTTAAAAACATATTTTAAAAAATAATAAAAAAATGACACAAGCAGTAATTTATTCACAAACTCACTTCGTTTTTAGTAACTCTGTCATGATCAAAAACGCAAAACTCAATGCACACGTTATGCAAGTCAACCACTGTCGACGGCAAATCGAACACAAATGATTCATTATAAACCGGGTTTAATGTACGTTTCTTCATATGCGTCCTTTTTTTCGATATACGAGTTCCGTCGACTAAGAAATTGATCTTTACAAACGGATCTGAAAAATAAAATTAGTAAGTATCTATATTATTCCTGAATTGAATAAATTCAAATTTAATTCATTCTATTTTTTTTTCTTTATCATTTAGTCATATTCATAATATATTAATAATAAATATCGCTTAAGAATTTTAAACAACGTGATTTAAATAATTAAGACTACATATAGGTAACAAAAACATTTTCAATCGAATTTAAAAGAACTTACCAGCGAGTCCAGTCAAATCCATTTTGGGTAAATTTCTTGCCTTCAACACAACTACAGTAACTCTTCTGGTTGCTGGTTGCCAACACAACGATACCAAAAGTTCTCCTCGATTGGCAATTTGCGATTGCTACAATATAAACACATTATTATACGTCTTATTCATGAAACAAAATCTTAAAAACTAACTTAACGTTAATAAAATATGGTTATTAATTTTGTTATAATTAAAATAACTTAGTTGTTAAATGTATATTAGGTACATGAGCTAATATTTATTCATAGTCGTAAATATTTAAATGCATAATAAATAAAACGATATTAATAGAATCTATTTATTGAATATAACAAAAATATACAAAAAATAACTATTATAGTATTTATAATATTTAACATTAACATTATTTAGAGTAATATTGACTTATTTTTATGAACTTCTAAAATAATACGTTTTTCCATTAAGGACAATTCTATTTTTTTTTTTTATTATTATTCGATTAGAATTTTAAAGTCAATTATTCGTTAGTATTAAAATAATATTTTATTTAAAATTTACTTATACTTACTATTTACTAATTATTATTTACTATTTTTTATTTAATTATAAATTAATGTTAAATAATAATTTATTAGGTATTTTTATATTTTAGTTATTACATAGATCTATGGCATACCTATTCGATATCCGATGGGCGAGGTTATATAATTTTTATTATTATAATCGAATGATGGAAAATAATTATTATAGTTAAATAAGATTAGGTAAAATTAGATAATACATTTTTTATATAATACTTATAGTACATACTTTAACACTACGAAGTACGATATCCTTTTGAATAGATACTTGTTCCTTTTCAATCGATTCTAGGATATCTTTTTCGTTCAAAGGAAAGAAAACTTCACCAATCAAACTATCTCTGGAATAACGATCGAAACTCAGAATGGCGAAATGTAAAGTCAAGGACTGAAAATAAATAATATTTTAGTACTTATTTAAAAACGTAAGGAATTATATTACTTGAAGTTTATTAGTTTGTATTCCAAAAAATGTAAAATCTTCATCATAAACTGGATTTCTGGTTTTCCTCAAAACTCGAGTCTTGACTTTATGTTCCTTGTCAGGCAATAATTGCAATTTTACATATGGATCATTAGTCCCGGAATTTTTGTCTTTTGGTGATAAGTCCATACACTTATTTATGTTAACCAGAAGAACTTTTTTATCTCTTTTATACCTGAGAAATAATACATTTGAATTAAAAACCATTATTAGTATTTTAATATTTTTTTTTTTAATAATATTATTATGTTTTTTTTATTATTATTATTATTATTATTATTATTCACGATATTTTAATTTCAATATCTATAATTTCATTTTGATAATATTTTATAAAAATATTTAAACAAATTAAATAAATAAATATGTATAAATTATTTTATTTAATAATGCATAACTTGTAAATCAAATATTCATTTATATTATATATAATAAAAATATTTTATGTTTACATAAATTATTATTTAATAATTTTTTTATTTATTTTATATTAATTACTTATTTAAGTTAAATATTATAATAATATATAATTTTGAACGATATAATCGAAATTATATTAATAATAAAACTAATTGATTATAATGTGATATTATTATTATTTTTTAATTACTTACCGAAGTTTAAAAAAAAGTACGCCCATTTTACCAGGTGAGTCATTTGGTCCAATTTCATTTTGTAGTTGGTTATTTTTTGATGACAACTTATTGTCCTTTTCATTCTCGTGAACAACTCTACAAATATAATATGTTTATATTTGAACATGTAAAAATAACTAAAATATATTATTATAATAATTGCCAAATTTAAATAATAAGAGATGTTATATTTCAGCTATGCAATAAATATAGTGCAATTTTTTTTTTTTTTTTTTAATTATAATTTATTGTATCTAATATATTTCCAATCGACAGTATAGTCTATAAACTAATAATAAATTCTCAATAAACGCGTATTCCATCTTTTGTAACCGTATTATGAACTATACAAAAATAATACTAATGCAATTTAAAATACTAACGAAATATATTTAATAACTCCTTTCCCATAAGGCCATATAATATAGACTTTAAATACGTTTGTAATTTCATATCTGCAAAGTCTTTTCAACATTTAAAAACGTTTTTGAATTCAATATTATTCGTATAAATAAATTACACATTGCATTAATATAATAATATAAATGTGCAATACGTATAATAATTATTAATTATTATTTTACAATTATATTAAAAAATGAATGAATATATTTATTATAAACACATTTTATATGTATTTATATTGAAAACCTACTTGATAAAAGTCATTACACGAGTTTAAACTAACTTAATATTTTTGGTAACGTAATATATTACAATATACATTGTTAACACTCACGATAACACGTGTGTTGGCGGTTGCACGGTTTTTTGTTCGCAAGTCGGACTTATAGTTGGCGAATGTCTAGAAATCTTTTCCGATCCTGTAGGACTTAAACTTCCATCGCCCTTATATAAAAAAAAAAAAAGAAGAATAGTAATATCATAAAACAATAAAATATAAACGTGTATTCGTGTGTATTTGTTAGTAAATATACATAACAGATAAACGTACTACGGGTGTTTTGCTGTCCGTAGGACTGGGACTTTTTTTCAAATAATGTGATCCAGAAAGATTTTTCACGGCCTTCACGGCTGTGGTCGGCTTTCGATGATAAAATGCCAAATGTGGTTCCGACGCAGCAGTCGGGAGTTTACTCTTGCTTTTAAACCATAAAAGTTTTTTCTTGGCACAAAAATGGCACACAAAAATCAAAATCGCCAAAACCAAAACTGCGCATCCCCCTGTATACAAAATTACATTTGTTCCATAACCTGAAATAAAATCACATTTGTAATTTAATGTAAGCACTTAATCATATTAAAATATACATATTGAATAAATTACAGGGCAAAATTATAATAAAACGTCAATTATTTCATTATCAAATAGAATATAACATTATACTAATTTATATTAGCATGATTTAAACTACCTATATGTTCATGTAATAATAATATAAATGTTTAAAGTTGATGGATTTACAAGAATACACAAAATAAAATAATCTCTTTTTTTTAATAAAATACATAATATACGATCTATATAGAGTTACTACACAATAAAAATATAAAATAAAGGAAAACAAAAAAATTACACGAGTAAGAAGCCACTCTAGTGACACACTGACGTCTGACATCTTACGCAGATTTAAAAAAAAAATGGTAGGTACCGTGATCATTTGATTTAAAAATAAAAAATTTTCATTCTTTTCTATTTTATAATGTATTATTTCTTCCTCCCTATAATAAAATGACACTTAGCATGATATTTTATTATAGGGAGGAAGAAATAATACATTATAAAATAGAAAAGAATGAAAAATTTTTATTTTTAAATCAAATGATCACAGTACCTACCATTTTTTTTTTAAATCTGCGTAAGACTCAAGGATCTCCGGGAAGTGTAAAGGTATGTAAATGCAATGTAGCTTCTTTCTCAACTGGTTTAATACCGAGGTGTTGGTGAAGAATCAAGTTAAAAACAAAGAACGTAGGGTTTTTAATTTAGCGAAGTATAAAATTTATATTTTGTAGTATTGTATTTCGTTTACGATCGATTTTTATTCATCATGATAACAGTTTAAAAATCGATGCTTAAATTAATCCGTTGTAATGTCCGTTATACGTTGATTAAAATACACAATTTGAAATACGAAAATCATTTTTATAAAAAAAATTATTCATAGTCGTGAGAACCTAACCTAACCGTAAATATATTTTTCTCTCCGTTGGTGTTATAATGCGACTGAAGTAAAATTGATCGCTGAGAGGGTAAATAAGTTTACTTATAATCTGTTTACATAAATGTCTATGAAGTATATAAATAAATAAAATTATTTCAACTACACACACTTTATTCCAACAAAGCATTAATAAAAAATATTACGCATAAACAATTAATCTTATTGCATAACACGTTATAAACATACGTGCATATAAATTATTATCTATTGAATCCAAAAACGGTTGAGAAAATGTTTCAATTTTTATTATGTATTTAAATTTATAATTCTTGATCGGTTGATCCAAAATATTATGATTATGTTAATTTCGATCGAATTAGAAAATAAAAGTAAAAAAAGAAAAAAACGACCCCATAGAAATGTAAATAAATTATTAAAGATATTTTTTTATTAACCAGCTATTTTGAATATTAGACGTTACGTGTACACCTCGAAAAAAATTATTATTCTTTGAGTTAAAATTTTAATAAATATAATGTAATATAATATATTAATATATTATGGTTTTGCCTATGTACCAATTGAATGATTTTTTTTTTTAAGTAATACTACGTGTTTAAATTGTAGTATTATTTTTTTTCCGCTGAAAGGGTCAAATTTAAAATTTCATTCCGACGAGTTCAAAAATTCGTAAAAATGATCGTTATTGCCCATGTATAATCGTATATTATTGTTTTAATTGAAGAAAAATAACGTCTAGAATTTCCATATTTCGTTTATATTGTGATTGTGGCGAAACTATCGTCTCGAGAAGAAGATTATCGCGTAACAATAACAACAACATCCACGAATCGGTCACATTATTATGTATAGGTACTATTATTATACCAACCATTAACCTGGTCATCACCATACTGTACGACGTAATATACACGCGCGCACACACAAACACACACACTGACACTGTGTAACCAATTACCGCGTTTTACTTACAGCGGGGGTGTTATATTTATGATACGGAAACGTCGCGTTTTCCTCTACCCCGATGTATCATAATATTTCGACACGCGACATCGCGAACGGTGTCGGGAACGAAAACATTTCTAAGACGCATTTGAGAGACTACGTCGTCTCTGTCGTATGATTGATACCGTGTATTATATACACATTATAATATTGTTATTATCGTCACGCGGTAATACTGCCCCAACTGCAGGTTATACGCATTACAATTCATATAGCCAAGCCGAGGGGATGAATGTCGTTAATCATATTTATAATTATAATAATTAATAATAATACTCACTGGCGAATACGTTATACTCGGATTTC
Organism: Tetraneura akinire; assembly: GCA_021307375.1. Classification (NCBI taxonomy): domain Eukaryota; kingdom Metazoa; phylum Arthropoda; class Insecta; order Hemiptera; family Aphididae; genus Tetraneura; species Tetraneura akinire. The sequence goes on from JAIUCT010000008.1 coordinate 2,995,332, forward strand.
GTCGCCACAGGTTGTTCGGGGTCTTCTTCGTTCACGAATCCCGTGGCAGGCATGGCGGACGGACGTGGCCCTGACGAACGCGCGGAACAGCAGTTCGCCCGAAAAACCGCCGGACTACTGTCGCCGCACCGGAATCGCGCTGCAAAGGTGGTCGTGCGGCGGACGGTCGCGTGGGGGTGCGGCACTCGTCGCTCGATAATAATATGAATGATACGCCGCCTACCGCGGCCCCGCGAACCGTCGAGGGCGCATGACCGGTCGACGGTCTACGTAGAGTTTATATACATTTAATATAATATATTTATATTATACGACGGAGCACACTTGTTAAACTCGAAAAGCTTGGACGTGGACAGTTATTTAAAATCATCCCTTGAGGCAGCACCACGACTTTAATAATAAATTTATATACGTGTACCGTACCTACCTAAATATCACGTCGGTCACTATTCTAACTACACAAGTATGGGGGAAGAATTTGTGGGAGAAAAACACGACGTGCACTCGTACGAATTGATGAACAGTATTTTTTATTTTTATTTTTTTTGCGTTTTACGTAAGTCCGAACTTCGCTAAATTTTGAAAATTTTCTTTCGTTTTATTATTACTACGCGTTTGAAGTATGAAACGAAAGAAAAAATTTCGATTCGGAAAAATGATCACAAATATACGTGACGAGAGGCGCGTCAAAATACGAAACTCGTGTATTTATCGTCGCATAAACATACTCGATTAAATCGCTGTTGTAAAGATAAAGTTACGCGTGAAAAACGCATTTTATTCGACTTGGCCGATAATAATTTTCCATAGCCGTTTATTTTTTTTCCAAAGATTCTTTTATATGTGTACCTAACCCCCCTAATGATAGATAAATGTGCGGTGACAAAAATAATGTTATAACATTGTCAAAATCATAACAATATTATCTTTGTTGTTGTTTGTTCGAAAACAAACCAACAAGGAACGTAAACACTTGTATATAAACTCGTAACTTATGTACTTGAAAGTTGAAACGCATAATATATTTGCTTTTTTGCATATTATTGTTATACGTAAAGTAACAATAATATTGATTATTGATTTGTATACCTTATAGAAAACAACGAGAGAGCAGTACATCAGTTATTAAAAATATAATCATAAAACGGTGCAATTCGTTGTCACTAGATAGCGATAATAACGAGTTAACGTTATTTTATTGTTTGTGATGACAAAATAATATTATTAAAAATATTTTTTTATTATTTTATAAATATAGATTAAAATTGTAATTAAAAAATTATAATTAATTAAACCTTCAGAATCAAGTACATAACAGAAAAATTCACAATATCAAAAAATTAAATTTAAAAAAAATTGAAATAAATAATTACTTATTATAATCTTGCCTGGTTAAAAATATGGTTTAATTTATTATGATTTTCGAAAATAGATACACACAGAGTCGTAGCAAGGGCTTGGCGAGATTGGCCCAGATCAGGAGCAGAAAAAAATGGGGGGGGGCGCAAAATAAAAATTTTGAAAAAATATTATATTTACATAAAATTATATTATTATAATATGTGATGTATAGCGTGCATATACGAAATATATAGTGACCAAATACAACATAAACTACGTATTAGCTTATATATTATACCCTCCCTCCCCTCGATCACCACCATGATTATAGTATAGACGTAAACTACAGGAGCGCAAACTTATTGAATTGCCAAGAGCGCGAAAGTACCATGCTCTGGGTACACAATATCATATGGATCAAAAGGAATATTTTTAAAATAACTCACGAGTAGGCAGTAGGATAACACGATTAGATGTGTATCCACATTTCCATAATATTAATTAAATTAATTTTTATAACGTATATAGGCCTGTTCCTAGGGCGACATTTTTCAAAAGGCAACAATTTTGCTTTTTTATGTGTTTATAATATTGTATAAACATAGGAATTTATTGGAAATTTTAATTATAGGTAAATGTGAAATTGTCTATAACATTGTTATTTATGAGTGAGGTATATCGTAGATAAATTAAAGGTGATGGAGATGGAAATTGGAAATGTTTAATACGAAATGGCGACAAATATTGATTTTGCCTTATACATTAATAATATCTAGCTCAGGTCCTGAACGTATAAATAGTATTTAAATTAATATAATTCGCGGTATTTAATGAAAATAGAAGTTTATAACATAAAACATAAAATATTAAAAAGACAGTCATTCAAAAAATAAATATTAACCATAATTGATTAACAATATACATAAATTATTTTTCGATATATGTATTCACCATTTAACCCAAAATAAATCATAATATTATATAATATATGAATGGCAGAAGCAGAATAAACAAAAGAAAAATGAAATTAATCAATACATTCGTGTAACACATTAAACTCGATATTGTTACTTAAACAGTAACGAATTTATAATATAAGTTTAGGAGCTTGTTTCGAAGGTCGACAAAAATACAACGTGTTTGTTTGTGGCCTCAGTCAAAAAACGAATTTGACATTTTTGTGTGGGTGTATGTAAATAAAAATTTCGTTTAGTTATACAAAACATTGCAAACTTTTATTATAATGGTCTGTAACTGACCTTATTTTTAAACTATTATAAACATAATTCATATTTTATACATTTTTTTTTTTTTAGACGCAAAAGAAAAAGGTAGGTATGAATAAATAATCATTTTCTTAAAATATTTATTTGTTTTTTAATTCATTGCACGCTTATGAATAATAATCATAATAATTTACGTAGGTAATTAAAAATGGTCGGCAAACGTAAAATGATTAATATTAGGTATATAGAATATATAAATTTTTTTTTTTAATTTTTTTTACTAAAACTTACCTATTCAAGTTAGACACTCGATTAATAATTTCATATATTACACACTATATAAATTCTTGGTAAACTAATTTTGTTATCAGTCAGAATAAATATTATTTCCTTTACAATAATGTCTTCAAACGTAGTAATATTGTTCGAGACAGAATTCATTGGACTGTGAACTTGAAACCATCGAGATTATAATAATAAAATAAAATAATATGTACAAAAAACTTATTGCTCTGTTATAACAACTTATAACTCGATATCAGGATTTATTATCTCATAATTTGTTGCATGCAAAATAAAATATTTTCTTTTCAATTTCCAATAATTTACTGAGTACCTATTCTATTTTCTCATGAAATTAAATTTGTTAACTGTATTTAATGGTACTGGTACCTAATTAATAATAATATATCACTGTTAAATAAACGTATTGCATATGTTTAACCGAATGTCTTTATATATATATTCAATTTCTCTTCGTCTTAATTAAATATTGTGTGACTTGGGTACTTTAAAACAATTTAGGTAATTATTTTAACAGGAAAATAAAATAATTCACTTCAGAAATATATTTATAAAAACATATTAAAGGCATAATATAATCATTTTTTACAAATTTTAGAAACATTATTTTATATTTTATTTTTATAATTGTTAATTAAAGATAAAAAATATATATAATATATTATATTAAAAAGCAATAATTAAAATAATCTTCTAGTTGAATGTCTAAATTAATACTACTAAATTCTGTAGGTATTTGAATATTTAATAAATATTAAAAATGTCTAATTAATTTATTTAGTATTTACTACTAATAATTTTAAATAATGCATGACCTGAGTCTAATAAAAACATAAATTATATCATAAACTAAATTATTACATATATATATATATATATATATATAAACTGTAGTTTTACTTGCAATATTTCATGAACGAAATTTTCAGTTAGATTTATATCAGCTATTCCCTACATAATATCATAAAAATATTAGAAGTAGGTATATTTATCATTTTATTATTTTTAATTATAATTTAGATGCTTTTATATAATATATCGTTTCTATGTGAGGGTTCACCATAATATTAGCAACCCCATTGATAAATATTACGTCATACGTGTGGAAAATATATCGTCTACGGTCTACTTATACACGTGGGGAAAAAACATTGCTATTTTTTCGTATAATACGTAAGTTGAATACGAATTAGAGCGTATACCTACGATGAAAATAAATATACCTAACATACTCGTATTATTAATATATAATATATTATATATATTATGCTATAGTGAATTTCAAACGTGACAACAGGACTTTTCCAAAATCCTACACTTAAAATGTACTTTCTGACACCTTAATAATATTTTTAAATAAATATTTTAACTTAATACTTTTAATATTAAATATTTTGTATGGTGTTAATTTTCAACAAAATATACAAATGGTTGATTTAAAATAACCTATGAGTAAATCACGAATAAATATAGCTGGTATAAGCATTAGTTAAATTATTATTTGTAATTATATTGTTACATATTATTAGTAAACATAAAAATTATTATATGTAAAAATTAAAATAATAAACCGCAAGACTGCACAAAAAATTGAATTTTTAATCTAATGCTAATTGTGCTCATGTATCTATATGAAATGTAGACAATTATTTAAATATAATATATAAATATCAGATCAGCACTCAACATCAGCATCGACAATTAAAAATCTTGCGACAACTTCTTAGGTATAATATAATAATGTATGGTTAACAATCGGAATAAATGAGCTAAAATAAACTGTACGACAAAAATCACAATTAACAATCAAAAAACATTTGTTTATTCACTCGATGATATTATGAATTAAAAATAATCTATAGATCTCTATTAGAGAAACAACAATATATTTTAAATTATTAATTATATAACGAACAAATGTTGGCTTCGGATGTTTATATAAACAATCAATTTTGTTTTTCAACGTACCGAAATCAACAATTGTCTCCATATATTTATAAATGACTAGCTTGACTCGTATTCATATATTCATTATTTACACAAATTATTATCAATCATAGAACGAATAATATTTAATATGTACTCGTATAAATATAATGTAAGTTAGATAATGCTAAATCGTAAAAAAAAAAAAAAAAAAAAAAAAAAAAAAAAAACATGCGTTATTTAATCTCTGAATTATATATTATAATATCAGAGTAGGTAAATAGTTAAATAGTTAATGCATTTCCTAGTTCAAAACTGCATCAATACCGATAATTCAAATTATATTTAATTATTACAGTTTTAATGGAATTAAAATATTTTAAAACTATTGTTTTATTTAGATAATAATATATAGGTTGTAAATTAAATTAATTAATAAACTTAATATTTTTATATTTAAATCCAATATTTCGATTTTTCTTTTTTTTTTTTTTTTTTTTTTTTTTTGCAATTTTGAACTGATAGGAATTGTATCTTTAAAATCACCTACCTTTTTAAATAGATAATAGAATTAATAATATATATCTATTAACTTAACAAATAACTTTAAAGTTTAAAACTATTAGATATTAATATATTATGACGTTATAGGTATACTTTGTATAATACCCAATAACCTTATAACTTATAAGCTAAATTAAATAATCTAAACTAAAATATATATAATATACATATATTTATACATATACAATAAAACAGATTTCCGAATTTATTATGTACGAAATATTTCGTTTATAATATTATCAATGTACAAATATTTCTCTGTCCGAACATCAAAATAATATAATATTATGTGCATAAATTATATATATATATTTATTATTTATATACTCGTATAGATATATTATTTTATAAATTAATCCAATAAAATATTTTAGATGTAGGTAGTATGTATGAACTTGTTTGTAATATAAATATATAATTATTATATATCATAAAAGCTATAAAGATGTAACATAATAACAATATTATGTTACAACATAAGACTAGACATAATAATTATTGTACATTAATACTATTATAATAAAGCTAAAATACAGATAAATTTTAAATATAATTACCTATTGTTAATTGGTTAATTATTATTTCACGCGTAAGACATATATATATATATATTTATATACTCTGGTGTACGTATGCACTGGTTCAAACAACAATAAATAATCTAAGAGGTAATAATATTTATTGTATAGTATTCTTTTGATTCATTAATATAATTTTGATGGTGGTAATATTTTTTGATAAAATCATTAAATAGTTATTTACTTCAAATGTAAATTTCTTTGAAAATATATATCTATAAAGGTTAATATCCAGCCAATTCCGCGAATGTGGAATCCATTTCGTCAGCCAAAGACTTGTATCTGTCTTTGTTAAGGCCGAGTTCATCTGAAAAATGTCAATAATTTCAATTAGATAGGTACCTACTCATAAATTATGTAAACATAAATCAATATAAAATAATTATGAATAAATGTAAAATCTAAACAAATTCAAAAATAGTGTTTTACCACTAGAACATATAATTAAATAATATTTATAAATTTTGATAAATGATTAATATAATTAATTAATAATAAACAACTGTACTTAAAGCGCGATTTCTCGAGCTTTAAAATATTTATGAGTACAGAAGTAATTTGTTATAAAACAAACATTAAAGAATAAGAAAAATTAATATTTATTCCATATAAATTGTTAATTAACATCATCAACCAACTTATTTTATAAAAATAAAAAAATGAAATGATATTAATAAAGATAATTTATTTTATATTGTTAATTCTTTCTAAACATTTAATTAAAATAAAAAAATTACTAAATTAAAAAGAATTAAATTATTAACAAAATGCGTTACATAATTTATATTTATATGCTATACTTTTCTCATATTTCAATAATAACTTCAATATTAAACTATATTTTAACCATTATTATACCTGGCAATTATAGAAGCGAATTTGTACAGCATCAACTGGAGACAAAACATAATATTAAAACAACAAAAAAGCAAATTAAATGAAAAAAAATAAAAGCATTATTTTTACAAAAAGCTACGTTGGTTTAAGAGAAAACTCGAACATAAAAACAAGAAGAAAACAAATATATGCTATGCAGAAATTGTATTTGGTTAGTAGCCAGTGAGTTCAGCAAATGTCGAATCCAAGTCATCAGTGATTTCTTTAGATTTTTCTTTCTCTTTGAAGAGATCATCTGAAAAACAACACATTATTGTACAAAAAAAACCATAAATTATCCCATTGAATGACAAAGCCCCGATCATTAAATATTAAAATGTTAAATTATTGTACAAAATTTAATAATACTAGTAACAAAGCATATTATTATATATCTAACTACCTACGCATTATAAAATTTAATTGATCTAAATTAATCTAAATAATATTAAGTTATATTATTACATACATGATTCTTGTATAGTTTTATTATATAAAAAGATATATATTATAAATAATATATTTTTAACTAAACCGTAAGACTTACCTTCAAGTCTGTCAACTTCTTTCTGCAATTTCTTAACGGTCTTTTCGGCAAATTCAGCACGAGCTTCAGCCTATAATAAAAAACAAATAATTCCATAACGTTTATATTTTAAATTTTGATCTTAACTTTAATTTTTTCTAATATATCCATGTTTTAAACTTTACCTCCTTTAATTTCACAGTGAGTTGTTTAATTTGTCGTTTGTACTCTTCTACTCGTTGATTGGCCTAATAAACAAAGTTATTATAATAATAAAATATAATATTAAATCTTAAAATAACTAATTTTTTTTTAATTACCTTTTCTTCGGAAACTTCCAATGATTTCAAACTATTTCCTACAACTTTCAATTCTTCTTCAAGCTCCATAATTTTTCTATAAAATTAAATTTAAAGTACGTCATACTAAACTATTACCGCAACAAATTTAACTTACGAGTCGCCAGATTTTACACGATCCTCTGCTACTTCAAGTTCATCTTCAACGAAAGCCAGTTTTCTCGATACCTTAATTTATTACAATACTTTAAATATAATTTTCAAATAATATTATCTTTAATTTACTTCATCAGATTTTCCATCAGCATCTTCAGCTAAAAGACGAGCTTCTTTTAATTGGTTTGTCAATTGGTCCATACGTTCCTCATCTTGTTGGCTACGGTTTTCCAGTACTTTGCACATACTATAATTATGATTAAAAAAGAAGTGAACATATTATCAATAAATTAATATATTAAATTTACCGTTGAGATTCATCAGCCGCTTGAGAAGCTTCAGCCAATTTCGATGCAGCAGCTTGAGACCTTTCTTCAGATCGTTCAAGATCTTCTTCAATCATTTGAACTTTTCTGTTCAAAGCAGCAACTTCGCTTTCAGCCTATAAATAAATTTATATTTAAACATCTAAGATTCTTATATTGCATAATATATTTACTAAGACTTATTATAAACTTACCGCAGTCAATGACTTCTCTCTATCTTCCAACTGCTTGATTGCTTCCTCCAACTTATTCTTATTAGTACCCAAATCACTTTCTACTTGGGTTAATTTCTTTTGACATTCTCTTACGTCTTCGTTCACCTATCCATTCATAAAATATTATATATTTTTTTTTCTTTACTTGGAACAATTAAATCATTTTACCTTATCCGCACGAAGGTTTGCATCCTTGGCCTGGCCTTCACAAGTGTCGGCTTTATCCATAGCGCTATCCTTCTCCATTTTCATGGCCTGCATCTTCTTCTTGATGGCGTCCATTTTGAATAGATTTTTTTTTACCCTGCTAATATATAACAATAACAATAATATAAAAATACAATTTAAATATATTCACACATTAAGTTAGTAGGTTCTAATATATAATCTATTTCATTTACTTCAATAAATATAAATAATAATAAATTAAAAAAATTAAATCACAAAGAATCTAATATTTTATTAGTAGTTAGTAAATCATTATTTATTTGTTATACAGAGTAAGCCCAAAAAAGTAAATAAGATATATATAATTAAAAATATAAAATAAATATAAAGATAGAAAATAGCATGAAGCAATTATTTTAATAAATTTATTATTAAAAACTTTCATAGGGTTATTTTTAATCCATAATATCGTTTAAAATGATTAAATTATAATATAATTTAGTGGTTAATTTATGCTAAAGAATCTGTGCCTCTTTAATTTCATATTAATAATTTGTGAAATAAATTAATAACAAACAATTTATTTTTAAAATAAAATTATTATATTTATTTACAAATTCTATTTGATACGATAAAAAACAGTTAATAGGTCAATCTATTTTTGAAATTAATTATTTTTAGTAGTAAATTAAAAATAATATTGTAATGATTATATTTATATTTTTAACTAAAAGTCCCAATTCATAAGTATAAAATATACAAGAAATATTATTTTCATATCTCATAAGGTCATAACTCATAAGCATAACAATACCTATATAAAATACATTCTAATTAGAACTATAGTTACAATTTAAATTTTAATTAAAAAAGAAAATTATGCAATGAATACAAAATCATTATACAAGTATCAGATATCAAATAAACTCTTAATATGGAAATATAGTACCTATACATACAACTTGCAATTAACTAACTTAATATTATCCATTTAACTAAAGCCAAAATTTAAAAATGAAATCAAACCTAAGTTAATTATATGTAATATTTATTAATTTATTTATTAATTATTATCACTTCTAATTAAATAATTGTATTAAAATGAAATGTCAACGTTTACATAATCTTATCGTTTATAGAATGATTTAAAATGTTTAACAAAATTTCAATTATTTGTACAATCTTTCTCACATTATAATTAACTGGATAATTTATAACTTACAGATATATTTAATAACTATAATACTAACAATAACTAAAAATTATAACTATGACAAATGCCATACGTAATGTATAAGCATGTAGCCAGTAAGTACAATAGAAAAAATATATATAAATATTTCTTTCTAATTTAATTATATTACTTATTGACTATTGTAAAGCTAGTATAAAGCTAATTATTATAATATTAATTAATTTTAATTATGAATATAATAATATAAATTATACATTATTAAAATATTATACTTTATTAAAGTGTGTAAATACTAATTATTATAAAGTAGGTATATCATTCATTATTTAGTAAATCGAAAATAATAAAAACTGTACCAGTTATATTTTCTATTATTGGCTATTAATGATTTGAAGAATATTAAAAAACTGTAAATATTATTTAAAAACTATTTTACGTAAAGACCATCCCAGATATAATATTTAGAAAGGTAGTCTCACCACACACAATCCCTTCTTTTTCTCTGCTATTATCTATTTTGAAAGAAAAATAGGCTTTAGTGGAATCGGATAAAAATAGCAAAGTTGCTAATGCCGAAGTATAAAATAAAAAATAAAGCGGTCTGGTACCCGCCATTTACAGTGAGTAAACCGATACCACCGCGCGGCACCACGCAGCGGACGTTTAAAAATAGTCTTATGCCGCCGTTTCGGTATGCACTCAACCGACCCAAATTCCAACCGACCACCACACCGCCACTACTTGTTGTAACATTTTACTTGCTAAATTTAATTTTAATTTTAATAACACAATAATTAATCCGCAAACGACACAAACTGAATACTTGATAATAAGTACTTAATAAATAAATTATTGTCAATGTATCTAAATATTTGGATAATAGATAGGTACCTACCTACTTAACCTACTTATAAATTTATGAAAAATTTAATATTAAATAATAATATTAAAATATAAAAAACTTATAAATATCTTATTTGATATAATCATTACAAGTAAATACCAAATATTAGAATCGAATAAAACATTGGAAATATATATCATATTTCAAAAAAAAAATATAACAATTATTTAATTAAATGCATCGATTTTAAAACTTTAAGCAAAAATTAAATTTCATAAATATAATTTAATATTTACCTACACAATAAATAAAGTTATTATTACCGTATCGTATTTTGATACTTATGAATGAAAAATGATGTCAACGCCAAATCTTAAATTTAGAAAAATTCAAAAACATTCTTCAGTTTCACAGAAACCCACGAGTTGTGACAAAATTAAACTTTATTCGCGTTTAGACAAACAAATAAAAAAAAAGCAAATAGGTGGTAAAAAATTTTTTTCCAAAAATACACAAAAATCAGTACTAAACATCTTATCAATAATATTAATTATTCTATATAAATTATACTACAATTGACTCTTCTCAATTACAATTCAAAGTATAATTAAAACCCTTTATGTAAACTATGTAAGATTTGTACTTTTTATAAACCAATTAATTTGATTGTAATTTTGCATCATAAAATATAAAATTAAATTGTATAATACTATATAAACTATAAAATATAACAAGTTAACACCTAAAAACTCAAAAATTTAAAACTCACATACTAATGCTATAATGTATTATGTAAACATTTATATATTTAATCAAAGTTAATATCATATAGGAAAACTATTAACTATACAATGAATACGCATATAAAAAAAAAAAAAACGAAATTAATTATTTTATCCAATACTAAAATAAATGATAATCATAATTTTAAATACATTTATAATTAATTTTGATTGAATACATCCTATACTTTTGTTTCATAATACAAAACATTAATATCAATATGTACCATTCCTACTATCTTAATCTATGCCTACATATGCATAGATAGATTTTATTTATAAATTATCCGAAGTGCAAAAAAATACTAAAACTTATATAAAAAACAGCGAAAAATATTGTTCTGTGCGAAAAAAATTGGTCGATTTAAAAAAAAAATCTCTTGGCAAATAAAAAAGTAAAATCCCGTATTTCATAAAGAAATATACCTAAGTATTTATCCATATTAAGTATAATATTATTAAATCTAATTATATTTGAATTTATGTAATAAATATATAATTACCTCCAACTAAAATAAACCAAATCTGAAAGCACCACTGACAGCGATAGCAGCTGATCCTGGACTGTTGTTATTCTATATGTGTAATTCCAAATCTGTACTAATGTTATTCCCTTCTCCCTCTCTAAATACGCCCCACCATAATGTTTATCGAGCAAGTGGGGATTTAAATTTTTAAGAAATAAGAATGCAATGACGAACTATAGGAGAGAACCCTTTTAGTAAAGTGATCTATGAAAACAGTGAATTTTATATATATAAACTATACGGCTAAATTAAGCACGAGAAAAAATTGCCATATATACTCGTACATATTTCCGAAGATAAAAAAATTGAAATCAATAAATTTCAAAAGACTTGGAATTTTGAGAAATTATTTTAAAGTTATATCTTATATTATATACACAATATTCATTACCTACATAATATACTTATTTAATTATTTATTTATAAATTAATACGATTGTGCGTATGTACGAGTATACCTATAAACATATTATAAAACATGTTGACGTTTATTTTTTTTTCAATTTTAATCATTTTTTTATTAATTATTACCTTAAATTTGTAAGGACTAAATCTATATTATATCCTATCCTAAGCACCGAGAACTTTCGCCATTATGATTTTGTTTTCAATTAGTTTATTCGTCCTGTCGTCTATAATTTCGGTATACCTATTTATTTTAATATACAAGTATTATATAAATATATATATATATATTATTGTATCAATATATGTGTATACATAAAGTAAATAAAATTATTAGTAATTAGGTACTGATTATATTATTTGATAAAATAATATTACTTATATACGCGTACTTATAATTATGTGTACTGAATATATAATAATATAGTAGAACATCATTGTATAAATAAGTCATATAATATTCTATGAAATATAAATATAATTAAATTAACAAAAATGATATTTAAATTTATTGTAAAATATGAAGTAAAAATTTTAAGAAAATTAATAATTAACATTTAATAATTATTCATAAAATAATTACTATTAATAATCCTTAGAATTTCGTTCATTTTTTTGTATTTATTATTTCAAAATTCAAATACAAAACGTGTATATAATAAAATAACTAAGTACTTATACTAATTTCAAATTTGTAATACATAAAAAATTACACTTAAAATATGTTTTATAATTTACTTAAAATTTATAATAATTATTACATATTATTACCAATTTAATTATACATTATGTTTACGCCTAAAATTATAAAATAAATAAAAATAAATTAAATGTGATGAGTCATTTATATTTCATAAATGTTTTTTAAGAAAAAAAAAGTAATAGAACCTTATTAAATATTATAAAGTGCGAAACTTAAAGAAACAATATCCTTCCAATGATCTGAAAATGATATAGGTAGGTACCTCATGATGTAATAGAATATTATGTATTATTTTTATTTTCACAAAAATGTTAACGGCCTGTTTGTGTTAATTTCAAAGTTATATGAAAAAAATTTAAAATGAAGACGCCAAAAACTATATTTTCTACAAGATGTATAATTGGCACATTTCCCAACATAAATTTAATGAACTAATAAAATAATACAAATAATAATAACATTAACAGAGTTGAAATGTTTTATATTATACTCTAGATTTAAAATAATTTATAGAGATCAAATTATAAAATAATGATACAAAATTTCAAGGTAACGTATAGGTCACAGTATAATAATATGGATAAAAAAAAAATAAGGGTTTGATTATTATTTAAAACAATTTTTTTACAAATTTAGGTAACATTATAGATTAAAGATTTCTATAATACTTAATACTTATAAAATAATTATAATTTATAATATTAATAGTATATTATTATAATTATTTTTACTGAAAATAATTATATAAACATTAAAATAAAAATAAATTATAATAAAAAAAAAAGTAAGGAATAATTACCAAAAAATGACCGAATATCGGTAAAATTAAAGTAAACTTTAATCCTTAAACCTTGATTACAAATATATTACTGATATGTAACTCAAGAAATATTAAACTTAGACACTTGGAAATGTTATTATACGTAACAATTATTAGGTGATAAACTGATAACACTATGCCCATGGGCAATTACATACGTGATATTGAAATTATATGAAATTCTTACGTTGATATTTAAATTTAAAAGTACCTAAGCATTTACATAAAATATATTATGTGAAAATTATAATCAATAATTTATATCTGATTGTATTTCACTAAGAATCGTTTTTTTTAAATGCTATGATTTATCATTATAGGTTTATTCAAATATTAATAAAAAAAAATAACGTTATCTAATACCATCACCATTATTCTTTCCACATATGTTTCCCGACATTATACATATTTTGAATAAATTAACTACATATTATATTAATATTATAATTATTATATACCTGTATATCCTAACCCTATAGTTAATATAATTATGATTATGAATTATGACTTTATGAGTCTAACACCATACACCAATCAAATCGAATTTTATTTTAATTGATAAAACTGCAATTCATAATTCATTCATATGAATATTCAAAGGTATCGTTAGCATTCAATAGACCATTAATTATTATAGAATTAGTACCTAATTGGCAGACTGTTTACATTATTTTATATATTTCAGCATTTAGTACACTTCCTAAGTTTTAGTACTTATTAAATTAGTACACTTCAATGCAATTTGTATCAGTTCGCATTTAAACTTTATATGAACTACTACACTTATTTTCAGAAGAACTATGATTACACATTTACACATAAGCCCTTCTCTGTTTTAATCGCCACTGACTTTAAATCATATTTAATATAAGCTTACTTACTTAAATGCTCACTCGTAAATTCGCATATTATTAAAAATCTGTTTCCTAATTTTTTTAAATGTAAATTTTTTATTAATTAATAAAAAAAAAATTTAAAATGTATCTACACCATTTTACGATTAATTTGCTATTTTAGATTCTGAGCGAAGCGAAACGTTTTTATGTCTGAAGATACTTTTACTACCCAAAATTCTCATTAGTATATATATAATGTTTTATAAAATTAGCAGTTTAGGGTTTTAAGGTCTAAAAATTATATTAAAGTATACTTACATATTAATTAACATGACATCCAAATATTAGAAAAATCTCAAATCTCAATTTTTTTTTTATAGCTGTTTAAAATTGATATTTTTGTTTATACGAAAATCTTAGAATCCATACAACCATACTTCCTATTATTTCTCAATAGGTACTTTTATAATAAAAATTATTAAAAAACCAAAAAATTTGGAAAATTTTATTGAAACATATTGATATACCTATATCTTAACGGATTTCCTTATCCCGAATATTGGAAAAATATCAAGTATCGCCCTATAAAATTATCAAGTCTCTAAGTTCAATTTAATTGCTAATAAAATCCCTTGCCACCTAAATAGTTGGGTAATCGTTATGAGGGTCATTAATTCATCACACAAAAATTAAAATGAACTCGTGAGTCGTGACGTATATGGTATAGATACTTCATAATATTATTTGTCATTCATCAACCTATTTATATAAATATAATTATATATAATATAAATATAATAAATATAGTTATATATAACTCGGAAAAATATAAACATTAATTCATGAATAGGTAATGATTAATCCAAAAAATTTTCAGTGACTACACGCGCAATTAGTTTAATATTAGACGTAGGCACGCAACTTAGAACACAAATGAAACTCTATATAGCGGTAGATATAAAAAGTACCTTATTTTATATTAATTATTAATTATAATTTGATTATACATTTTAATATCGTTTGATAAACTCAATATCGTTTTGTTTGTTTTTTTTTTCTAATCATATATTATATAATTTCATATACAGATATTATATAAAGTAATAATATTATAGGTAGGTATGTACCAGTGATTTAAAATAATTATAGTCATACAATTCGATAATTAATATATTTGTCCATATATAAAAGAGTACACTCAATTGTTATGATTCAACATTCAACCATCATATTAATATATTATAAATATTAAAATAATTTTAGATCAAACATTACAACATATGATATATCAACTATGATGTATGTTTTCTATATTAATCAGTGCAGCAACCAAGGAGTGGACTTTGGGCTTTGACTCCCCCTTGGGCCGTATAAATGTTTAAATAAATATCTTTTTAAAGATAGATCCTATATTTTTATAGTCCTATCTCATAATAATAAACAATATATTTCCTAAATATTTATCATTTACGGAACTTGTATGGCTGCATATCATCATAATATTGGAAATAAATGTTTATTAGAATTATCTTAAGACCTGGTCCTTGCCCCTTGGTCAAACAATGGACTAGTCCGTTGGTCCGCTTTGGACTGGGATAGTGAAACAGTATGCGAAGAAATGAAGAAGTTTGAGCGAACTAGTGTAAAAATTGCCACAACCTATAGTGCAATGATGGTTATTTTTTACTTTTTCATCTCACGTTTTAATTTTTCACTTAATTTTTCAAAATATGCAGTGCAATTTAATTGTATTATATATGTACGTTGATTCTATAATTATATTGTCTATTATCAATACTATTTAATATATATACCATCTAATATAATATATTCTAATATCTAATATACATATTTATCAGTGGCGGCTCCTGGCTTGGACGACGGGACGATCGCCCTCCCTACTTACATTTAAGGAAATAATAATAAAAGCGGATAGTGGATAGTCTATAACTATACATTGTAATATATAGGTATTTTATACTTTATAGTTTTATAATATGTCTTATCTCGTGCGCGTATTGTGAATTTGTGACTCGTGGAGTACAAAGGTCGAAAAGTGTCTATAATCAGGTTTTTACATATTATAACTTTTGGTAGGTATGTAGGACGAAATATTTTGTCATCCAGTTGTAATAATACGAGTACCTATACGTTAGTATAATATATTACTATACGCGTGATCATGCGCGTGCGTATGCATTTAAACTGATTTCTTATGCAAGTATTTGGACGACCCAACGAGTCGTCCAAATAATAATTTAATTATAAAGTATTATATAAATACTATGGATTTTATTTTTCCAGTTAGGTATTTCCAATTCATAAGCACGTATCTGTGACAACGCATTATTTTTAGTCATTTGACAGGAAGAATAAATTAATATTATTTTATTAATAGTAAGTTTAATAGTAGTACAATGGGAGAAGAAAGATTGAATGCGTTATCTATGATTAGTAATGAAAGTGAAATGATTAGAGAAGATATGGATTTTAATAAAAAAAGTAATCGATCATTTTTCATCAACAAAAACCAGACGTATGGATTTTATATATAAAATAATTCCTTAATATTATAATGTGTACCTATTAAAAATAAAGTATTAATTTTATTAAAATATGTGTATTACTTCATTTTTTTTTTTTATATAAAGAAAAATATTTAAAGTTGCACTCCCTTGATCAGTGATCACGAGCCGCCACTGATATTTATTTATTTTAAACTGTGGTTCACACTTTGGTTTTTATTTTTTATTAGATATTGAAAGTTTCTATGTATTTTGATTCTTATACGAGTATATATTCAGTGTTGTGCATTATCTAGATAAAATTATCTGTCGTCAACGGTAAGCATTTTAATTGCGGGAAATTTTCAGCTAAAAATGGTTTACACGATAAAGTGTTTAGAGACACCGCAGACTACAGACTTTTATATCGGCCGATAGTTTGGTCGGTTTGGGCTACTATCGCGCACACTTGGCCAACTAAACAGTTGGATTGGTTCGCCGACTGTTTAGTTTGAAGGCAATCGTGCAGCCCATCAAACTTTTTAATCGGCCGATTGTAAGTCGTTATAATGTGCGCTCTTCCATACAACTTTGTACTGATTAAGAACCCGACCAAACTATCGGCCGATATAAAGTCTGTAGTCTGCGGTGTCTCTTATACTTTATACCCATTTTTCAGTTTTTTCTTCATTAGAAAATATACTTGATGCAAAACTCCTAACATGGGAAAAAGAAAAAATGTCCAACCAAAAAAATTATTGCTATTCTCAGATATACAATATTAATATTAATTATCTGTTTTTTTATCTAGATAAAGTTGGTTATCTTTTATCTTTTATCTATAAATATATTTTAAATTTTATCTATTTATCTTATCTAGATAAATTTAAAATCAATTATCTATTATCTTATCTAGATAAATTATGGGTTATCTTTGTACAACACTGTATATATTATTATTTATTAATTATATAAATACGAGTATTATTATTTACAAAATGATTCCAGTACGCCACGGACTAGTATAGGCCGCCGTGGCGCCGTCTATTTAACCGGATCCAGAATGATGCATTAACATAGAGAACAGAGTCCATGACGTTATACTTTGGAACTAGCACAGAATAAACGGAATTTTAAAAAGTAGTAGGTTGAGCTGAGTCGGACACGTGTGAGATCAGAGGGGCCAATTGGACAGTTTACGAAATGGAATCCAAATACCAAAAGGCCTAAAGGACGTCCTAGACCAGTGGTGCAACTAGTAACAACTTTCAATTAAGCACCCTCAAGTTTTATATCTCCTTTTTGGTATAAAAATATATAAAAAATTGTCTATTTATATTAATTTCTTTAATCTTTATTTATAAAAATAATGTATTTTCTCTATCGTTAACTTATTAGTCATTGGCTAGTATACCTAGTATTATAAGGTATACAATTATACATGATACTAATAATTCATTCACTTTTCTAGTTATAGTTCTATTATTGTTTGAATTAATTTACTAATTGTTATGAATCATAATCCTGATTAAAGAGGAAATAGGTAAAGTCGTATTTAGCACGTAATAATAATCGTTCTCTATGTGTAGTGCCACGTGGTTATAATCCAAAACGTTACTCCATGGTTATTAAAAGTTTATTTTATACTGTCTCTTTGGTTTAACCGTATCATGATTATAAAGAACAGGTATGTTCATATATAATAATAATAATTCTATAATTCCCATGTTTTAAACGTTACTTTAAATTTTATATCTATTCTATTATTTATTACAGTTGTTGATTTATATTTTTGTATACTATAATAATATCTATAATTAAATGTTCAGTATTTTTAATATAAAGAAGAACAAAAAAATAATAATATTCATGAGCGCAAAAGTAATTCTTAGAGTGAATATATTGTTATGTTTGGTAAGGGGGACAAAGCCCCTATGGTATATTGGTATTAGTAATATTATGTACCTATTTATAGCACCCCCATAATGAGTTCTAGTTGCGCCACTGTCCTAGACAATAATGGAGAGACTTGAGGGAACTTGGAATAGAGAATGGAGAAGAATTGGCAACGTATACAGAGACAGATGGGGGCAAGTTGTATAGTTGCGGAAATGGGCCTAAATGTCCTGTAAATGCCTTACAGAAAAAAAGAAATAATTTAAAACGCAAAATTTTATCACACATATAGGGATCATATTATAGGTCAATGGTCCTCACTAGGATTGTAGAATGGGCCAAATGTAATACAAATGTTTTTCTTGGATTTATAATTATAATTATATATTTTTTAATTTCAATACGTAGTTTCTGTCCAACTGGTAATTCAATACAAGTTTAAAATAGGAAGACAAAATAAATATAAAAATAATAAGATAATAAACGGCGTTTATTTTATTCCAGTTTATAGAACTTTGGATTTTAAAATGAACAATTTCATTTTAGTGCGGCCGTGCGGGCCACACTAAAGTTGCTAAAAAGCCGCATGCCATGTAGTGGGGACCGCTGATATAGGTACATATATAGTACATAAATGAACACCCTATAAAATTTTCAAGTCACTAAGTTCAATATAAATACTCATTAAATCCCTTGTCACCTAAAAGCTCATATCTCATATCTGACAGAACTTCGCTCAAAATACATTTTTCGAATGCGATGGTTTATCAGTGCATTCAAATTCTAATTAAAATTGAACACTGTGATTTGCACACTTTTTTTCCTGCAGCAGGAGTACCTATAAGCTCTTCGTTTTATTCTAAAAACAGCTATAAAAAAAAAAAAAAAAAATAGTTACAGTCGATTTTTCTAATATTTTAAAGGCACGTCAAGCAATATAATATGTGAAAGTTCCAGTAAAATTTTCAGATCTTAAAATTCAAAATTGCCAATTTATCGAACATAATAGATGTAAAAATGAGAATTTAATATAGTTCAAAAATTTTATCACTCATTTATAATATCTATATAAACCTCTAATAAAATGTTCAAGTCTTTAAGTATAATATTTCCTGAGTTATCGCAAAATATTTAAATCGATTTCGGCAAAATTTCAGTCTTTCGTATTTTTGTCATTTTTTGGTAGTTTTTCCTGTCCCATGGTGTCAATATTAAGAAATTTGAAAATGCCCTATTAAAGTACCAACTATATCCAATTTTCTATCAAAAACCTAGACTATTCGTAAATATCGGAGCACTTTTGGTCGAAAAAGTGTCTCCATATATAAAAACATCAAAATAAATAATACCTAAGTAAATCCATATAAATATAGGTACTTTAAATATCGATTTTACTGAAATTTCAATATTCTAAACACCTAAAAAAAATTGAGTCTTAAGATTTTCCTAATATTTTGGAAATACGTCAAAATATCAGTATGCTATCTGTATGCACAGTCTGTGTTTTGCACTAATGATGGCAACTTTATTGTTACCGAAATACATATTTGTTTAAAATAAAAGTAAAAATTTTTGTGGATTTGGGTTTTTATTTATTTAAATATATACGTATTATCCACAAGTCAATACTTAAACTATAAATAAAAATATCAACTTTTAACAGCTATAAAAAAAAAATTGATTCTTAGGATTTTTTTAATATATTGTTATCATGTTAAATAATATGTGAGTATACTTCAGTAAAATTTTTAGACCTAAAAATCCAAAACTGCTAATTTTATCATTAATAAAAACGAAAATTTTACGAAGTATTCAAAGTCCTATATTTTGTAGAAAAATTAACGTAACGGTTTCAAAATTTTATCACATATTACATATATGGGTACTTACCTCTGTGAACACCCAATAATATTTTTAAATCTCTAACTTTAAAAGTTCCTTAGTTATCGTGAAAAATTGTAATCGATTCGTCGAAATTTCAGTTTTCGTGAAAAATGCCGTTTTTTGTCATTTCTTCTATGACATAGGGTCAATTCTGAAAAACTCGAAAAATGACCTTAATAAAGTACCTACTACATCCACTTTCGACTTTCCAACCGAAAACATCCTATTCGTGAAAATCGGAGCATTATTTCGGTTAGTAAAAGTGTCACCAGACATAAAAATAAGACACACATCATTGTAAAACCAATACACTTTTACTTTGTTCAAATCTAAAAGAAAAATATATTATTTTATTTTTATCACTACTATCATAAGTCATTACAGTTTAAACTTATTTCAAGGATTTTAGATACTAATTATATTATAACTTAATCGTGCTTATTACGTAATTAGAAAAATAATAAAATATAATATATTATTTCAAAAAGCTAACAATATCTGCAGTCGGTGTAATCTTAAAACATCACGAAAAAGAATTCTTAAACGATTTGAAACCATGAACAAAGACAATAATATAATATCTTAAAAACGTACCTAGTTCGTGGTTTGAACCAATCAAATTGTAAAAATATTTTAAATTTTTAAATATCATCTAATCCAACTTACCGGCCGTGGTCACTTATCACTTATCTATGTTATAAACACGTAAAATGTGAAATGTATATATTTTAAAATCTTTAAATATGACAACAGCTACAGAGCAGATTAAATAAAACAAATCAAACAATCCAAAAGTTGGACGTTTTTAGACGTAGAATAAATATATTTAAAATTTAAATGTATCATTCCGTCTAATTGATCTTACCAAATAACAATTACCTATTGATAGCGTTTAATAAGTTTACCGTAATACCGTTACAATATTATAAAAAATAATGATGTTTTTAGTTTTTAATCGTTGATAACCGATATTTGCAAATTTTTAATAAATGTTTTACATCATAATAATATTAAATATTATATTATAATAATAGGTATTATTCGATGAAAACATTATTGATGACACGATGTGGTGGTGTGGTAATGAAACTAATGTTATTATTTTTAATTTTAATTTTAAATGTTCCAAACGTCTAACTTCCAATTGCTTGACAATTATTTATAACATGGCTAAATATGGATCATAATTCATAGCATATTAGCATAAATAGCATTTCTATTTTCTAGTTTCTGCGGGGTGACTAATTACTAATTAGTAGTTACTAGTTAATACTTTAGTGTTTAGTAGTTACGTCTTACGTTCGTCAATATAGGCGATAACCGACTAGTGATGTACTAAAAAATCCATTGTTTTAAATTGAAATATCGATTTTTTGACCCGATTCTTGGATGGATCGATTCCATTCGATTTCATAGGAATCATCAAAATTTTTTCCCCCTTTTATCGTTGGTTAAAATTCTTTACTGCCGACTGCCAGCCACCCACTGAACTGAATATATGGAAGGCGTATTAGGCCTTCAAAACTGTCCTACTCTAGTAAGCCGCCATATTGAGTCCGTTATCATGGGATAAAATATAAATATAGTTTTGTTTACATGATATAGAATTGCTGCTAAAATTTCAAAATCTATTGAACTTTATTAAGAACAAAGACTACCTATTATTTTGAATTCTTAGAACTTATAGTTTTTAGAGTATTGTCCGTGTTCTTTAATTATTTATGTCAACCTAACCTTTGTTCTTTGTTAATGCTCTTTTTACATTTAAATTGTTAAATTGTTAATTTAAATTTGTTTGAATAAATTTATTATAATTTAAAAATTACAATGGTACGAAAGTGTTGTGTACCATATTGTGAGGAAAAATATTGCAAAGGAAAAAGTTTATTTAAGTATGTGTTATAAGCACTGAACTGAATATATATATATTGAGTTCAGTGGTTATAAGACATAATATTTTATATTTATAACTTATATTATGAAATAAAAACTGATTTAGGATGACAATTAATGATGTATTAAGATGTAAAAAATGGATTAGTATTATTGGAATACTAATTGAGAAAAATAAAGAATATTTTGTATGTGATAAACATTTTTTAATAAACGATTTTGAAAATTTCGGAGTACAAATTAATGTTAAAAGATTAAAATCTACTGCTGTTCCTAGTTTATATTTACCGGTACTAAATAATAAATAAATATTTATGAGTATTTTAGTAAATTTAAATTTAAATGTAGGTAATTGAAATAGTTAATTTCAATAATCCAGACGTAATAAATATATCAAATGAAAATGTAAATGAACAAACAAATGATTTAAAGGTATATTATATATAAATCTAATGTTTAACATATTAATTTTAAAAGAAATAATTTCATTATCAAAAAATAACATTATCATGGAAGAGAAGATTGACAGACTTAAATGGCTGCCTCCTATAGTAATAGTGGGACACTTTTTAATATGATATTTGCTTATAATGCTCCTTCCATATATTCAGTTCAGTGGTAGTCACTAGTCATACAACACAAATTACAAAAATTGCCATTGGCGAATGGTGACTGGAGAACAGCGCTCAACGATGACTGTGACAATTGTAGTAACCAAAAACCGTTAAAAAATAAAATAACCGTCAAACAGTATGCATTATGCAGCAACGGCGAGTATTGGTAGATATTGGTCGTATAAATTAAACTTGTTTAGTTGTTTCTTGTTTGTATTTTTCTAACGTTTTAATTTTTAACTACCTTGTCTTGTATGTAACGTTCAAACCGGTTCCTATTAATGTGAACTATTTTGTGAAAATATTATACGTTTTAATAATCGTGGAAAAAAAATGTCATCCGTCATGTTCCAGTCGCCGTTATTGAAAAACGAGTGAGTATTTCACTATTTCAGAATATTTTTACCGTTCATAAGTCACCTGCACTATGTATAAACTTTATGTTGAAAGTACGGATATTTGAATGAGTTCTTCTATTAATGCTTAGATAAACACCGTCAGAGTGAACAATAATTCACAAGTTTACAGTACAACATGTAATACATATTATTATATATTATGGTTTAATTTTTAATATAATAAATGTCCAAAATATACTTTTACAATTTACCAACTAAATTTTTCTCATACACATTGAATGCAAATCATTTATGTGTTATAGCCAACCGCTTTACCTATATTTCTTTGTAATAATGACTTGTCACATAATTTTGACAACTAAAATAGATATACCACATATGCCTGTATATACCAATTTATTAGAAATTCCAATTTAATTTTATACTAGTTATCTGCTTTATGTTTATGTCATACATAAGACATTTCAGATTTTATTCATTGTGTAAAAATGTATCTTTTATATTATTGATTATATCTCGTTAATTAACTACTTATATGATGTTTAAATCAGCATAGATAACCTATGTTATATATATTATAATGAATTAGTATATACATCAATAAAAATATTTTTATTTTTATTACAGCTCTGGTATTATTCAAAAAATGAATTTGTCTGTGGGGTAAGTCAAACATATTATACCTAATTTGTATTTTTATAATTAATATTACAATAATATAAAAGCACACAAACATAAATTGGATAGTTGAAAAATAAACCTAAGTACTTTATCTAAAAACCAAAGCTAACAAATTATGTATTAATTATGTTTTATTAAAAATTTCTTTACCTAATTACTTTTATCTACAATTTATTAAAATAATTATAACGCAACTAAGAAAATTTAAATTTCTTCTTAAAAGTACAAAAACAATCATTTTTTATTTAAAATATATTGTGCGTTGTGCCTAATAATTATAACTTATTTATATTGTAAATTGTTAATTTAATTTAATGTTTGTACATAGAACATTAAATACCTATTAATTTTTTCAATGATTTTAATTGATATTATAATATATAATTGAATATTATAAATTAAAACTAACTTATTATTAAAAATTAATTTTAGACCTGATTCTGATAAAATAAATGAAATTTTGGATGAAATTTATGCATATTCAAAAAAAGAGATTCTTAAAATTAAACAAAATCTGGATGTTATTTATGGCAGTTATTCGAAAGAGAAAAAAAATGGTCTTGATCAACTTCATGAACAGTTAAAAATACATGTAACTGTAAGTTAATAATGGTTTATCTATATTCATAAAAAAAAAATTCTACCAAAAATATAGACATTAATAAGTGATAATAATAATTTTTTTTGTTTGATTTTTATATATAGACATTTTTTGACGATGTAGTTTTAGAGTCTGACAGAGACAAAAATAATATTATCAAAGATATTGAAGATTTGTTAGTAGAAAAAGAAGTATTGGAGAAAGTTAGTCTCTATATTATTTAATTAATTGTATGTTAATAATAATTACTTATTAATTAAGGAATTGCAAATGAACATTTCAATTGATGGCCATAATGATGCTACACCACTAATTGATGTTCAAATTTATCTTGATAAAGCGCTCCAAGAAAGTAGAAAGATAAAAGAAGAGCGTATGGCAGAACTTTATAAACTTCAAAAAGAAGTAATTTTAATGTTACATAAAAATTAGTTTATTTTGTTTCTATTCATAATTGTTTATTTTATTTTTATTATTTTTAAGGAAAATAATATTTGTGAAATACTTAATGAAAAACCAAAATATTCAGAAATTAAAGATATGCCTTCTGCAACACTACTAGAAACTATTAAACATCATCTTATAGATTTAAAAAATATTCAAGTACATATTTATTTGTTTTTCTTATTAACTAACCAAATTATAATAATTCATATTTAGATTAAACGTCGATCTACATTTTTGGAACAAAAAGCTAAAGTTGAGTCATATTTTGAAGCTCTTGGAGAAGTACCAATATTACAATTTGATAAAATGGTGTTGGGTGATTTAAACCAGTTTCAACTATCTAAATCAAATTTAGTTGAATTACAAGTATAGCTTAGAAATAATTTTCTTCTATACTCGATATTTATTTTAATTATTTCCAGAAATTAATAAAACGCCTAGAAGATCAAATTGAGAATCAAAAATGTATAGCTATGGAGTTAAAGGAAAAATTAAATTCATTGTGGGGTCGCTTACAAATTGATGTTGATCATAGAGAACTTTTTGTTAGTACAAAAAAAGGATATAGCAAAAATGTTATTAATGAAGTAAATAATATTAAAACTAATTTTAATCAATAATAGTTATTTATTTTTATATATTTTATTTTTAGTTAAAATTAGAGGTTGAGAGATGTGAAATATTGAAAAAAGAAAATATAAAACAATTTATCGAAAAATTGCGTGATGAATTAAGTGACTTGTGGGATAAGTGTTATTTTGGTGAACGCCAAAGACAACAATGTCATATATTTTATAACACTGAGTTCAATGAAGATGTAATGGATTTATTGGATATTGAAGTTGAGAATACCAAAAAGTTCTATAATGATAACATGTAAGATATGGGAAAAGTTAATTTAAAGACCTTATAAAGAATTTAAATGTGTTCTCATATTTTTTTATTATATAATTTAAATAATTAAAACATTTATGAAATATCTAAATTACTATTTATACTTCCCCCTTATAATTGTATATTAAAATGATTTAAATATAAATATTTAATATAGTTCTATATACCGTTTAATTGAAGAAAGAGAAGAATTATGGAATAAAATGATAATGATGCAAGAACAGGCTAATGATCCTAATAGATTATGGCAAAATAGAGGTGGACAATTATTAAAGGAAGAAAAGGAAAGAAAAGTTATACAAAAAGTAAATACAATTAATTTTCTATTTAATTACAAAATAATTATTGTTACTACTAATCAATGCGTTATTTTTAGGAATTACCCAAGGTTCAAAAGGAACTCAAAAATTTATTACAAACTTATGAACAAAAAGAAGGTAAATTATTCCTGTACAGGGATGAAAGGTTATTGAATGTTATTGAGCAACAATGGTATGAAATGAAAAACAAAAAAACTGTGCAACAAATTAAGGTATCCAGTTTATTTTTAGTAATTTAAAACCAAAAACTAATAAGTATTTTAAATTGATAATAGCCGAAAGTACAAAGTGCAACTAAACCACAAACACCACTCATAGCATCTCGCCCTAAAAGGAAGATTGTTTCTACAAATAGCAACCAACAAGCTTCTAAGGTCCGTAAAATCGGCGTGGACCATAATGCTTTGGTAACAAAATACTAAAAAAAAAAAAAAAATTGTATATAGAGAGATATTATTCCAAATTATATGTTTATTAACTTAACTTCTATTTAACTCTATGTTTATTTTGATCAATATCTGTAAAGACAATTATTAAAATTATACTTCGTAGTTTGACCTCGTTTATCTGACTAATATCAAAACGGGTGTCTATTTTAATTTAATAAAGATGAAGTGAATATAAATGTACCTGTATTAATTTCTATTAAATTAAATATTCTAAAAAATTTACAATAAATTGTATAATTTCAAATTTGCCTTAATTTTGTCAAATAAACGAGGTTCTGCCTAGTGTAAGTATAATTGATAATTTTAAACAATTTAATGTGAATGTTAAATGTTTGTTTGATTTTTTAGACTACTTCAAGAAAACAATTATTTAATCCAAATATGGCAACATTAGTACCATTAAACTCAACCAAATTAAATGAGATTAATAATGTTACAACAAATAAAACATATCTAAGATCTCATAATGATGAAAATGGATCAGTTGAGTCTTATGCAACTTTCCAGGTTTGAATTACGTGAGATAATGCGTTCCACACATTATTACTTCTTTGTGTGTGAATATTTTCTATCGCTTTATTTAGAGATATTAATGCAAAAACAATCAATGAATTATATGGAATGAAAATAAAAATGATCTATATTCTATAATTTTAATAACAAATCTTTAATGCAAAATGTTTGCTTGTTAATTTAAATATATTTTATGAATAAATGGTAAAATAAATTATTTTAATTTTTCAGGAACATCTTGAATCTAAAAAGCATATTATGTTGTATACAAGTCCTATCAAAAGTGTATTGAGAGAACAAAATATTACTCGAAATACACCAAGAAAACCTGTAATGAAAACACCTGTTAAAGGGTCTCAAATTCCAATACCAGTAACACCTAAAACACCATTACGCACAACACCAAGGATAACATCCAATACTCGCACAGTTACCAAACTAACACGAACTATCAACAACAAACTTCCAATAATTTTTTAACTATGTTCTATCTATAACCTTATTTTTATTATATAACATTTATTTTAATATTTAAGTAATGTATCATTTATATTTTGTTTACTCTATTTATATTGTTTCAGTATTACATATAAAATATCTTGAATACTTGATTTGTTAACAAAAAACTATACATTTTTAAATATGAATTGTAAAAATATTTGTATCATTTTGTATGCATTTTAATATTGGTGTATTATGATATTTTTAGTAGTTTCAATAAATTATTTTTATATTTGATTTAATAATAAAATGTAAAATCAAAAATTCTTTGATTATGAATATGTTGATTGTTTTAATTGTATAACAAATTAAAATAAATGTAAATAAAATCTGCATTACCTATTATACACTAAATTTATGTGCAAAAATTATATTGTTTTTTTAGATTATAGATTTTTATCAATTATAATATTTACACTTAGTTTTAAGAATATTATATACAATTGTTAATATAACAATAAAAAATTTAGTACGAGTTGTTTAAACATGCAATCAACATTATAAACACATTTTATAAGACAATAACATTTTCATATATGTATTATTTTTTGTTTTTAAATAGATATATTAAAGAAATAAACATTGCATGCATTACAATACATAAATACATGTTTATACATTGTACAAATATATTAAAACTTAAAAGCATTATTAGTGTTAAGTAAATAGACCATAGGCGTAATCTCACTAGGAGTTAGGGGGTACAAAAAAAGAAGTCTGTAGTTGCTTTCCTTCTACAAAATTGCTCGCAATTTTATATAAAAATTTAATTAAACTTTGAATTTTAATAAACTAACTGAGTGTCGGTTGTTATTCTTTATAGAAGAAAAAATTTACACAAGTACAAAATTTAATAAATAACATGATAATCATTACATCATTATGTTAAAATTATAATTTAATCATTTTGGCCCTATTTATTCATTTTAAGATTACAAATGCACCTCCGAGATTACACTTATGAATACGACAATTTAAAAATGTAAAAAAATGAATAATTATCACCGAAGCTTATAACTTAAATATTAAAGCTTAGCCATATAATGCTCTTAAAAAAAAAAAATATTCCATATGATTGTTATTTTGATTAGTATGCTGCTAAATCATAAGACTGGCCAATTTGGTCAGCAATAACTTGATATTCTTGTTTGGCAGTATCAAGTTTCTCTAAAACAAAACATGAATTTGTTAATGTATTTACACACAAAACGAAAAATGTTAATATTAGTAAAATGCATTAGTATATTATGAAAACTTTTCTATATCAATACATAAAACGTCATGTTGAAATAAATAATAGTAATGAATATTTATCAATATTCAGATTTTAATCTGACATTTTTATATTATAAAATGAGGAATGTATTAAATGTACTTTTTTACTATGCATGCACGAAAATTAATTCTCATAAAGTCTAAACACAAAAATATAGTAGGTATTTATACTTTCAATAAGCACACCTAATTTTATTATGTTATTTTTCAAATTTCCTAATATTTGTCTTATGTAACATTTGACATTTTTGTTTGAGTATTCACACATCATGTGTCATCTTACATGGTAGGTACCTACTTACCAGAATAAATTTTAAAACAGTTAAGGCTAATTTTAAGTAAAAAAAATACCCACCTGTATAACTTTATAAATTTGTTTATATAACTGGTAGGTACCTATTTTACGCAATTTTGAATTTAAAGTACCTAGTAAAAATCGAGTACAATAACCTATCGATGTACTTAACTGGATATTAGATACCAAATGTTATAAAAATTACGTCTTTTGAAATGCAATGACTAATGACTATTTAAATCATAATACTGTACATCATTCTGCCCACTGACCGTTTATTCATTAATTTCTAGGATAGGTATTCTATGTATCATTTAGTTTTGTGACAGTCGATAAGTGCATCAATAGGAGTTAGAGATCGTTTAAATTATAAATACGAGCCAATTTTTCTTGAACAATTAGGTAGTATTTATTAAATTTATAAAACTGTCACTTATCCATAAGCTATATACCTATTTATCATAATATTATGCCAATGAAATCAAATAAAAAAATATTTACAACACATTAAATTTAAACAATTTTTTTTTTTTTTTATATATATATACCTACCTATCACAAAACTCAAATTTTTAACAACTTTTGACTAGTAAAAATATTTAAATTGTTTATTATTATATACCTAGTTGATGTTTAACTTCGTCCGAATATTATTATGTATTGGACACGGCAGGCTCGGATCCAGAAAATTTTAACAGGAGGTGCTAAGATGAAAAAAATTACTAGTAGAGATATACTTTTTTAATTTTTTTTTTTTTAATTTATGTATAGCGCGTGGAACACGGGTAAATATTTGTGTGTGTAATAAGCACGACAAGTCGACAACGTTGCATGTGATTCCGTGTTCGTGTAGTGTTATTACTTTCATATCAAGGGTAGACTTTTATAGACATAAACAGACTTTTACCCGTATACGCCCATTTTTTTTTTCTGTCCATAAAAACTTGTTTTCTCGGTAAAAAAATCAATTACCGAAAGCTCAGAATATTGTTAAAATTTCAAGGTATAAACCTTATAATATTTTAATTATTTGATCATTTCTCACGATCCCAACGTCAAAAAAATGAGTTGCGATCGATATTCTGCAATTAATCAGACTAAATTAAAATGCCTAATTATAATGGCACGGATAGAGAAATCTTATATAATTTTGTTCTCGAACTAAGCAAATCCGTAAATCTTAAAAATCATCAATTTGTTTTTATTCCGCATGCGTTTGGTACACAAAACGTAAAAACGTTTATAACGCAGTTCTAAAATGTGTACGAGAAATAAATTGTTTTTCAAGCTTCTCTTAATGTGTAAAAAATTGAAACTTTCTATAGAAAAAAAACTTCGTACGAACATCTGTTACGATTCACCTACCGGTTAGAGTATACTACGACGTTATTTTTCAAGTTCATTCAATTATTTTTAGACATTTACAATTCGACCCGTGTTGTTATTTTCACCAATCATACGATTAATTGTGAAAATTGTCATTGATCTTTAGAATCAATACAAATAAAGGACGAAGGAAGGATAAAGGACAATATTATATAATACGCATGCAATACAATAGTGCAAATAAGTAAAATAAAAAACAAAAATACTTTCGAGCGTACGGGTGTTTGTAATTATTATGTATATCATTCTCGTGGCTTACACATATAAACCAAATCAGTTTTTTTCTCAATAACAATATTAGCTAAATATTATATTTACATAGACAAAAATAAAAACTGGATGCAATTTTCTGATAGTTACTTATTCTTTTTTTTTTTTTAATAATAATAAAAAAAAAAATTAATAATCTGATAAAAATAATAAAATATGAGGAGCTGAATACAAATCAACGTGCTGATAAAATATTGCAAAACACAACAAATAATAAATAATCATGGTCATTGATTTCATATTAATATTATGATCATGGTCATCGTTAACATCATTACTAAACATTTTAGTCAACCAGTTCAGAGAACGTTTGGTCAAGATCGTCACAAATGTATTTGTATTTCTCTTTCTCATGTACCAACTCGTCTGTAAAAGAAAACAAAATGGAAATGTTCAAAGCAATATATATATATATTTTTTTCAAAATCGCTTTAATATATTTTTTCTCGTTTACATTTTTTTATTGGTAAAATATATAGCACTGGGGATGACAATAAATATATGTAAAAAAATGTAATAATAATAAATAATAATTCGTAAAATAAAGTTATCAGTGATTACGATCTAATGTTAATGAAATAAATTGTCTAAACAATAAAAATATGATGAAGGTATTATAGCGCGATTGTATAAGAATTTGTTTTATTTATTTTTTTTTATCGTTGGTTATTTGACTAATAACGAAAACAAAACAAAGCTTCAAATAAATCACAACAAATACATCGTTTTAATACCTAGACATTTACAGTTAGACAAAAGTTAGGTTATGCTTTTTTATAATGTTATATAATAAAAATTAAGCATATAATATTATATATAATATAAATAATAATAATAATAATAATAACGGTTGGATAAAAATTAATTATGTTTAACAGATGTGTATCCAAAGAAAAAATATTATAGGTACATATGATGACGAGTACAAAATTTAGGTAAGTTTTTTCTATACAATTCATCTTTAGGGTCATACAATTTATTACAATTTTTAATCATTTATTTTGGGTACTTTAAGGTCACTGTACCATTTCAAATGAGTGACTACAAGCGTAAAAACAAAGCCAAAATAATATTATAAAATCGGTAAGCTATAAAATACAATACAATACAATGCGAAAAAATAAAATTAAAATAAAATAAATGTATTTTACTAAACTATCTAAAGTTACAAGTATTGTGTCAAAAAGTTTATTTTGTGGACGGTGTTAGTAGTACTGTAATTTGTTGTATAAAGTATATAAAGGGAATGTAGTGTGTGTTTATGGGAGTGAAGTTGGAGACAGAGACGACGGATATGGATATTAATGAAAATTTTGTCGGGAAACCGGATTGTGTGTGTGTGTATTATGTGACATGTATAGTGATGTGTTTTTAGATGCCATACAAGTCGACAAACGCAAGGTCCAAACTGTCGCCAATGTCTCTGAATCTCTCCTTTTCGGCGACCAACTCATCTGAAAAGTAAATCAGTTACTGGGTCAGTAACGTCCTCATCAGTTCACAAAAAGATTATTTGGATAGGACAGTGTCAAAGAAAGTATAAATCGATTGTTCATAGTACCCAAAGCACAAAAGGATGATAGAAGATAAGAATATCAATTTTACTTTCGCAAAAGATTCTTTTGATTATTAGTAAGAATAAAATTAATTTTAAATAAAGAAGTAGTTTTTATTTGATCAATATGTTAAAATAATAATTAGTATTTTTATACTACAATATTAAAATAGTCTTATATGATTAGTTATATGTTAGCATTGAATATATTTTATAGTATACTATATATCAGGAGTGTCCAATCCACAGGCCAAATGTGGCCCGAGGTAAATTTTTATGCGGCTCACACTTAAAATTAAAAGCCATTAATTAATTGTATATAATATATTAATATTGCGAGAAAAATCACATTAGTTTTATAGTTTTTTTTTATTATTGATAAATATATTTTTTCGTGTAATTATAATTAAATATTAATACTTGTAAAAATATTTCTGTTTATTATTCGTTATTGTAAAATTATATATAAAAAAATGTATTGTTGTATTATAGAATATAATTTAATCATTAAATTTAATTAAAAATTATTACAAAAGTATGTGGCCCAGTCAACACAAAAGGTTGGACACCCCTGCTATATATATTATACTCAATGGTGTTAGTTATAAATGTAGACTTTTATCATAAAAAATATATATTATATTAATACATAAATTACTACTAATAAAATATATTAAGTAATTAATCATTTAATGAAGATAATAATTGATAATGATTTTATATTATTAATTTTTTTTATTAAAATATATTATATTTTAAAAGATAATGATTTTTTATTCATTCTATTGCATGGAGAATGTGAATTATTACATGACAAAAAAATCATTTTTGGATTTTTAACATAATATAATTATCATAAATATTACTTTACACTAATAATTGAGACAGTTAAATAAAATGTATTGTTAAAAATTTGAAATTTAATCTGAATATTTAAAATAAAGGAAGTCCATTAAAATTTTTATATAAATTATAATAATTTTGATATATGACTAAAATGATATTTCTCCTGATTTATCTTTAATTTTAAATTACTGGGCAAAAAAAATATATGTAATTTTGTTTAAATATAATAAAATGAATAGTATTAAAAGAGACAGAGAAGACGAAAAAGAAAGAATTATAAAAAAATAAATATAATAATTATAATATGTGCATTATAAAAATATATGGTCGAACCTGTGCATTAACGAAGTTAGTACTTATTATGGAGTGCGGAAATGTTAAAACAAACATAAAAACATAACGAGTGTAAAGTATATAATATATATGTATATATATATATATATATATATATATAAATTAAATAAATTAAATAATAATTAGATAATTTTTAATTAATAAGGAATAGGAAATTTACTATAAGATGGGATATGGGAAGGAAAAACATATGGGACGGTATGTTATTTTACATGTTTTGGATGTCGTGCAGGGTAGCTTCCATTTCTTCTTGCAGATGTTTGTTCTTTTCCTTTTCACCAGTTAAGTCATCTGTGTTGAGTCAGGTCCACAGCAAAACGCATGAGCGTATCACACCACACATGAAAACAAAACATTTAGCTAACATGCACAAACAAAATAAAAAACAAACAGCAATATCTAAATATTAAACTGATATTACTTAATTAAAAACCTCTCGTGTGTTGATGATTACTGATTTTTCGAAAGTATTTTAAATAATCAAACTTCTAATTTAAATTTAATAAGAAAGAACTATTAATTATATTTAATTAAAAATTAAAACCAATAATTTTTATGTAAAATTTTTAATTTGGATTTTATACGAGACGATAAGATAAAAAAGACAAGAATTAATTTTTCTTTGCCTACTTCTAAATTTTTTTAACAAAATATAAGTTATTTTTTAAAATTTCAATGGAAAATGCGCATAGTGTTCTTAAGTCTATATTTTTTTTTGTAAAATCATCAACACCGGAGGCCTAAAAATATGTGTGTAAAAAAAATTGCATGCCAAAAACTATACATATATATATAAAAAAAATATACAAAATCATGAAAGACACTACGTGGTCAAAAAGAATTCGTTGTACGTCAGTATTTCAACGATATACTCTAGTAGAAATGTCCACATCATTTATTATGGCGTTGTGTTATTCAGACAAATTTGGACAACACAAGAACACACGATATTAATAATAAAAATTAAAACAATATCAAACACGAAAAAAAAAACAAATTTTCTGTAGTTTATTGTAGTAAATCTCGATTGTTATTTACCCGTGTGCCTCTATCGGTTCTAAGTTAGGACTTTAGGAATTTTTAATGTTTAAAATATGATAAAACAAATAAATTTGGATATCGGAAGTAAAACTCGATGTCATATCCATTCTTAAACGGACGCAAGTGAAAATATAATTTTTTTTTTTTTTACACACGGTTACTGCGCATATTATAAATTTATACGATATTTTACGAGTCTTCTTTGAAATAATATAATAATATGCACAGTAAAATTAATGCGATAATAATATCGATCCGAAAACTGAATAGGCGTACGCCCATTCATACAGTTTATAATAAAAAATATGTCCATACTAAGAAAACGTAAAACTCACCTTCGAGCCTGTCAACTTCCTTCTGTAATTTCTGCACGGACCTCTCAGCGAACTCAGCACGTGCTTCAGCCTATAGGAAAAAATCGAATGCCAATTAATATCTGCCATGTGTTTGTATCATATTATAATGTACAAGTATAAGCAAACGGAAAACCATGCGATATTATTATCATAAATCACGACGTATACACATTTGTTAATAAAAATCGACGATCAACAAACACGAAAGAAAAAATTTTAAAATATAATATTATATAAGTATAGGTAACCAATATTCAATCGAACTTATTATGTTTCGTTAAACGCGTTGGTAAATAATTCGTTATGGATGAAATTTGGGGGCAATTAGCGTCCCCAGTTTCTATACTTATTTAGTACCTACCATCAATTTTATTTGTATACGTATATAACACTAAAAATTAAAAATTTTAATTCGCGATAATAAAAATGTAATTTTATATCCGGTATTCGGCACGATGGATAGTCAATAAAATAATTTCAAAATTATAACAAAACGTTTGCGTTACCGAAACACCGAGTTTGCAAAATTACACGCAGAAATCAAAAATATTTAGATCGCCGTTCAAGCAGGAATGTCCCGACACCAAAAATTTTTCTGCCTCATAAGACTATTCCTGTACATTATCAATTATCATAATATTATAAAAATAATAAAAATGTAAAATGAAAATGTAATATTTTATATTCAGCGTATATATCGTGATGAATTTTGTTTACCTCTTTGAGTTGTGCACCAAGACCTTTCACTTGTTCCTCAAAAGTTTCTTCCCTTTGTGTAGCCTATTTTTGTTTTTTAATATTATATGTGCCGTGTTTGTGAGTTAAGCGTGTACAAACCAATTTGTAAAACAAAACAAAAACAAAAAAAAACAAAGTCAAGTTAGACAAAAATATAACAAAAAACGTTAGAATAATATTAGACATATCATATATATATATATTATATTATATTAATGTGATTTTACATGTGGTGCTATAAATCTTATAATTTTTTTTTTTTTTTTATATAGAAAAAATCTTAATAATCACACGTATTATTAATTAACAAACATTTTTTTGTATTAGTTATTTAATTTTATGTGAGATTAACGAAAAATGCCAAACACACAATCAGTGAATTTTATTTTCTCTGTAAAATAAGTACCTCCTTCAAACGGTTGGTCAAGGTCTTAATTTGGTTCTTATATTCTTCCTCGCGTTGATTTGCCTGTCCAAAACCATTAGTTAGAATGAAATAGAAATATATAAGTATCTTTTACAAAAATTATCCCTGCGAGTATTTACTTATTATTCATATTATAATAGAATCTATTTTATATATTTTAATATGAACACAAATAGGTGTGTTTTTTTTTTATAATCTGTAAGAATCGATTTTATTATGGTTTAAAATCAAAAAATTAAGTTTTAAAATTTGTATTTAAATATTATTTTTAGAAAACTTGTTTGGACTTATAGCCTACACATATGCATATAGGTAGTATTTTATTGGTTCAGAATTTCAGATTTCTAGATATAAAAAAAATTACAATTAGTATAATTAGGTTTGTATACGTGTACCTTTTCCTCTGAAACTTCGAGGGATTTCAAGTTGTTACCAACAACACGTAATTCTTCTTCCAACTCCACGATTTTCCTACAAGAACATATAAGACACCATTAATACACATCACTATCATATAGTTTACTAAACATTTTTTTTTTTTTTTAAATATCAACTCAAGCTTTTCTATAAGGTGTTTCGTTCTATATGCGATGAGAAATTACATTTTACATTATTTTACAAATTACATTTTTTTAAATTATAATTATTTATATACGAAATACCCTTGAATATTGCATGAGTAAATATAAGAATAGAAAATATTGGTAATTTTTGATTGCGATAAAAAGCCACTCGGACGTAAAACATTCTCTACTATATAAAATATAATATGTACAAACTAAGCAAAAATAAAACAAAATAAAATATTATGTACAACTTTGTATTAGATTATATACGTGAATATTAAACTACTGTTTTACAACACTTACCATCATAAATAGTCATTATCTAATTATAATATGAATAATATACTGATGATGGAATCCATAATAGAAAATACAATAAATTTTGAGAATCTCATTTCTTCTTTTTTTTTTTTTTCATCAATTAACTCGTTTTATATTTTATTTTTTTATGTTTTAGTTTTATTTTTTTTTTTTTAATAACTTATATACTCACGAGTCGCTGTGTTCGGCTCTTTCTTCTGCTCTTTCCAAGTCTTGTTCCATCATGACCAGTTTACGGCCGACCTAATGGCGATTGAAAAATAAACAAAACAATAACAAACTAATTTCACATGCAAAACTAAAATTATAGTTAATAAAAAATATCAATAATTGTTGGAATGCAGTTTGGATGGGGATATATTAATATTATTAATCGTCAAAGTAACACAGGAAAAGAGTGAAAATAGGAATGGATAAAAATGACGATGAAAGATTAACACACAAAACACAAAAACAAAATACAAATTCAAACAGCCCCTAAAAGTATAATAATATTATACAAATATATTAAATACATATTGTATAATACGTGTGAATAAAAACAGTAAAAGCCCACATAAAGAAACTCAAATAATATTATGATGCGCGCAAAAAATATTTCAAGCGTATATTATTTTTGAAGAGACTTTAATGTCCGCGTCCTGCTAAAAGCGACAACAAAAATGTAATAAAAAAAAAAAAATCGCAATCATATAAATTATCCAACGATTTTCCTTTGTTTTTTTCAAAAAAATTATTATTATACGAGTATATATCTTTTTCCAGTATATACACGTATGTATACATTAACTATATCATATTATTATCGTCCTTACGATTCGCCAGATTCGGCACGTTCTTCGGCTCTTTCCAAGTCGGCTTCAACCATGGCCAGCTTACGCGCTACCTAATCGTAATCATTTCCCAAAAAGATAATTTATTAGAAAAAAATGAATTAAAAATCAGTTTCTGTGTTATATTACAATTATTATTAAAATAATATACGTATATAATTATTTATATATTAGGTATATTCGTATATAACGGGGACGGCTACAAAAACACCACAAAACGATGTTAAATTTCAAACGTGTTAAATATCGAACAAATTGAATTAACGCCCAAACGACATGTTATTATTCGTAAAAAAAAAAAACGATGCACAATTATTTTTATATCGAATCCAAGTAACTTTTATATAGCGTAATTGATACACGAATATATCGCACGTCGTGAAACGTTACCTACGTAGATACAAACATCAACTTAATATAAATAATAATTTAAAAATAACAAATAAACAAACGTACGCACGCACGCTTACACTAATACTTATACAATTAACTTATTTTAACAATTGGGGGTACAGAGATAATAAATAAATAATATAAAACATGAATATAATATTACGTGTTTATGTAGAATATCGAATTCCCTATAGAAGATTACACAAATGAAACACGCGTATTATTATTTAAAACGAAAATCATTAGTCTCGTATTATAATATAATATTGTAAATGGCGAGTAATTTTTAAAACGAAACGTGTTTTTACCAAAATATAGTTTACTTTCAACTATATTATGCAAATATTTCCCAAGAACTTTAATTAATATCGGTTTTAAACTACTGAGAAATTAATAATAGGTTACTCGTTAAACAGTAGACAGAAAAACAAAATAAAAACTTTATACGCGTACAGAATTAGATAGGTACGTAGTGTACCTTAGTTTCCATTTTAGTAATGGAAATAATTGTCACGCTCGGATTGAGTATAAGTGAATTTTTTATTATTATAAATTTAAAAATTTATTATGACCGCGTGTAATATTGTGGAAATACGTTGAATAAAACTACGTATCGATGTGATTATTTTAATTATTACAATACACGCGTATTATTATATTTCTTAAAAAGTAAATATCCATTAATACACCGATTTTTTAACAACTACTAGCTCTTGCTGATGTCCTGATGACGTATATTGATGAATGTAGTCCAACGAAGGGGCGGCTCTCGTATTGACCGCGTATTTTTTATAAAGTATTTAACGTGACGCCGTCGAAAGGAATTTCGTTTCGTTAACGTTTGTAACAAGAAACGTTCTTAAATGTTTTTTTCTGTTTCTATAATAGTTTAATGCATTATTCTCTGGCAGTTATTTAAAAAAAAAATAAAATCTTTATCAAACCAAACATTATTTTAATTGTTTTCCATTGCGTCATAAATAATATAAATTATAAAATAAATCGTTATTATTTTTAGAGTTCACGTATAAAAAATACCTAAGTCAATTTAATTTTTATCTATCGTGATTATTATAATTAAATTAATTATCATTAATACATAATTAATCATTAATTAGATAACATACTAAAAATGTATTGGTTTTTTTTATTGTAAAAACATATTTAGGAATTTTACTAATGGTTATAAATATAATTTTAAAATTTTTCTAAAAAATGTTTTAACTTTGGTATACATAAGTGATTCTCAACCGGGGTGACATGTCTCCCTGGAGTGACATAATCTCAGTGTAAAGTAACATAAATTATTAAAGGTAGGTATAAGAAAAAAATAAGAGAAATTAATTTTTTTTAAATATAATCTTACTGTCTTTATGACAATTACGTCGAAGCATGTTGTTTAATAAACACCTTGATAATCAATACATTAATATAATTACTGTATATTTCGATTATAGGGTGACCAAGTATATAATAATAACCATACATATAGGTAACACAAATTGAAGAAGGTTGAGAACCACTGGTATACATGAAATAATATCTATTAATAGTTTTTTATTAAATTTCCAGTAGTTGTTTTATTTTAATATAAGTACCTAATAAACAAAATAATAAAGTAGTTTTAATTTAAACCTTTACATCAGTGAATAATATGTGGAAAGTTTTGATGACCACAAAAATTAATAATTTGTATTGTTTAACATTTGGCTTAAAAATGGTCCATAAAAATAGTTATTACGAGTATATAATAAAAAGAAAAACTAACTTTTGAAAAAATAACTTACTTAAAATGCATAATTACTATTGCAATATCACTTATTTCGATATGCGTTTATATAATTTGTATAAAATAAATATATTATGTGTTATAACTTACTATTTATACATTTGATATTGTGTAATGTACAAACTAAAAAACCTTGGGAGTTTATTTATTCAAAATTAAAATATATTAATTATCAAAAGTAAATTATGAGAAAACATGAATGAATATATATTAAAATAAATACATTTTTAATATGCCATTTATAATATAAAATAACTAATTAACAAAACAAATTATTAATACTAAAATGAAGAGAATTCTGTAGTTTTTATTAAAAAATAATAATTTATATTACTTTAATATATTAAAAAAGTTAATAATTTATTATATATGTGTATTATGCTATACAGGGAAATACAAATAACTTATTTTAATTTAATTATTATCAAAATTTACTTATATAAGTATATTATTTTTTTATATAAAATATTGTATAATATTAAAATGTTTATATATTTTTTTGTAATTTATAAATTTATTTCTCCAAAATATATGAATTTTTTTTAAAAAAAATGAACATTTCACTTTCATGAATCAGATTTTTTCTCATAGTAAAATTAACAAAATTTAATTAATTCGCATTAGTATTACTTTTCAAATAGAGTAGGTAATCTCAAAATTTTTTACATTCACCTAACTATAAATATTATAAATAATATAATTAAGTAAAATATGCACTTGTATATAATACGAGTATTTATATAATAAAAAAATCTATTTATCAATGTTTTAAAACCATTGTACATCACATTGTAGTAATAATAATAGTTTATTTACAATTTATTACTACTTCTATATATTGTTATTATTTATTATTATTGCATATTAATCCAGATGTTTATTAAATTTTATTACGATTTATGAAACTGTAAAAAATATTGTTTTTTTTTCTCATTTCAAACCGTACAAGCATCTTGTACTTTTTCAATTATTTTTCAAGACCAGTCTCTTTCTTAGAAATCTAACATAACCATAGTACTTCAAGTCAATTTTTTCAATCCAAACATATTTTTGTTTATCATATGATATACCACTGAATTTTCAAAATAACATAATACAATAATAAATTAAAACAAGACTGATTTATTCAGTTACACAAAAAAATAAAATATAAAACAATGAGAAATAAAATAATTGTAATCTCTAAAGTTTATATAAACTTAATAATTACTAAAACATTAATATTTTGATTTTCATATATTAATTACTAGCAAAGTAAATTACCAATGAATTCATACAAATTATTAGTTATAAATAAAAATCAATGTATATAATAAAATAATAAATCAAATTACAATATTCAAACAATGATTTAAATACTAAATTTAAGAATTACTTTTTAAATAAATGAATATTATATAAATAAAAATTTGTTTTTATATAAAAATGTTATGTTAAAATACTTAAAAATGTAATATTTTATAACAAAACTGTTAATATAAGTACATAATAAATTTTATATTTTTTCATAACAAGTATTGAAATATTTATTTCACAATGCAAATAATCTAATATTTTGCTTTATATACAGTATTTTTAAAACCACAACATAACAGAAACAATAAGGACCCGATAATAATAATAATTAATAGAGCATTAACATTAATTAATAATCATACCTAAATATATTTTAATAGATACCCATGTAAATTACTAAATAATATTACTTGGATTCAATATAAAAATATTTAATAACACCAAATTTTGACAATTCAAAATTAAATAGATTAATAATCTCATACACAAAACAATACAAATTTAAATATTCTTTAACACAATCTGCCAACATGAAACAACGAATAGCAAAAAAAATTTTACTGATGTTTTTTTTTTATTATTATTATTATTATTACTTTTAAGCCATAAGTAATAAAATTCTCATTTAATGGACTCATTCATTCTTTCACAGAATTACTAAGAATTACAATATTTCTTCTGCACACAAATGGCAGTTCCATAATCTTTGGTTAGTAAATTTCAAGTGAGATAACGATTTAATAATAGTGTTAGTAACACACTATCGTTCACCTCATCATATTTCTTATCGGCTTCTTCGGCTAAGAAGCGGGCTTCCTTTAGTTGGTTCTCCAAGGCATCCATACGTTCCTCATCGGCCAAACTGCGGTTTTCCAACACCTTACGAGCACTGTATAAATCCCAACCAATAAGTTACTCCCTAGATATTTAGTGTTCATATTTAACACAAAAATTCCTAAACATAGATTTTATAGCCCCTAACTCAAAATAATTTATATTTTATTTATCCTAACTGATCTGATATAGTTAATACATACAGTGTGTCATGTAGCCACATCCTGTTTTTGTGCTTATTAGGAATATAAGGATTAGATTGTAATAAAATTAAAATTAAATCACAAAAAAATTAACACGGAGATTGTTATTTTACCTCCTCATATTTTTTGTCAGCCTCTTCGGCAATAAGTTTGGCTTGTGCCAATTGAGCTTCGAGAATGGCTACTCGGTCATCCTCCATATTTGTTCGGTTCTCCAATGCTTTTCTGATCCTTTTAATTTACAAACAACACATCAAATGGATGCACACACAGTGTTATTGTTTTAATATGCATATGAAATAATTGTAAATTATTGTTTTTTTTAAACAATTTTTTTTTTCAAAAAATTATTTATTTTGGTACCTACATTTAATCAACTATTAATAATTAGGTATCTATTATTATTTACCTATTACCATTATGACATTATGTTTATAGTTAAATAAAAACAATATGGATAAATTGTATTTGAGAAGTTGATACAATTAAATGGTTCACATAAATAGTTTTTAATGAAAATAACAATTAACTTAGAAATAAGAATAATTATAATTTGTTTAAAATTGTATGATATTTAAATACCTATAGATATAAAAATAATTAAGTATCAATTAAATAAAATAGGCAATTATAATAGAAATAGCATGTCACGATTAATCAAATTTCTATGAAATATTTATATAATGTATCACCTCTTAAAAATGTATTATAAAAGAAATATTAAAAATACATTAACAAACCATTAATTTTTTTTTATTAGTATTAGGTTAATACTAATTGTAAAATATATATAAAAATCATTCAATATATAAAGTTTAAATTTAATAATCTTCTAATTTTATTCAGATTAGGTAATTGTACAATTATACCTATAATAGGTATAATATATTAATATAAAATTTAATTAAAAAAACTAGTCATTCAAATTAAATTATAAATCGTAATGATTCCTCATAAAAATAATTAAAACATGCATATTATTATGTACGACTAGGTTGGTTTTTAAGAGTAGATATTTAATATAATAGAAAAATTTCAATAATATAGTTATAGTAGAATGTTTTTAAATTAAAAATTAAAGTCAATGATTATACAAGGGCAATTTCTTAAAATATTCACTTATGTTAGATATTTAGTAATTAGTATCATTAGTGACTAACTAGTTACATAGAACACACTAATATATTAGTCAAATATAGACTTACCTAATAGCCAACATGACAGTACATCAGAGATATAATATGAATATAAATATTTTTAAGATTTAATGTTTATACATGGCTTATTTAAAATTTATTTTTCTATATATACCTCTACATATATTAATATAAATGTAAATAAAATAATTATTTATTAACTTTTTAAGTATGAAAATTTAGTTTACTTAAGTCCTATGAAATTGTTCTCTAATAATAATTGTATATAAATGTATAAATATACCAAGGAACTTCATAAGAGATTTAAATATTTAGATGAGATCTATAATTTCTATAAATCTGAAAATAGTAAAACCTCCAACGAACATTTAACACACACTTACCGTTCAGACTCATCAGCAGCTTGAGATGCCTCGGCCAACTTTGCAGTGGCCGTGGCCAAGCGCTCTTCAGACCTTTCAAGATCCTCCTCTAGCAATTGAATTCGTCTATTGAGTGCAGCAACTTCACTTTCAGCCTAAAATACAAAAATTATGTGTTAGTATTTTTTACATAATTATTATAAATTCTAAATATTTATTTAATAGTAATATAAGGAAATCATTTTGGGCCTATATTTTAAATACAATCATTTTACACAACAGTTAATAACATAATATGACTAAAAACACATAACTATATATTCAGGTGTAAAATATCGAATTAACAGGAAACCCAACCTAGGCC
Organism: Tetraneura akinire; assembly: GCA_021307375.1. Classification (NCBI taxonomy): domain Eukaryota; kingdom Metazoa; phylum Arthropoda; class Insecta; order Hemiptera; family Aphididae; genus Tetraneura; species Tetraneura akinire. Next base: position 3,040,165 of record JAIUCT010000008.1, read on the forward strand.
ATAACATCCTGGATTCACAGCAAACCATTTATTTTTAACATAGATATGCAAAGTTCATTGTTTGGAAATAAATAATTTTATCACGCCTCATCATCCTAAACAACTATACTTAACCTTGGGTCCTTGAATGATCAACTTTATTTTAATGTGCAACTACAGTACCCTGCTATTTTTTATTCTCACAAAATTTAAATTTTATATGCAATGTTACATTGAGGTAATTAATAGATTACATATTTCAATTGTCATAATTAAGAAATGCTTAATAACTATGACATTTAAATATGTTTAAAATGTCACGAGGTACAAAAATATAAATCAAATATAATAAAAATAATGAAACAAAATCACATAAATAAATAATAAAAATGACATCTATTGATTCAACAATTAGTCATTAATAATTATAACATAAGTTCTAATTCCTAATCTAAATGATAATTAAAATAATTAACATAATATTCGGACTGTAATTATTTTTTGTTTACCAATTAAGTAATTAAAATTTTATTTTTATCAATAAATAAATTCCACATATTAACTTGTTAATAATTAAACATAACAAATAGTTGATTACTTTTATCTCAATTTCATCTAACTAAAGAGTTTTTAACAACTGATAACATATTATCCAACATATATTTTTTATAGACAATTAAAATATAAATAATAAACTTTGAATCATTTATTATTTAAATAAACTACAATATGGTGATTATTTCAACAGTTTTCTACGTATTTGTTTAATAAATAAAATATTTTTACAGAAAATATAAAAAAAAAAAATCATTACCATATCAACTATTACATTTTATTTTATTTTTTTTTTTTTTACTCTCAGAAATATATAAGTAACTATTCAGTTTAATTTTACATTATTTCTAAAATAAATAAACAATTATGGAAAACAAAATTGATAAAGCACATAAAATGTTTTTCATTCAATTTACCTATTTATATTTAATATTGTTTTCATGTTATTGGAATTGATTATTCAACAGTACAAAGTTTGTAATTTTATTTATAACAAATTAACAATAAAACTAAGATTAATAGTTTTTCTTGTCTCTTAATTAATTACTACAAGTCTACAGTTGTATCAACATTGCATATTAAACTAATAATATACAAATATGTAAACCTACAACTATTCATACTAGGTACTTATAGAAAAATTCCATTTTTGCATCTATAATATACAGGTAATATGCTTCTTTAAACTGGCATTGTTTTTAAAATTAATTTGTGAATAATAACATTTTACAGTATATTTTAACATAAAAATTATTATATTATTTTATATTGTATCTATTAAAAACAAAATGTATACTTAAAGAGTAAAACCCAAGATATACAATTGTATAAAAAAAAATATCACACTCAAGTAAAATTGTATTTAATTGCAAACTAATAGGTAGGTAGTTAAAATTTTTATTGAAATTTGATAACACTTGATGCTCTTACTGAAGGTAAACATTTTGATAATTAACACAATCATACAAGATTAAAAAACGTCATACATAAATATTGGCTATTTATCAATCAAATCTACAAAGTGTACAACAGGGAAAATTAGAAAATAACATATTGTGTGTACCATTGGTGACGAATACACAATGACTTTTAATATCGGGGCTATAACATCTACTATTATAATACCTACATATCAATTATATATTATTATTTACTATATTACATGGAATAAGTTTATGTTAATAGTTTACAAAAATTATTTTAAAGAAATTCATTGAATTTTTTTTCCACAATAACATTTTATTATCTATTAGAACTGTTGGATGCCTACTGCCTACAGTTGATTAAGTGTGTTTAGGGTCTGAACTCCAAAAAAAAAAAGGTTAACTATATTAAAAGTAGCCAAGTAAATATATCTTATAATAAATAGTCGTTCAAAAAGCAAACTCAACGTACTTCCTCGCGTCTCATGACCTCCATCTGGAGTTTCTTGTGGAAATCCTCGCATTCCTCCTTATACCTTTCCATCTCCTCTTTAGTCTGACGCATTTTTTTCTTCAATACGTCTAATAACGATCCCTGCTGTATGGTAGTCATGATGACTTCGCGTACGTCTCTCGTCACCGAATGGTGGGACGGCAGAAAACGCGGGCGAGCGAGCACACACGAGTCAGGCGAAAATTACACCGCACCCAAGTACAGGATTACGAATGGACGAAAAGAGGCGAGAATGAGAAAACAGACTTGAATTTCGGACGAGAATATTGCCGTGACGATGACGACGAAAAAAGCCGGTCGGACACGTTTAAACGTTTATTACGGGAAATAACGAACGCGAACAAACACTACGCGCTAACGGATGACGGATCGCGACTATAGCGGTTTTGGTTTATAGTGTTTTATAAGGAGTTACTTGGTTACGTGCGGCGGCGTTCGGTTACGGGATACACTGTAGAAGCCACACTATAGCTAAGCTAACCAACCAGTAACTAACCAATACCAATCTATTATAATATATACATATAATATAATACGGCAGCGGTTCGTCGGACGGACACAATACTCAGTAGATGGCTCGCTCGCACGCACGTCATTCAAACACACGGGTCATAAATGCGAGCGCGCGCGCACACTCTCAACCCTCCCGCTCGGCAACACGGTAGAACGGCGTCGATGGCCTTGCGGGCGACGTTGCCGGTTTTCCCCAGTGTCAGGGCGGGGCGGCGGCGGCGGCAGCAATGATTTTGTTCATATTTGGCGTTGACCGACCGGCTGGCGCAAAAATATTTCAAACTGGTTCCACGGAATCGAACAACAGGCGAGCGTCTCGCCGCCGAGTTATGTTACTATGTTAGTGCGTGTGCGTGGGGCTATAAGTGGTAATAGAATATTAGAATGTAATACGACTTTTCCACAAAACATTTCCCACACGCTCATCACAGTCATCACCTTTCCGGAAAGACACTTTCACCGCCAAATGGCGTCCCAATTAATTAATTAATTAGAGGTATTAAAATTTAAAAGTACTGTATGTTCGCGCACGACAATCAGCATTCTATATTGCGATTACACAACGTGTTCCAATACGTATAAATCTAACAGCCGAGGGCACCTAGACCGTCTTCGGGTAAGGGTCGTGCGCGACAAGTTATCGCCAAATACGGGGCTAATCGCGGTTTATGTCCGTAATCCTCGAGAAATACGGCTCGACGGCGGACCTTCAAAGTGAACAACAATCGCTCAAACACGTACACACGATCGTTTTCTATTCATTTTACGGGTACGGGTATCGCCGAACCGAGACACGAGTTCATGGGCCCCATTCGTGTAGGCCCCCACGATATCTCGCGCGTCTATTGCTCGAATACATTTCGCAAACGCAATAATTATCATTGTTCTTTTCTCCTTTCGTAACGCAGCTCATCGCTCAAAAGTACCATTCAGTTCTCTTCTTTTCATTCTCCATCGTGCATAACAAATTACTAAACATCGAACACCAAACGGGATAATATTATTACCATCTATGATTATTTCAATGTCGCCAAAACGATGAATCTTGAAACTACGTAAACAAACTACTTATTAATGTTAAACTACAATTGTTCAATAAACAATATTGTTTTAATTACACAATTTGCCACGTATTTTTATATTAATCCAAGTGAAGGTATTACATTTTTTAAATTATATGATGCATAAACCTAGGTTCGAGCTAATAATAAAATACGAGTATAATGTAATGATATTCCAAACGCAAATAAATGTGCACATATAAAATTTAAAAATGCAATTATAAGTCTATTATCTTTATATTCAGAAACTTACATGTTACATGTTAAATAACTGGCAACTGCAGGATCTAATATACCCGTGAGAAAAATACAGAAAATATGTTATGAAATAGAAGTGCCCCGAGTATATTTATAGTATTTTTTTAATCAAATATAATAATATTAATTATAACTGTTTAATAACTTTTTAATAGAAAAATTCGTGTAAACTGTAAATTATTAATAATTACACACAATATTATAATGAGTCACTCATTGTTATGTTATCTGAGACTGAGAGTATACCGTAAACGAACATTAGCAGTCTGGAATTTACACGAAAATAAAAACGATTAATTAAATTATGACTGAGTCAGAAAAATCGAGTAAAAAAAAATAGATTTTATATTTTTATACCAAGTTAAGTCATACAAAATACAATTAATATGTATACAATACGCTGCAAAGGAAAACACCTATAATTGATTGCACTTTATATATACCTATAATCCTATAAAATATTTATACATTGTAAACATTAATTATACAAAGTTTATCTTTATTTGTAACATTATTTGACTATATAGTTTATATAATTTAATATTAATATGAATATGCAAACAAAATAATAGAGTAGGGAATCAAAATTCAACTCTCAACTCTTACAAATTTTTAAACAATAATAATAATATTAAATTCAACCGGTCACGGTTTTGTTTCGATTGGCCACACGTCATTTCATAATAACGCGTTTGTACTCGTAACGTAATATAATACTAATAAATCATGTATTAACGTATACCTGTATGTAGTATAATAATATACCTACTATATTATTATACTACATCAAACTCGTTTAAAACGAATTTTAATATTCTGAAACTTATAAAAAAAACAAATCAATATGTTATCAATTTTTATATTATATAATATTATGTAACTGATATATAGTGAAAAAAAATACCACAATTATTAATTATTATTCCTCTGTAAAACCTTTAGGTATATACTATATTCTATATACATAGGGACATCAGTCTGATTTTTTTTTCATATAGTATTATTTTAATATATACAATATACTCATATTAAAATATAAAATCTATTATAATAAAACGACTATATCGAGGGTATTACATAATTTGACCACAATAAAAATGTGTTCAGAAAATAAAAATAAAATAATTTACTTTTAGAAAAACACTATATTATTTTTATCATTGATGCACTGAATATTGAAATATGGATATTAAATCCATTAAATATATATTGTTTATAAATATTATCTAAATTTATCGTCTCACAACCTTAGTGTATAAGTATTGTTTTACATTTTTAATACATAACTTGTTTTGGCGACACTCGATAACGCCATCGTAAAAGCCATTTGTTGTAAAAATCAACGTGAACGATTTATTGAATGTAAAACGCTACGCGTTATAGTGTGGTCAACTGGTTGCTAGTTTACTACTATACCTACGTCATAGTGATATTATTTTTTTTTTTTATAACATGTTATTTTATCGAAGTAATGCGTACGTATTATTATTTATTATTGTAATGTGCAATTATTATTAGTTACGAATTTACGATTAACGGGTTATAATACAAAATGAATTTAATGACCTCTGTGCAATAAACTAATAATAAATATCGAAAAGAAACGCGAAGGTTGATGACAGCCACCGCAGAACAGTCAGTTCCCCGGAATGTTGTGTGGGATATCTGTTCCGTTGCCGCGTATACGATCCGTTGGCACCACGCCTACAATACGTATGTATAATTATACGTCTAAATTGTCGAAACCAGTGGTTATTAAACGCGACGAGGTGCAATAGTTTGGACAATATGAGCCCCCCCCCCGGACGTCCGTCGATCCGAAACGAAGTTTCAAATTACGTGCAAATACGGATTAGACGAGGGCAAAAGTTTTGATGCCTTTACTTGAAGTCTGATATCGAGGGAAAACATTGCACTCTTATTATTTTACTTTTATAATATAATTATTTATTTATTTATTTTTAAAAAATGGATAAAAAAAACAATTACTTATATTTTATGTATATATATTTTTTTTTAATTATGATATTTAATAAAACATATTTCAAACGTTGGATTTAAAATCTTCTTAGACCTGGTAAGAGTGACCCAGAACTCGGGATCCCTCAAAGTCTAATTCCGACACGAGTCCCACCGCATAATGACGACTATCGAGAATTCAACATACACGTAGGAATTAAATTATAATGTATGTATAGAAAACATTATGACGAATTAAGTCGAATGTTTAAAAAATGAGAACCCGCGTTCTACGTGCGTCGTCGGAGGGGATCGACCAACGGCAGTGGCGACGACTGCGGTGCCGGGCAGTCAGCTGTGCTACGTTACAAATAGAGTCAGCCGGCTACCGACCACCGCGGCCTCCGCCACATCGAAAAACCGACTTACCCGTCTCAGTTGCGGTTTGAGCACGTTGTGCAGTTCATTTCTGATGATGCTGAACTTCATGCCGGTTTCCGTGCTAAACACGGAACTGGACAATGCCAGTCCAGGATAGTCGGGACACCGTCGCCGTTGTCGCCGTTTTTCTCGTTCAGCGACAATCTCAGCGCTCTCACTGGGACATCGAAGTTTGGACAGCAATTCGGTTTCGTCGACCATGTCACATGATTCTGATGGTGAACTTGTTCCTCGTGCAGATTCATTCTCAACGCCGTCACTTGTTTCTCTCGTACATTCCGGCGTCTGTTCTGGTAGTTGAGTCGGTGTTAGTCTGACTTGTGGCTGCGTTGGTAGTGGCGATAACCTGTCCTGCTGCAGCTGCGTCGGTGATGGCAATCTTGGCGTCCTGTTCTTTAACTGAACTGGCGGTGGTGGTAACCGGCCGGGTAATGGTGGTGGGAATCGGGGAGTCCTGTCATGCAACGGGGGCGGCAGTCGTAGTACTCTGTCTTGGCATGGTGACTGAAACGGCGGCCTATAAAGGCCGGCGGTGACTGTGGCCGACGTCGATTCGGCGCCGATTACGTTCTTCTGTTGTTCAGCTGCAGATACCTGCGGCCTCCTTGGGGCCCTAGGACCCCTAGGTAGACGCCGGTCCCCCGACCGCCTGTTATGTCCTCCACCACGGATGTCCATGCGTCGTTATCCTGTCATCCACAAAACGCACCGTATCAGCCGTCGTAATAAGAGCGGCGGTGGAAGTGGCGGCACGCAGCAATAGCACCAGCGCTCTCACACGGCCGACGGTGCGTTGTGTACAACAGCAATGAACAGCGTTACGGCCGCAGGAAATGCACACGTACGACGGGGCTATGATTCCGTGTTGTTTTGTTGGCTGTTATTCAAAAAAATAAACGCACAAGACGGCCGCCGGGCGGTAACGTCTGACCCGCGCGCGTGTTGATCGCCGTCTTTACCCTCTCTCCTAGCCGACGGTGCACTGTTACAGGTTGCTCGTTGCTCGTACGTTTAATTGATAAAACGACCGATTAAGGCGACAATGGAACGCGCGGTGGTTTTTTTTTCATTTTTTATTCCATCTTAACATTGTATAGTTTTGACCAATCGCAAAAATTTTTGACGTAAAACACTATTGGAAACGATGAACGGACGAAATCAGTTAGGTCAACATAGACAACGTATAAAATATAACATTAATACGGACCTATCAATATCGAACATGATAAAAACGAAACTATGTCATTGATCTAAATGTTATAGAATAAAATGAAGACGTAATCCGATAACATCGCGCGCGTACAGCCGAATAAAACCTAATTATAATATTATATAGTTGGCAATTGGCATACTTTATATTATAATATAGTTATTGGCGTAACGGCCGATAACTGCGATTGACATATTATTATCATATGCAATAAAATAATAAGACGTTGCAAGCAATAATAGTCGACTTTCGTATTCAATTGGGTGGTAGATTATAGGTACATAATATTTTATGGAATTTATTCAAAAATATTATACTCATAGGAGGTAATTTATATTTAAAGTTAGGCTGTATTATATCCAAACATCAATATTAAATTACAGGACTTTCAATTCAAACGCAATTCAAATACGTTTATGTTTTATAACGGATTGTGTTTCGTTTGTAAATTATTACATGACAGGTACCTACACGAAAATGTTGAAATTAAATAACACAATTGTATCACTTATATTTAATTATTATTAGATTAAATTTTAAATACTTTATTTTATAGATACTATATCTATAGTTAGAAAATACTTGAAGGTCAAATATTCAATTGCAACGTTTCAATATCAATAAGTATAACACAATTTTCATATTATTTTTTTGCAATTAAGCAAATTTAATTATAATTATTCTACATTTTCTGTAGATATAACACAACGTTATTATACTATATTAAAACAACTCAATCTAACGTATCAAATACTAAGTAACTACACGTTAGGTCGTTATAGTAAATAGGTAGTTGTATATATTATGTAATATATATTATAAAGATTATCCGTACGTGGTTATAAATTGTATATTATATACACGCTTAAACGATTATTTACATTTTTTTTTTTTTATGATAAAATTAAAAGCGATGTGGCCAAAGTAAACCAAGCCTATTTTACATTCCACATATTTAAATATTTATAATATTATCACATGCCATTACATCTAATTATAATATTTGTAAAGACTAAATACTTTTTTATATAATGTAGTTTTTCTTGTTTAATTTTTTTTTATTCAATAATCTTATTTTATCTCTTTTTTTTTTTTTTTTTTTTTTTTTTTTTTTTTTGACGAATTGAACTTGAATAATTCCACACTTTAATTGTTAATATTTGTCACAAACATCTTATATTTTTTTATTATTATTAAAATAATAGAATTTTTTTAAATTGGGTAAATTGTAATGTATAAAATTAGTGTATCAATAAAATTGTAAAATTCTACATCTATATATAAAGTATTAAATTACATTACAATATAACATTTTACAGTATTCATACTTTTTTTCAAATATTTTTATTTAAAATAATAATTAGGTATATTCTCCATTTAAATGTTTTTGGATTTTTTAGATTATCTCAGTTTTGAATTGTTTTATTGCTACATTACTTCATTCATAATATATTAATGTTTTAAAAATAACCCAGTATAAAAATAACAGTAATAATAGTATTATAAAATAACAGAATTTACAAACAAAATGCGCGCGGGGGAAAAATTTTTTCACGAACACGTTCAAACTAAGCTGTGCTTAAAGCTGTGATCAAAAATTATGCCTTTGAGCATTTTATCTTTTGCTTTTGAGCATAATGTCTTTGTTCATTTTACCGACAACTATGTTATTATGTTCGTTATGCGTCGGAAGCAATCGTGTGTGTGTGTGTCAAAAAATCGTCCCAATGATGGGTTTTATGCAACGCAAGGGCGAGCACACATGCTCATTGTTTATTAGCTTGTGCTACCCTCGGCCCTTATGACTTCATATATTAACTAAAAATGTATAGAGATTCAGGTCTTTAAGGGTTACTCAATACAATTTTATAATGGAAAATGTACGAATAAAAATATTCAGTAATACGATATGGTCGGAGAGGGAATTGGTGTTAGATAAATTATTAGGTTTCATTATTATCAATTTAGTTGTATTATGTAACTAAATATCTAAATTTATGTATTTACGTATAATTATGAATGATTATATTATGCGTTTGATGATGTCGATCAGTATTCTAGTTTATATAGAATTATAGAGAACTATTTTAGTATTATATAAGAACATATTTTCATGTATGTGAGACATTTTAAATATATTTTTTTAAGAGGCTGGAGGCATAAAAGATTTAATATAATTTTGATTTCTCTTTGATTATCAAGTATTGCTATATTATAAAATTGGATTTTAATATTTGTAGATTTATATTTAAGTACCATACTTATAATAATATACTAATCAATATGATAAAAATGATAAATAATAATATATTAATATTTATAGACTATAGTTGATTAATTAATAAATTCTGAAAATGTTTCATACATTTTAGAATATAATAAAATTATTAAGAATAAAAATATTAAAATGATTAGAAATTTAATTTAATATTTAAAAATTTATTGGTTTTTTTTTTCAATTTTTAAATAATAAATAATATAATAAAATTCTACAACGAAAGTGAAAAGAGATAATTACTTGATAAAATAACAACTATTGTATAAAATTTTCATAAAAAAATTACAATCTATTTTATAAGAACTACTACTTCAACATTTTCACATTTTCACGCTATGTAAGATTATTTATAAACGGTAGGTATTAAATATTAATATAGATTTAATTGATTTAAAAACTTTTCAGCTGTACGATTATATAAGGCATGAGTATAAGTATAATATTATATATATTATATACATATTATTATATGTAAATATTATAATTATACGAGTATGTATATAAATAAAATATATTATTATTATATCAATAATCATTAATACATACGTCATAAGCGTAACACATAGTTCAAAATTCAAGCATGTTATGATATTAATTTAGCATAATGATAAAAAATACAAGTTAAATAATTGTTTTTTAAAATACACATTACTATTTAACTTTTAATTATTATATAAATAATTTCAATGTATAAAAAATAAATAATTATTACTTATAAGCTATTATATTAACATCATGTCTTTTCAGTAATATGAGTTGTATTTCTATGAACGTCCAGGCGTCAATGTTCTTCAAATTTCTCCACAGATTACACATGAGTAATACCATTGTATTAAAATTTATTTTTTTGTAATATTTTTGTATTAGTTTATTAATTTTAAAATTAAAGTTTTATAGTTTTTTTAAATTATTTATGGGATTATTTATTTTTTAAAAAAGCAATATACGTCAATATACCCAACATATTCTATTATGAAACAATGAAAAAAACGAAATATATAATTAATATAAATATTAATCATATTTTATGATTACGATTTACGACACATTAAAATAATTGATTTTTAATATATTTAAATGGAAACAATAATAAATATAAATACAAAAAAGAAAATTTAAATTTATTTAGTTTTCAATACTATCGTAATTGAAAATTGATTTACTAACCAATTTTAGTAAATTCCTCAACGGTTTTTTTAGCGGCAGAGAAAATAACGATAAGGAATATACAGAAAAGTCACGGAACTATAATTTAAGGTGAAATTTCATAATGAATTTTAATTATATTAAAATAAAAACATAAGACTTAGAGACTTGCAATTTTTGTTGAATATTCAGTATTCACACCGGAATTTGAAATTTTTGATAACATTTTAAAATAGTAATGAACTAATGACTATTGTTAGTTTAAATATAGTCTATAGACATCTAATATTTTATAAATTTGTTTATTATACATATTATATTATAGAAAATATAAAATTTTGAATTTAAATTTTTAAATATTTTATAGAAATCTATTTATGTAATACTTGACTACTTAAGATAGATATATTAATAAATAAATAAAAACCCAAATCCACAAAAAATTTACTTTATTATTTTAGTAAATACGTATTTCGACAACGATGTTATCATCTTCAGTACTAAACACAGACTGATCCAGTAAAATAATAAAGTAAATTTTTTATGGACTTGGGTTTTTATTTATTTATTAATATATAATATCCACAAGAACTCTTCTTATAAAATTAAGATAGATATATATACATATAATATTTTAAAAATGTCTTTGACCAAAATAATTTTTATTCAATTGGAAATTTTTTCACTAGCCACTAGGACTAGGTAGAAGATAGATACTAGTTGTATACTTGGACATATCCGAATTTTTCTAAAAATTATTTGATAACTCCTTTTAAAGTAGGTACCTATTTTAAATTATTATCCAGCAAATAAATTATTTAAACAAAATTTTAATGAAACTATATTTCTCTTTTAATACCATATAAATATATTTATTATATTAATATAAATGTTTACTTTTAACCTACTCTATGCATTAATATGGATGTTTACTGTATAACACATCAATTTTTTGTCAAGAGTTTTTGTCAATAGTTCATAGTTTTCGTACGAATATTCTAATAATAGAAATTCTAAACCGTAAATAAAACCTATTTTAAAATGTAACAGAGCAGCAATATTTTATTTGGCAAGAAATCTGTTATTTTTACACAAATATAATTATATATAAAATATAATCGACGCTGTTCACTAATATTAATAATGTTAATGTATAAAGTATTAAAGTATATATTAATAACACTGCGGGAGAAACAAAATTATATATCTACCTAATATCCACTTCATAGTGAGGGATTATTTAAAGCATTTTTTTTTTTTTTTTTTTTTAATTTAAATTATAAAATATAGGTAATACAATTATACAGTTTTATTAGTTTATCCTATATTAAGGTCTGCAAATTTTACTGTAGTATATATACATATTACTTAACATCATATCAAAATATTAGAAAAATCCCATGTCTCAATTTTTTTTTTTATTGCTGTTTAAAGTTGATATATTAGTTTAAACGAAAATCTTAAAATCCATACGAATATTCTTCTTATTATTTCTCAATATTTTTAAAAGAAAAATTAATAGAAAATCCAAAGAATTTGGAAAATTTTTAAAATTTTAAAATTTGTTTATATCTTAACGTAGTCCCAGAATATTATGGAAAATATCATGACTCTATATTTTTTTATAAGTGTTTAAAGTTTAAAATTTAGGTAATCAATATTTAAAGTATTTATATGGATTTTTCTTATTATATTACAATAGTTTACAATAATGTTAAAAGTTAAATAAACTTATTAACAAAAAATTTTGAAAAATTTTGAAAATTTTATTGAAGCTTAAATACATTTTACTTAACTCAGTTATTTTTGATTCACTAATTAATTGTGAATTATTACATTTACGATTTTTTTTTTTTTTTTTTATAGCTGTTTAAAGTATAAAAAAGAAGAGCTGATACTCCTGCCGCAGGGATAGAGGTGTGCAAATCATAGTGTTTAATTTTAATTAGAATTTGAATGCAATGATAAACCATCGCATTCGAAAAAAGTATTTTGAGCGAAGTTCTGTCAGATATGGGCATTTAGGTGACAAGAGGTTTTATGAGCATTTATATTGAACTTAGACTTGAATATTTTATAGGGGGTTCATTTATTTACTATAACTATACTATACTATATATGGTTCCTATATGCATGATAAAATTTTGCGTTTTTCATTAAAAAAATGTAAAAATTTTAATCAATACCTACATTATCTGACTGAAATTCCTCAGAATCGTTTTTTCCAATGCGATGGTTTATCATTGCATTCAAATTATAATTAAAATTAAACACTATGATTTGCACACCTCTATCCCTGCGGTATAGGAGTATCAGCTCTTCTATTTTTAAATGGATTTAAAAAATTTCCAAATATTTAGATGATCTATAATTATTATTATTTTATATTATGAACTGCGGGCTGTGACTTCTCGCTACTATAAAGTATAAAGTATAAAATTCGAAATAGGCTATTGATTGATTGTTTAAGAGTATCTATCTATAAATAGCATAATATTATGTACCTATTATTTAGTGCAATAGTCAAGGAATTTGTTAATTTACGTACAAAAACATGGCTAGACCCTAGACATGTGTTTTTAATTAATATAGTGAAGTAGGTATTTAGAAATAATAATGCAACTTGTATCTACTTTAAAATCTATAATAATATGTAATTGATTATTAAAATTTCGTAATATTTTTAGTTTTAACATAATATTATATTTATTTTTTATAGATATGATTATGCCTAATAAATACATAACATAATAATATTTGTATATATTATATTTTTATCGTTAATACACAGAGTATTGAGTTACACGTTATAATCCCGACGGAGACATCTGGTGGTTATAAAATAATATGCGAAACGTTCGCAGGTCCGTATTTGGCACAGTGTTGTGTCAGTGTAACATAAATCCATGTTCTATTCTTGAACAACGCGGAGGGCCTCTAATTTTAGAATCGTCTGAATCAACATTCAGAAATCTTTGCACACCGCGCTAGCGGTTTTTATTGACTATGTACCTAAACTAAATACCTAATATCAAATAAAAATATGTTTTGAAATAATTCTGATGAATTTTAATGGAAGCAATTTTTTTGGACAATTAATAATAAATATAATATTCCGATTTCAAATATGATCTATTAAGTCAAAACTATATACATTTATTATGTTCAATATAATAATAATATTATGTAACATATTAGGTGTCCGTTGGAAAAGTAAGGGAATTAGAGTATATCGTACATGTAATTATTCTGATTTTTGACTATCGTCCAAGATTTACAAGGTAGTAATCTACGAAAAGAGAATTTTAAACACCGTAAGAACGACTAACCCAGAAAACATAGAATTAATTTTAAATAATTTTTAGTATTTTTTTTGTTTGTTAGTATATTATCTATATAATAATATTTTTGATATATAATATTATATCTAACCGGAAATATCCGTGACGCATTTATGTCACGTTATAAACGTGACTGTAATGTGATTATGTTTGATTTAAATTATTTGGATATATTTATGTATATTATTGCGTAATATTTCTGCAACTAATATCAAATTAATGATGCTAAATAGAAACAAAAGACGTGAATATTGAAAGATAATTACTAATTAGTAAACAGTAATTGTATTATAATATCAGAATCTGACAACAAACGTGACAAAATTTCAGTATAATAATACGCTCAGTGTAAGTTAATATTTAACGTTCGCGAATTCGCGATAATATGACTTGTTTATTGACGTAATTTGATAATACGTACCTAAGTGTACATACATATTAAAAATTGTTTCAGATATACACGTTTAAAGTTTTAAATTTACAAATTCAATGCGTATGTACGATATTTGGTAAAATATAATGAACATTTTCAATGTGATAAAATTTATCTAAATTCAAATATTTTAAGTGTAAGACCAACAAAAAATTAAATTAATATTGTTTATTTGTTTGTTTTAAATAAATATATATATATATAAATTATATTATTATAATGCATGACTAATACAAACAGTAATACCCATACTATTGGATGAGAAGTGTTAATTCCTATATGTAATGCGGTTGTCTGCACAATAATTGATGACGATATACGATAAAACGCATACCGACAGGCTATTTACAAATTTAGTTGGTATGTGTACAGTCTAGTGACAATAAAGTCCAAAACCAGAATGTCGTTTAAGTCGTTCTTTGTGATTATACCTATACGTCGTAAATAGGTGTATAAAATATTATGTATTATTACGTAAATACAAATATTAAATATTTAATGGAATATTTAAAAGTATTATAAGTTGTTATATAGAATAAATAAATCAGTTTTTTTTAATACAATAATAACAATTAAACATTATAATTTTTGTAATATCGAAGAAATTTTGTATTATTTGCGGAGGACAATAATAAATTAGACAAATATTTTTATACGCTTATTTTGAGGGGCTAAAGCTAATTATTTTATTATTATTTGTATAATAATATGTATATAGGTATATATTATAGTATTATGACATAATAATTATATCATACTATACATCATTCACAAGATTCTTGTGCAATATTCATACGGTTATACTATATGATGTTCAGTATATAATCGAAAAGTTTGGTTTATTAAAATATTAAAATAATTTATTAATTTGACAAATTTTGTATGATGCGAATTAAATAATTTGTTGTTTTTTTTACCAAATGTGTCTATTCAATAATAATTAGTATTTCCAAATAAGTTTTTTCAATTTAAGAATAAAAGACAGTCGACATAATGTCATAATGAATAATATATCAACTATATCCTTTAAAAGTCTATTAAAATTTAAAATGGAAGTAAACATTCGTGTGACCTTGACAGTTATTAGATAGGTTATATACTTATATCATTATACATAGAAAAATCTAAAAAATTTCACTCACGTTTTGCAGAGCCTTGTCCTTCTCTTCAAGTTTTGCGCTAACTTGCATAAGCTGTTCCTGAGTTTGGTCGAGCTCATTTTCAATGGTTTGGATCTTCTTTTGTAATGCTCTAGCCTCTTCTTCAGCTTTTTCAGCTCTTAAATTGGCATCTCGTGCTTGTTGCTCGCACAATAAAGCTCTATCCATAGCATTGTCCTTCTCCAGCTTCATCGCCTGCATTTTCTTCTTGATCGCGTCCATTTTGTATGTTTTTTTTTAGCGACTGGAATTTTAAGAAAAAGTTATGATTAATATTTTTTTTAAATACCTAGTTCGTAGGTATTCTCAATATGCATTAAATGAAATTTTTTTTGTAACTATTTACGAACGTCTATAGAATTTCATTCCATTATTTTATAAATAAACTATAGGTATGTTTTAATAAATTATTGTTAGTGTACAAGAGTATATAGAATAAAATTTTAATCATTTTACATTAAACGATTTAAAACATGATTAAAAAAATATTAATTTTTTCTCCTGACATAATGAGAAAAATATTTTATTAAAACGTACAATATAATATGAATCCTTACCGGGTCACAAAATATAATAATAATACACAAAAATGATATAAGATAAGTATTAACTTAACACCCGTAAGCACACGCGTTAGCACTGAACTTGCGTCGACTAACAACCAGACATGTAGCAGTAGACCCCCATTACGATTTTGTCACAGAGTGGGAGGCTGGTGAAGACGATCAGCTTTCTTTTGGCCTCAACTGACTGTGCGTGGTAGAGAGAGGGACTGGCTACTGTCTATTTTTGGGATGTCCTAAAACCTTACTCGGAGACACAAATTATTTATTACTCCAGACCTGGATGACATAATAATATATATGTATTATATTTATTATATATATATTAATATCAGATGACATACTTAAACACAGATAATTATTATAATTATTGTTTCAAGATATAATGAAAAAATAATTAAATTAATTTTTGTTTTTATATTATTTTGAAAAATAATTAGTTATAATTAGTTTATAGTTTATTTTATTGTTTATTAAATTAATATTACAATGCACAAAACAATTTTTTATTAATATATATTATATTTATATATATTCAAGTTTAGTTTAATAATATTGATTATAAGAAATTCATACGTAAACTATTGCCAGCTATTGGAAGTTATTGTGAATGTGAACATATTATATTTATAACATGTCACCTTATCATTTGGGTACATTAATGTATATTATATTATTTATATGGTTAGGAATTTGTGACGTAAGAAAAAACAAAGAGCTAAACAGATTTCTGTCCGATTAATATTTTCCCTCTCTATATATATTATATAAACATAATAATATACTGTTTGAAGCATTTAGAAACCAAATTTACGTGATCAAATTAAAATATTGTAAATTGTTAATAGTAAGTACTATTTTCAACTAAAAGAAAAATATATTTACTCGTATAATATGATTGTAGTTTTAATGTCAATTGCGTTTATTTTGGAAGCATGATAAAATGGAATACAATCGAAACAATAAACTTGTATTCACGTATAATAAAATAAATCTAGAGAATTTGATAATTTAATAATACTATAACTTCCATGCTGCAAATATGATTGATTATTAAAAAAATATTATTGATGTGCACTTGGGGTGATTTCACAGCTGGTTAAAAATTATTAATGCAACCTCTTACTTCAGCATAACAAACCAAAACTATTATAGTAGTAGTACACACTTTAACCAACCATTGTAGTATATAACTCATATAAATCATTCCATATATGGTAATAGAATAACGCGTCCACATAAATTACATAAAAGAAAACATGATGTAAAATGTTAAATCAGTTTGAAAGGTAGATTGTTATTAAACATTATTGCAAATAACTTATCGTAACAAAAAAATGTAGGTACTAGGTTATAGCTTATAGGTACCTCGTACTCGTATATCTACACGTATTTTTAATACTTAAATATTAAATCGTAAATAATTAAACAAAATTCGACCTCCGACTCCGACTAATACAATATTTTACATTTATTCAGAAATTATGCTTATTTATTATATAACATTAAATATAAATATATAATATAAGTACCTATCTAATTTAAAAAATAAAAAGACGAGCTGATAGCACATAGGATACAGGTGTGCAAATTATAGTGTTTAATTTTAATTAAAATTTGAATGCAATGATAAACCATTGCATTCGAAAAACGATTCTGAGCGAAGTACAATCGGATAATGTAGGGTTGATTAAATTAAAATTTTGACATTTTTTATGAAATATTTAAAACACAAAATTTTATCACACATACAGAGTACATAAATGAACACCCTATACAATTTTCAAGTCTCTAACTTCTAAATTGCCTGAGTTATTGTCAAATATTGAAATCGAATTCGTCAAAATTTCAGTTTTCGTGAAAAATGCCGTTTTTTCTACCGCTTAGGATAAATTTTGAGAAATTCGAAAAATGACCTAAATAAAGTACCATAACTGGCAACTACATCCCCTTTCCAACCGGAAACATAATATGCTATTCGTGAAAATCGGAGCATTATGTCGGGTAGTAAAAGTGTCTACAGTATATACGAGTATACTCGTATAAAAAAAAAAAAAAAAAATGACACTCATCATTATAAAACCAATACATTCTTCGTTTCGCTCAGAATCTAAAAGATAATAAGATTATGACATATATTCGAGTACATATCACGTTAAAAATATTAATACTAGATCTCAATAACGGGATAAATATTTCGCAGTTTCGCACTTTAATTTTTGCTAATTGATTTATGCATTATGCGTATATTATGTTATGTTATTTACTTATTGTATATGATAAAATTATAATTATTGTATACAATGCACAACAGTACTATATAGTATTATATAGTATAATTAATTAAGGCAGGCACAGTAAAATAGTTTTATAAATATGAATTATAATTATATATTATATTATATAATTAATTTAAATTGTAGTAAAGTTATTTTTTATTTAGTTTTAATACTGATTAAAAATTATATTTCAATAGAATTATAATGGCATCGAGTAAAAAAAATTATTGTATTCCTCGAATTTTTTATGAATATAATTATTTACATAAAATCGAATAAAGTCTTAATACGGTAAATATTATTGGCTATATAATTATAAGCCAAGTAACACCTCGAAGGCTACTATGCAAACGTGACTCATTGTGTTACCGGGTTTGATACCATAAATGGTTACGAAACTGCACACGATATATTGTTGTTTGTAGACAACTATCACCGGCCGGCACATAATGTTTATTGAATTTAGGATTCTCATCTGGCAACTGGAGCGACATGTAGTATATGAGTATAATTTACGGTCATTTTGACGTTAGTACGACCCATATTATAATTATTGTTTTTTTTTAGATATATATTATGTACCTATCTGTACCTCTGTAAATTGTTAGTGAGTATATTATAGTAAATATACTCGTATATGAAAAAATAATTTATACTATAAGAAGGTCGTTTCATTACGTTTTACGATGACAATTGATAATATATAAAATATATCACGTCATATAGTGATGTTTGATGAAAAGATGAGTGATGAGTATAATTGATTTTCATAGGTTTAACAATATTGGTTTATCACATGGAAATATATTTTACTGATTTTAGTTTTTACTTTTTTGGATAATAAATAGTATGCAAATTGCGTATTTACAAATTTACAATAAGCATTAAACTATTAAAATGACAAAATATAAATAGGTACATACATGTAAATATTTACGTATAGGTAGTAATTAAGTACCTAAATTAGGTAAATAGCCAAGTACTTTAGATTTAGGCGATTTAAAATTGTCTTAATTATATAAATTTATAATATTTTGTTTTTATGTACATACTATTTTCAAAACTAATGAAGTAAAGATATTATAAAAAAGATCTGATACTCCTGCCGCAGGGATAAAAGGGTGTGCAAATCAAAGTATTTAATTATAATTTGAATTTGAATGCAATGTGAACCATTGCATTCGAAAAAACTATTCTGAGCGAAGTTCAGTCAGATAATGTAGGTATTGATAAATATACTGCCGTTTTTTAGAGGCAATTTTGAGAGATTCGAAAAATTACCTAATTAAAGTTCCAAGAACATCCACTTTCCAACCAGAAACATAATATGCTATTCATGAAAATCGGAGCATTATTTCGGGTAGTAAAAATGTCTTCAGACATAAAAACAAAAAACTAAAAATATTAATTTTAAACCGCTATAAAAAATTGAGACTATGAATTTTTCTATTATTTTGATATGATGACTTTAGACATAAAAAAAAAAGAACGGTTGTCACCCATCCGCTGTCGATGCCTGGTTACGGTGCTTAACACCGCCTAGGTAGCTTTCGAGAATGTTACGTCGCCTACACCACACGTCTGCCAATAACTGCCATAGTTGTGTGAATGCAGTTTTTCCGTCATTTTTTTCATATTTTCGTTTAAACTAAAAATGTCAACTTTAAACAGCTATAAAAAAAAATTGAGACTAGGGATTTTTCTAATATTTTGAATTAATGTTAAGTAATATATAAATATACTTAAGTAAAATTT
The DNA here is from genome assembly GCA_021307375.1 of Tetraneura akinire. Classification (NCBI taxonomy): domain Eukaryota; kingdom Metazoa; phylum Arthropoda; class Insecta; order Hemiptera; family Aphididae; genus Tetraneura; species Tetraneura akinire. The sequence continues at coordinate 3,060,533 of JAIUCT010000008.1, forward strand.
TCAGATCTTAATGACAAAAATTGCCAATTTTATCAAACATTATACCCCCAAAAAAACGAGAATTTTACGAGAGCTTGTGTGAAAAATGCCGTTTTTTCTACCACTTAGGGTCAATTTTGAAAAATTCGAAAAATAACCTAAATGCTAAATAAAGTACCAACTACATCCACTTTCCTACTGGAAACATATTCTATTCGTGATAATCGAAACTGGAATAGATTATGAAATAATTATAATAAACGTTTGCAGTCCAGATGTTACTTTTCAAATGGTAAATTCCAAAAACAATAATATTATCATGAGTTCAGAATTGTATGGTTGGAACTTGGAAAAAAAATCATCTAGATTTCTAGATTTAATATCTCATAATAAATTATAAGAATAATTATTAATTATTAATTAATAGGTAATTAAGAGTTATTAGAAAAATTATTTTTCTTCGATTCCGCGACAACTATTTTTTTCTAATGTTTCCAGTATTGTGTTGAACTGTTGATATTTATCATGTTGATAATTTATCAACAATAAACATCAAATTGATAACGAAAATAAAATAATCATGAATTACGGATACAATAATTGAATAATTGTAAAGTTATTTTTAAATTAATTTACCTATTTAAAATATTATATTGAATATTTTGATGTTATAATTAAAACAAATATAATACAAATATTATGTTTCCAATTTCAAAGTCTAAATATTATCTATAATAACATAATCACAGACCACAGTTTAAAATAAGTATTGTTTTATATTACAAGTTATAACTGTGATCAATAATTTTTTTTCATTTTGAATTTATCTTGATCAACGATTATTGTTCTTCTACGTTAAATTTAATAAGGTACTGTACCAACATGTAACCACTAAAAAATATAATCTTGTCTTCATCTTTATCCTATAAATGAAAATGGGGTTAATTTTATTTCACATCTACTTTATCTAAGTATCTAATTAACATTGGTATATTTTATTATCAAATATAATTGTACCCTTTTTTTATTTAATAATTTAACCTATATTACAGTGTATTTTAGTATTTAACTTCCTCATCTCTTCTATTATTTGTTTTTAAATAATAATATTTTTTACTAAAAGAAAGGTGCATTTATGTAACTGCTAAACTTACCACGTAGGTATTCATTATTAATTGATTTAAACTTAATTATTCAGTTATTTCTATTTACATTTTTATTAGGTTTATTCAATGCCCAATTAATTAATGATCAATTTCTGACTACTGTATTATTCAATTGTTTCTTATTTCACAATAATTACTACTAGGTACTTTATCTAGTGAAATCATTTAATATTTGGTACATTTTAAATTACTCTATTCTTCTGTATGATTGATCATAGATACTTAGATTTGTTAGCTCAATTACTTATAAAGTTATAACTTATAACTATCGTATTTCCTATATATCATTCATATTTCTGAAAGATGAATCAAATTAATTTAACTCTTAATCTGGTATTTTCTCATAATACATTATCTCATTAAATATCTCCACTTTCCTTAATATTTCTATACTTCGACAAGTAAACAATCAGAATCAGTCCCTGTCATATATATTATTTATCACATTTTGCATTTTTATAATAACCAATATTCTATTAAACTTATTTTCGCTGTTTTTTTTTTAACAATTCTTTGTTAAATCAGCACCTAAAGAATTAATTGCATTTTTCCTTTATATTTTATAATCAATATAATTATTATTATTACTATCTAAAATAAATATCATCCGAGTAATTAAATATATTTTTCATTTGAATTGTAGTATGAACGACAAATTGGATAATGATGAAACTACTGTATGCAAATTTGTACAAGACTTTTTTGTGAGCTATGATAAGAATCGTCATATTCTACACACGTTATTCTCAGAAGATGGTACATTTATTGTACTTGGAAATCGTATGACTGGCCAACCAGCGATTCAACAAGCAATGTTAACTATGGCAACTACAACGCATCAACTGCTCTCCATAGATATTCAAAAAGTACCAATGGCGTTACCAGAAAATTTAATTATTTTTCAAGTACTATGTGCTGGTAACATTGAATTTGGAGGCGATACACAAATACACGGATTTACCACATCTCTAATAGTTTATTTTCATAAGCCAAATGTTTTAAATGTTGTTTCATTTAATGAACGTTGTCAGTGGCCCACATTGAGTTAGTTAATAATTTAAAACCATATGAAATGAATATTGTAAATATTTAAGTAATATTAATTAAATTATAAAAAAAAACAACCATAAAATTAGTACAAAAGAATGTTTTTATTTCGTAAAATTATGTACTCTAATGACTATTTTGTCTTGTTAAAAAAAATTAATCTAGGTATATAAATAAAATAAAAGAATAGTTTTGAGCATAAAATATTTATGTAGAGATAAATAATAATAAAAAATAAAATAAATTAAAAAATGGGTTTCCAAGTTATAATTTAATTAAACAACATGTACGTTTTTAATTTTATATAGGTACCTACAATGAATATATTTATTTACAAAATTAATGAGCTTTATATATTCTAAACAAATGTATTGTGTATGCATACGACAAATTATTATTACAAACATTATAGAGGAAGATAGATCACAGACAAGATAATATTACATTGGTTGAACTTAACATAGCAAAGTACATCGAAAGTACATTAATATACTATCTGTTATACATACAAATTTTCACAACATATAACTATATATAATATTTTTTTATGTTCACCTTAATTTAAAGTGAAATTTATTAATCAGTGTTTTAAACAGATCTTTATTCATGGAATATGACTACTACAATATTATACTATATACTTAAGGATATTATATGTTTTGTTAAATTGAATATGACCAATTTATACAATATTGAAAATTAACAATTATGGTTAACAAATTGAGTTATATTTACAAATTAAAAATAATTTATTTAATATTAATAAAATAAATTTATTTAATAATAAATAAAACTTATAATAATTTAATTTTTGGAATTCATAATATAACTTTTAACTATACAATTTTCTGAATTGATTTTAAATTTTAAATACATAAAAAACAAATTTAATTTAATAAAAAAAAAAAATATCTATTATAAATATATATATATAAAATAATAAAAATTATACTCTCTTTAGAAAAACAGCTTTGGAAATATATATACATTCTTTACAATTAATAATTAAAAATAAAATAATTTATAATTAAGTTTAACAGGGTCTTACACTTAAAATTATTAATTCATCTACAGTATTATTTATACTTAATACAACTATTGATATTTACTTTGTTACTTCATTCTTTTGGCAAATGTTACTTAATTAATAATTAAAATAATTATATAACTAAATATAATTACGATAATGAACATTTTAAATCACTTTATAAAACTTATATAATAATTAAACAATACTTATACAATGCAATATATTGCATAATATATTTATTTGTTCACTAGAATATAGTGTACCAATTATGAGTACAATTTTTTCAATTTGTAAATAAATGGATAAAAAATGAATGGAAAGAAGACAATTGGTAAATTATTTTACAAAAGATAATTAATATTGTTTTTAGATCACAGCACTTAATCGTTGTTCATAAAAAAATAAATTATAGACTTATAAATAAATGAAAGTTTTAACACAGTTACAAAATAAATATTAGTATTGTTTTCAGTAAAAATTATAAATTCTAATATTGAAAAAAATATAATTACAATAAATAAAAGTACTGTAATATAATAACTAATAATGATATATGTGATACATATGAATAAAAAATTTCTTACAATAAATACTATATACATAAAAAAAAGTTTGTAAATAATGTCATAGTAAATAAATTATATGCTAATGATAATGAATAATTGATTAAACTAATATATATTTCACATTATGTAGACACTAAATACTAAACACTAATTTTGTATAATTTATAATAAAATAATATCATTTTTATAGTTGGCAATTAATAATATTAAACATTAATTAAATAACTGATGAAATATATCATTAACCATATGAGTGAAATTCTAATGAAGAATAGAAGCATACTATAACCACAACTCTGATCTGAGCAACAGTCTTTATGTATAAAACAAAAGAATTTCCTTTTTATAAGAAAAACTATATTAAAAAACAATTAATAATAGTAAAATAAAATAACAATAACATACATAGCACCAATTAACCAACATACAAAGTAAAAAAAAAAAATACTTAAAAAAACAAGTTATGCAAAAGTTATGTAACAGCCTCTGAGATAACTTAAGTATTTCATCAAGTCTTAAATAATAAAATACACAATTAAGATAAATAATTGTATTATTTTCAAACCATAATTGGATCCTCATCACTATCTAATGTAGTATTGTTCGAACGCTTTGCTTTTTTTGTTGTATTTTTTAGTTTGGATTTACGATTACCAATTGTACCTTAAAATGTTTAAAGTCAAAATACAAATTATGTATAAATAATTTAATTACATTATTAATTGTATTATTTAATAAAGTTTTATAATTTTCTTTAATTGAAAATGTACTTCAATTATTTAGTTTTGACAGTTTTGTAGAATAGATATATTTCTTTAATTATTTTAAAGAGAATTTAATTTTAAATTTATGTAGTTGGAAAATAAATCCATTAAAATGAAATTATTGATGAATATTAGAAATATATTTATCATAATTACTTAAACAAATAAAGTAAGATGTTTTACATTTTTGTAATTTCTAAAACAAGGATTAGTTGGACATTGCTACAAAAATGTAATTTTGTTTTTAAAATATGATTAATGTAACATAAAAGGGTGGTTCACACTGGAGGATTTAAAACATGCATTGCAAGACTTGACATATCAAAGCGACCAATAAATATTATTTGCCGCAACATATTTTTTAAAATACAGCATTGTAGTTTTTTAATGGGTATTCACTAATGAAATAATGACAATCAATCAATTAAAATATGTTTTTAGTTTACTTGCCAATCAATCACAGCGTACATATTACAACCGCATTATAATATAATATATTTTTGAATGGTGGAATATTAATAATATTAGATGAATTAGACTTTATAAAAATAAAAAACAAAGAGAAATATACAAAAATTAAAATAATCGTTTTTACAAAACTAAATATTTGAAAAATAAGAACATGATGTCATGACTTGCAAAACATACCATGAAGGATGCTCATAACCTTTATAAGATCATCTTATGAATAATAAGAGTCATAATTTTCAATTTATAAAATTATATTTCATGTTATTTTAGTTAAAAAAAAAAAAAAATTGTTTTTATTCTGACATAGACTTGGATATTTATTATAAAAATTAAATTAATATCTTTTCTGAATACAAGTAAAAAAAGTATTGGTAACTTAAGATTATTTATTTAAGTCTTTAAAGATGAGAAAGGACAATATTTAATAATATAACCCTTCTAAACAAAATTTTGTATGTTAACGATTTCAAGTATAACAATTATACATATCAAATAATAATTTTTATTATTATTGATTTTAATAATCATTGTTACTGTATTATTTGTAATTACTAATAATAGTTAAGTAAAAGTGAAAAACTTACTTGCATCAACATCATCTAAACTTCCATCATCAGTTGATAAAAGATCATCATCTGAATTTGATCGTCTTAAACTTGGTAAATTAGAAGTTAAGAAGTCTTTTTCTTTCTTTATTTCTTGTATTTGTCCAACCAACATTTTTTCTTCTTCGTCCATTTTGCTAGGTCCTTCAGTAGGTCCATACACCTAAAGATTATATACTTTTATTATTAATTTAATAATTTTTACTAAATACATACTTTTGAAATGCGTAAAGAAGATAAGCGATGTGTGGCTGTGTGATGAGCAGTATCTAATGTATCAATATCAGCCAATGTCGATTTAATCTTATCCATTTGATGGCTTATAATAGAACTGATGCAAAGAGTTTGTTGTTCAATATCCCTCAGTGATTCTTGTGCTGGGACCAATTTATTTGTTCTCAGTACACATGGTGCGAACACAATTGCTAATGAACTAGCATTCATGCGATTTACATTCTCATGTAATGCAACCCTGTGTAAACAGAATAATGTTAAAATATATAAAACTAAAAAGAAAAACAATATGTGTTATTCAATATGTTGAACAATAATCAAGTAATGGTTACAACAATTCAAATTCATGTAAAAAAATTAGCAGATAAACTAAATATACATTTGTTACTGATTCCTTCAATACCATTATAAACAGTTTTTATAAAAGTAAAAAACAATAATTTAATATACCTTGCAAGATGAAAGACAAGCCTTTCCATTAAATCATAGTTTACTTTTGGTAATTTTTTTAAAATATTAAATAATGTTGAGACACGATCTTCTGAAAGACTTGCAGCACGAATAAAATCATCATAACAATCAAATGTTAATAATGGTTCAGGCATATCACGTAAAAATGACTTCAATACACTGGCTAGTACATGAACCTTTATTATTTTTGTAATATATCATATTAACAACATTTATATAAACAATTGATACGTTTAAATATGTGTGTGTGTGTGTACACACGTGTATAACATACCTGATATTTTTCAAATTCAATTTTGCTTACATCATTGTTATCAATGAGTTCTTTAAGTTCATTTACACGAGTTGTAAGCTAAATAAAGACATTACATGTTACATATTAAACAATATTATATTTATATTATTTATTAACTTACACCGGGTTTGCGATAAATTCCTTCTGAATACATTCCATACATTTCAATAATAGTTATAAGACATTCAACAACAGCTGGTACTTTACCCATGCTTAAATCTAACTCTCCTAATGGACGACCAAAAACTTTTCCTTTAATAACACATTTTGACTGCATATTAGAAGTGGAGTTTATATCTTTTAAACACTCTTGATTAGCTCGAGGATAACATTTTTTATGGCACGTTAATTTACAATCTATAAAAAATATTTAACCATATTATTGGATATTTTTTCTTTTTTTATATTTTTATATCATAACGTTCTACTTACTTCGGCACACTAAACTCCTTTCAATTGGCCACAAAAAGAAAGAAGTGCAAACTTCACATGCTGTAGGAATATTAATCATACTCATTTGTAATACATGCCCACCATGATTAATATGGTCTTCAGACTTTTGTTTTTTTTCTTTTTTACGTTTTGTTTTACTAGGCTTTTCTGTATCAACTCGATTTTGATTCATAAACTCATTCATAAAACCACGAAATGCATTAACACATAATGTTACTGGAAAATCATCTTGAATTTTTTCATTTCCACACACAGTTTCAATAACCTAGGTATTTATTACAAATATTGATTTGTGTATGGATACATTTTACATAATATATATCTTACATGCAAAAAGTTGGCAATTAAATCTTTGTATTTTATATTGAGTACTTGGCCATTTCCTTGTTTGTTAGCAACACTATATGTTGCTATAAGATTTTCTTTAAATTCACGTAAAGCTTGTTTAAATATTCTATCAACTTGAGATGGTTTTTTAACTTCTTCACGTTCTATTTTATACAACTAAAATAATTTTAATTATTTGTATAGATTATATATAAAATTAAAACAATTTTTCTTTTAAAATTTAAATTCTTGACTTGCTATATTCTATAGTAGATTGGTTTAAAATTTAAAAAAAAAAATCAAATGAAAAAGTAAGTTAAATTGCATCTTGTTATATTTTTTGTTAAATCTTTGTGGTAACTGTTCACATTATATCAATGTATCAATTCCTAAATTTATAATTGTTAAATTTATCAGTAAGACAGTAACTAATAAGAGTGAATCATGGTTACTGCTATTATTATGTTGTTCAAAATTGAAATTTGTGCTGTTATTTGATTTTTAATTTTTTGTTTTGATAAAGGTTAGAATGACAGTCGGAAAAACTGAGAAAAGAAATTACGATCTTCCACAACAATGCAATCTCTATTTGGCAAATATGAACGATCTTTTTTAAAAATTCAAATAGGAAGTGAGAGAACATCATCCTTATGTCCTGTTTGCTGTTGTGATTTTTTATGTTTTTCATTCCATGAAAAATGAAATTGTGATCTTTTTCTATTAGTGATGATGAAATAAAAAAAATCACATGTTATGTTGTTTAATAACTGGACAGGAATTTTTGAAAAACAAGGGATTTCCAAATTCTTACCACAATACAAAAAATTTGAGAATTGTGTATGTTGAAAAATGTATACTTTTTATACAATTTTTTTTCTAAATCGTATTATTTTTTTACTTACGACAAAAAGTAAATTACTTTTTAATTATTTATTGTATAAATTCTTTATAAACTAAATAATATATATATATACACACTAACCTTTTTGGTTATAAAATCTTGCATCATTTTCAATTCACGTACATCAGATATAATTTTATCAGTACGATCAGTGAATTCAGATGTACCAGTTAAATTGAATTTTCCTATTGTAGTATTATTTTGATTATTAGCATTGCTAGTTGTTATAAGAACTTTATTGTTTGTAGAACAAATCGGTTTCCTAGTTTTCCGTCTATTAGTTGGCCTATTACTTCCATTAGGTTGTATACATGGCATTTGTAGTACACCACCATTTTGAATACATTTAGTATGAAATAATTTTTTGCAATCTATAAAATAATCAATTATATTTTTAATAAATATTATTACTCAATGAAATCATTTAATTATTTTGAAAAATTTATAATATTCTATGGTAAATATTTCTCTAATATAAAAATATCTTGGTACATAATTCTAGATTACTTTTTAAATATTAAACATTAAAAAAAAAAATAATAATTATAAAAATCTAAAGAATCTAAAACTAGTTTATATTTGATAATAAAATAATACATTTACCTGAACATTTGTGCCCTTGAGTTAAAAATGCATCCATTAATTTATTACAGTAGGTACATTTGTCTTGGGGAGTAAACCGACCTAATTTCCTAAAACGATGACCGGCTATTGTAAACATAGTAGTACCCTTCCATTCTAGAAGTTCAAAAGATGGTGAATATGTTAGTTTTGGTTCTTCTGCCTTTCCTGTATTTATAGTTGAACCATCACTATTTCTTCTTTTTAAATCCTTTTCATTTATATTGGAAGTTCTATTGAAAATATACAATGATATAATACATAATTATTTTTTTTTAATTTCTATAACTTTAATGTTATATTATCAAATATATTAATAAATAATAAATTAAATATGCATAAAAGTTAACATATTTTATTTAAAACATAATTACATGAAAAACAAAATATTTATACTATTTTTATCAAGTTAAAATTTTTTCATTAATTCAGTTATTTAAAATAAAATTATTAATTTCTTACTCGGGTGCTGGTTCAGTATTGGACACACGTAGTCGATTCATTAAACGAACAGGAGCAACTGGTTCAGAAGTAACATGTGGAGCTCTGGTTAATGTTCGTTTATTAGTTGAATCACTAGTTCGTTCTCTTCGTCTCCAAATAACTGGTGGTTTTATATGATTTTCATCTAATTCACTATCACTAAATACTGACCCTTCATGAGTTGAACCATCAGTTTTATTAGTTCGTTCTAAAAATTAAAAAAAATGATTTATTGTATGTGTAAACATTTTTATAATACATATAAAAATATCAAATTAAGGTAAGTCTTTTGAACTTAAAATGTTCACATTTATTATGAAAATATAAACTATTCCTTCTTTAACATAATATTATTGCATTATAATATCTCAAAAACTATTTTTAATATTAATTTTAATGACTAACAGTGGCAGTTAGTCATCTAAGGAAATGCAAATTTTCAAAAATATTAATTTATTTAAAAGTAGTTTATAATTGGTCTGATACGTTTGCCCGACAATATATTTTACATATTTTTACTGTACGTAATTATATTATTATTATTATTATTATTATTATAAATATAAAATAATGTAATATATAATAATGTATATGTATGTGTATGTAATAATGTAATAATAATGAAATATAATGTTTTTATTATTAATTTTTGACATATATTTATAATATATTATAATATTTTATTGAAATTTTAAATAATTTTTAACACATATTTATTTATAATATAACTTGATATGCCAGAGAAATGTGTTATTATTAGTTGTATAATTTTGAATGTAAGATTAATTTGTAAATAACATGGTATAATACACGTTGTTTCAAAAGTCTTCATCCGATTACGAACTAATATAGTTCGGCAACGGTTAATGCGGGTTATTGGTGCTTCAGTCCCATAAGTTCTTTGAAAATCACCTTGAATGGTTATTGCCGACTTGCACTTATTGAAACGTAGAATGCAAAACGCTTTCTGTTGCAGTTGCCATAAAGAATAAACTAACAGTTTACTAACCATTACGGTACTAAATTTATCAACTAAATAACTTAAAATAAACTTGGTTATCTAACCTTTCCAATAATACATTGGTCATTAACCCGCGATTAACCGTTGCCGAACTATATCAGTTTGTAATCGGATGAAGACTTTTGAAACACCGTGTATAATATTTTATTGAAATTTTGAATAATTTTCGACACAAATTTATTTATAATATAATTTAATATTGTCGGGGAAAAGTACTGATCCCGTTTATAAAATGGTACACCTGCTTGTATTGTTAATAGTATAGTAAAAAATTAATTTAAAGTGAAGGGAAATAAAAAATTTTTAATGGATCAATAAAATAATAAATACAATATTTTCAAAAAATATATACATTATGCAACGAGGAAGATTGTGAACGGTGACAATTGCCTCATTACCCCCTCATAATGGTCATTGATGGTTACTTAAAAGATTAAAAACTAACTATAAAACATAATTAACACAAAATCTAAAATATAATATAAATTTAAAAAAATCTTGATTCAAATAAAATATTTTCATTAATGATGTACACTTCTTTAACAGATTATTTAAACTAATGTGTAGTATTCATAGTTGGAAATCAAAAAGGGTTTAAGAGGATTTAGCCCATTAGTTAAATATATTTTTTTGTACTGAAACCCCTTATTAAAAACTAGTAAATACAATTTAAGTATAGCTAAAGCAATTTTATTTTACAAAGGTACTAATGGGGTTTGCTATTAAATATTTAAGATTTTTATCTATGAGTCTCTACTAGTATTAATTAATATTAATAAAAATACCATTGTGAGTATCAGTTGGTTGAGATTCTATTCTTAAACGACGAGCAGAAACTTTTCTTTTAGGAGCTTTAAATTGATCATCTCTGTATATATAAATAAAAAATTATTAGAACCGAAATACTAACATATTTATAAGAAGAAACTAAATGTTCATACTTAGCAAAATTTGTTATATTAGGTTGTACAAATGGATCTGCTTCTGACTCGCTATCACCTTTTGCTCCTCCACTACTTCTACAAATAAAATAAATAATATAATAATTATGTACATATTTCATATAAATTTAAAACATTTACTCGGAATCATGTAGTTCTTCTTGACTAGATTCTTTGGAATTGCTAATTTGTGGAGCTGAAATACTCTTTTTCTAAAAATATATTTTATAGTTATAATTAAATATATTAAATGTATACAAATCAAAAATACCGTATTTTTAATTTTTGTAATTTTTTGTCGTGCTAAATAACCACGAGAATGAGCTTGTAATGTAATAACACTTCGCCGTAAATTTTTGTACCAACTTGCTACTCGATGTTTCCTCCATACTGATTGTATATAAAGAGCTGCAGATTCATCCATTCTCATTTTATTTACTAATCGTTGTGCTAATATCATTCTCCACCAAGACTACAATAGAATAAAAAATATATTAAAAACCAAAAAAATTATAATTTTGTTATAATTCAATACTTGTAACGTTTCTGTAGCCCAAGTAATTCTGAGAAATTGTCTGCGTTGTAATAGCGTACGAAACCAACGTTGGATGGTAACAATGCTTGCCATTATTTGTTGATGAAGTTTATAATCTAATTTTAATTTTTCACATTCACGTAAAAATACCTTTGATTCACCAATTTGATAATTATCACGATCTAAATTTAATGTTTGTAAGAAATTTCTAACATCTTGAGAATTACTATAAAAAAACAATAAATTTTGTATATTTGACTAAATTAATTATTAATAATTATTACCTATTGAGTCCTTTAGGTAATAATATTCTATACAGTTGTATAAATTCTTCATAACTAAGTCGTACATTATAACCAGCTTGACGAATTCTTACTGTTTCTAACATGCCTGTATAACGCAATTGTCTTTGAACAGTATCATGATCAAACATATTTGCAACCTAAATATAATATTCACATAACTACATGTAAAATAATAGTTAAAAATAGTCAATTATAAAAAAAAAAATCACCTTATTACTATTACTCTTTATACATCGAATAAAAAATGGGTTTGCTTGATTAAGAGTATCCATAAGGCTATTTAAAGACATTTGAAACTGAGCTGTAACAGTAAGTGGTTGTTTACGTGCTTTACTATTAATTGAGCCCTGTATTTGTATACGTCCAGCAAGCGTTTTTACACTTTGAAGATTTTTCAATCCTTTATTACCACGATCTTTTGGCCTAAAAGATTTATTTTTCCTGTAACATAACACATATTATTAATATATGCAACTTAAAATCAATTATTAGAAAGTTAAGATTTTTTAAAGATATATAAACTAAAATAATATGTTTTTATACATTTATTTTTAATTTTGTTTGTTAGTAAAATATGAAGAAATAAAAAGCAAGAAATGAAAACATATTAGAATATAAAAACTGATTTAACCAAGAAATATAACCTTGATTTTTTATATCTACTATTTTGTATTTCAAAATTAAAATTAAAATGTTATAAGTATTTTAAAAATATGTATTAATTAAGAAATATATTTTTATATGATCAACATTTGTATAGTTTTTTTTTTCCATCAAAATATAATTGCAAACCATGCACATGCTAAATTACAAAAAATTATACACCATGCTTAGAAGACCAAATCAAAAAAATATATTTACAATGTTAAAAGGCAATAACTAATAAGTAATATATATAATTTTCATGAATATTTTATTTTATAGAATGTAATATTAAATTAATAAATTGTATTATTGCAGTATTTTTAATTATTATTGCAATATAAAAAATAAGTATCCCATTTCTAGTGTATTTAAAAACTTCCGAAACCATCTGAACACCAATTTAAATTGTTTTTAATGAAACATACATAACAATTTGAGTGGCACGTTCAATGACTTTATCTTCATCCGCAGATTTACAATTGGTACGAGTTTTTACTTCTTCTTTATTATTAAGTTTATTAAAATTAACTGTTTCTAAGTTGGTAAATTTATTGAAAGCCGAATGATTTTTATAAATATTTTGTTCATTGTTTGAATTAGATGCCAGTTTTTTACCCGTATTAAGAACATATCCATAAGATGTGGAATTTACAGGAAATTTTGGAGCATACCTGGAATTATGGTAAATAACAAAATACTAATTTGTCATTATTCAACATAATAAATTACACAAGTCAAAATTTTAACAATCTAGAGCTACTAACGGAAATATACGTATATAATAAAACTGGCTCAACATATACAAAATTCACAACAAATTTAAAAAATTAAAATAATAAATAAATATATTTTAAATTTTAATGAACAGTAGGTATTTTAAATTAACTTACACAATACGATTTATGGTGAGGTTTACTGATGACATTGTAACTAAATGGCTGGATGCAGCACAAAAATTAATATAAATATAAATTAATCATTATATTTAAAATATTGGGATAAATTTAATTTTTTTTTATAACTGTTTTTGGTTATAAATTGATAAAATTAACATATCGATATTTATTAAATATATTTTGAAATTATTGGTCATTAATAAAACTAAATTATTTTTAAATTTATGATAAAATGTGATAATAAATTTTAGTTTTCAAAGCACCATTTTAGTTATATAAAACTAATATATTATCACTCTAAGTAAACAAAATATTTTACCATTTTTAATATGATTTTATTTTTATAAATCATTTTAAAATATAAATAAAAATTTGTTTTATTATAAATTTATAATAATAATTATTATATACTATAAGTATACGTTCATAAATATTTTTTTAATTATAAAATAAATTTATAAATTACCTAATTAAACTATCATTAGGCATACTGTTTCGAAAACGTAACGAAATACTTGATGCTTTAACACCGTCAACTAAAAAATAAATTAGATGTATTATGTAATAAAATATATATTATAAAATTAAATACAATACATTTACCTCTACTTTGCCTATGTCTACGTCCAGCTTCTTGAAATGAAAAATAGCCTCTAAAAAATGCCCTCACAATAGCCCAACGAAACACAGCAACTGGATCTGCACCAACAAGTTCCCGAACAAATGCCATGCTACTATTTTTTAATACACCTACAATATCTTGTCGCATAAGATCTAAATTTTTCTCTCTCATTTCAAAAACCTAAAATTAAAATTATACTAATAATATTACTAATTTCAATTTTTTTTTAATTACAAAAAAAAAAGTATTAAATTATTAGCAAAACAAATAAAAATTTTCAATTTACAATTACTTAAAATGGCTAATATTAAGTATTATTATTTAACAATGCATTTTATAACAATATATTTATATTTATACGGGACAAGCCCAAGATAACAAGTGTTACATGATAAGGTCTTAAATATGTCTAAATACTAAATTAATTACAAAACATAAATCAGTTATTTTATTGTTTGCTAAAGGAGAATGACGAGGGGTCATTATTTGCGGTCCGCATGAGACGTGAAATAGGGGGAATTATCTAAAAAGTTCGTAGGAGGAAAGAAGTACATGAAAAGAAACATGAAAACGAGTTGATCGAGAAGGAACTTAATGTCTATATTTTTAATATAAAAAACAAAATTTTTAAATAAATAGATTTAATTAGTTTATATAAAATATTTTTATACAGGATGATTTTTTTATCATGAACTAGCATATAACTTTGAAAATTTTGTTTTTAAATTATTACACATTTTTTTCTATACTTTGTCATAGTTATAATATTACTACTTTCATCCCTTATATGATAAAATAACATCAATATGTTTTAAATAGTAATTTCTTAAAGAATGTATTTTTATAAAATTTTAGATGTACAAGTTTTGGAAATCAGACTAATATTATGTGAGTGATTAACAAGCTGCAGTAAAGATGGGAGGAGTATGTGGTAATATCTACCATTTACATCGATAACTAGATAACTTCACGACATAATTGATATTTGGTTTGATATCAAATATAATTGATAAGTGTCAAATAAACCAAATCAAGTTAGGTTAAATCACAGAATAAACTATACTTTGCACACATTAACCTAAACATTTTGTGAACGTTTTGCGCAGTCAGTTAGTTTCTCATTGGTTCCCTAAATATCTGTTCATTGTTATACAGTACTGTTTCAAATGTGAACTGTAAATACTGCGCTGTAGTGATGTTCTCGTTTAATTTGTTCCGCTGCATGCATTACGTATACAAAAGTGGGAATTTAGTTAATTTCAGGCAGTGCGGATAGAGAAAGTTGTTTTGGATGTACGACTGATCATGATCTTAAAATGCGCGGCGTATAGGTATGTCAAACTACTTTGATATGGATTACAGGCTACAGGCAAGACACTATAGGTGTTTAATAATATAGTTATGATTATAACCATGATTTAAGATACCTTATACACAAATAAAAAAAAAAAAAAAATGCTTATCAATAATACAGCCAATTGCAGAAATTAGTGGATCATGTAATCAAAGGTTTAAACTACTATTGTAAACTGACTCTAAGACATAAAAATATATAAATTCACCCCGGAAGTTCAATAACCACTTTCGTTTTTATACATTGTATTCATCGATAAAATCTTTATTTAAGGAATTCTAACCTAACTATAAATATAGTATCATTACTTGATATTTTACTCTTCCTGCGTAATGTCTAACAATGAAAGCATTTTCTTTACGTTGAGGTACTTCATAGAACTTATTGTCTTTATGAACAGAATTAAATTTCTGTAATAGTGTTTCACAAGATGACCCAGGAAAACTAAAATTAAATTAAATTCAAAAATGTTATCTATATTTAACTGATACAATTGTAATAATTATGATTACATACTTGCATTGATCATCCAAAACACATAACAATCCATTAGGTTTTCCTTCAATCATTTGTAAACATCCCGTATTATCTAGAAAGTCTATATCACTCCATTTAATCCCTTCTTTTCGATATTCTTCTTGTTCATACTTAAATACATGTTGATTGAAATAATACTGAAGATGTTCATTTGCATAATTAATACAAAATTGTTCAAAACTACACATATATTTATTATATATTAATTTCATACAATTTGTATACATGTTTTATATATTATATTTTTAATTTACCTATTTGATATACCAAAATCTTCAAATCCAAATATATCTAATACCCCTATTGAATTTCCTTGGTGATCTCTTAAAGTATCTTTTTTTGAAAGTAAAGCATGATTTACTTGTAATACAATCCAATCAAATAAAGCTCCATAGAGACATTTTGCCATTGCATCCCTAGCAGCTATAGCCTATAGTATATAAATATATTTATATTAAACATTAAATTTAAACATTACAAAATTTAAGATTACCTCAGGTAGTTTATAGTTAATTACTAATGTTTCTCCAGATGCTTTAGCACGTTTAGCTGTTAAAGCAGCTAATAATGTTTCTTGCTTAACTCTAAGAAGTTGTGATATTAAAAAAACAATTTCAGGGTTACGTACAGCAACTGCTTCATCGTGATGGTAAGCAGATTTGCGAGGTTGAAAATCAACATTACCTTAAAAATTAAAATTAAAACATCAATAAAATAAATATTGAAATTATATTTTATTTATATAATTTTACCTAATAATAAAACTGCAGAAAGAACTGCAAATAATCTGCGTTGTTTTTCTGGTGTAAAACCTACCATTTCCATAGATTGTTTTAATCTAGAAAATTCATATTTTTCATCTAAATTTCCTAAAGTGTAACAACCACTCTAATAACAAATAAATATGAAAATTAAAATAAGAAACAAATAATATGTATTACAATGAATTATAATATTCATACCCCATTTAGATAATTATAATAATCTATTCGGTGTAAATGCAATGACTCTTTTTCTGAATCACTAGCTCCGTTTAATAAGTAATAAAATACATGGTAATTTCGTTCATTTTGTCCTTGAGAACATATTCTGGATTTTTCTAAAAGATATTTTTGAACAACCGCACTAAAACAAATTAATAATAAACAGAACTATAGTGAAAAATATTTATAAATAAAAATTTACGTTAGTTTAAATTTCTAACCATAAGAAAACAAAAAGAAACCATTTTTACTAGTTTTGTATGCTTTTATTTTTTAGATATAGAATTTTAAATTTCATTTTTCAGTTAACATTATCAAAACTAATTGATTAATGATTAAATATATTTAATTGTAAGTACTTACCCATGTACCATTCCATTTTCTTTATAATTAACTTGTATGAATTTACCAAATCTACTTGAATTATTATTATGAGCAGTTTTAGCATTACCAAATGCCTAAAATAGAATAATTAAATTGTTATTAAGTATCATGATTACAACAAGACCTAATAAATATATTAAACATACTTCTAATACGGGACCAGCACTTAGTATTGTTTGTTCTACACCACTACCATGGCTGCCTTTTTGACTAAGAGCAGTAAGATGATGTAAAAGAAAATTAGTAGATTCTGTTTTACCACTGCCACTTTCCCCACTTATTACAATGCATTGATTACGCCTTTCTCTTAGCATACAATGATATGCAGCATCAGCAATGGCAAAAATATGAGGAGGCAGCTCTGGACCAAGTCTTCGATTTTGATAGAGTTTTACATATTTTGGATTATAAATAGGATGAAACTAGTAAAATAAACAAATATAAAACATTAATGTTTATATATTTATTTAGGTTTGTAAATTAATTATAATACTAATAATTTTATTAATTTAAAATTGATTTATTTTAGTATTTAATCAATTATTTTAAATGTATAATATATATATATATATACATATATATATTACCTTAAAAGGATTAACTGCAATTAAAATAGAACCAACATATGTATAAATATGACCAGCCAAAAATCTAGCTCTTAGATTATCCAAAAGTGTTTGTTCATTGAGATCAGGAAGTTGACAGAGGTCTGGATATTCTCGATCTTGAGGTTGATAAAGAAATCTATAGAAATAATCCCGTATAAGTTGAGGATCCATTGTAAAACCATCAGCCCATAAGCTATCTGATAATTTTTCTCTTAAATAAAATCTGAAAGTTGTACAGTTATAAATGTTTATATATAATGTATGTGAGTGAGTGTGTGTGTATTTTATTAATACCTATAATATTCTTCTTGTTGAGTATGTCTACGAGGTTGAGGCCATAAAAGCATAACAGCTACAGGACACTCTGTAGGTCCAAGCCTGCGCTCTTTACATTCTCGACCAAGAGCATCACCAACTACTTCAGCGAGTTCAAATGCACCAGTATAACTTGTTCCACAACCTCCAGATAAAGAAAGTCGTTCTACTATACAGCTGACAATTTCATCTGAAGTAGTCTGCTTGCTAGCCTCTACACTAAGTGCTTCATAGCATTGCGATAAAGCACCTACAAATACTTGTACTATATACCTTTGGTTGCCCTCACCCATGGCATTTAAAGTTCATGCTCTATTTATAATATCAACATTGTTTCCTGAAAAAATATTATTATTGATAACCTAAATTAAAAGTTAATATATTTTATTTCCAAATAATATATTAATTACGTAATAGTTTTTAAATTGGTAGTAATTTTTAAAATAATTTAATAAATTCAAGTAATTTTTATATACTAAAATTTATACATTTCTAATAAAATGACAAAATAGTTAATGTAAACCAAATTGAAGCTTAATTTTGATCAAGGTTATATTCATTAATGGATTTAAACCTTATAAGTCTAATATAAATATACTTATCTTGTAAAAATTATAGAATTAAGTACAATATATTTGATAAATTGTGTATACTATAAATAGCAAAGTGTCTTATTTAGTATAAATATTAAAATATAATGTAATTTAAATGAAATATTAATAATATACTTCCATTGTATGAATTTCATTTAATTTATGTATATTTGATAAAATAATACAATATAATTGACTAATTAATAATTTTACTAAAGAAAATAAAAAGATCTATTATTGATATTAGTAATTTATGGGTTAACAAAAGTTATTGATATACAATTTTAAGTCATTACCATTACCATTATTACATTTTCAGTTCAAAAATATAGTTTTAAGCCAAACAATCATAACATAGAATTTAAAATTTACAAATATACCTTATCATATAAATAACACATAGACATATATTGTATTTATTATATGTCTATGAAATAACACTTTTAAATACTTTGATTAAAGTACAAACTTCATTGAAAAAACAATACATTGTTGAATTTTAAAATATACTTAATCTAGAAATTGTTAAAAAATTGAGCTTATCTAGGTTTCATTATCACACATAATGATATAATAGACCTTCTTCTTGAGTATAAAGAAAATATACCAGTGATGTCAACTAATTAATAAGATGAATTAATGTATAATTCACATAATTATTTAAATGTTGAATGTGTATTTTATACAGAACTAGATATAAAAGTTAATGTAGCAAAAATGGAAATTTAAATAGATACTTATATTTATTTGAATGTAATAATATAAATTTTACTCATATATAAGTATAGTTTCATAAAATGGTTCTTCAAGTACAATTTTAACATAACAATATAATTAGAAGATTTTTAATGATTAATTTTTTTCTAAAGCAACTATAATTGCAATTATATTCATCGAGTTGGCGAAAAATTGTATAGGGAACAGATATTATAAGAAAAATGTGTACCTACTATTAATTATTGGTTGGGATTAACATTAGTTACTTTGTTGTATATCCGACGATTGTCTCTTAAAAACGTAAACTGAGACATAAAACAGATTATTGATAAGACAATTGTTCAATCATTTTGGTATTAATCAATTATAAAAAAACGAACAATAAATCGTATTGGATAGAGTGACATGAATCAGAAGATAGGATAACAATGTAATTCAAATTTACACAAAAAACACAGTCTGTAAAAGATAAATTTCTCAGACCCAAAACAGAACAAAATGATAATGATACAATTTTACTCACTTGTTGGCGTTTTTCGTGTTTGCGTGTGTATGCCCTACATCGTTTCATAATGATAATAACAACAGTACAATGCATATCACATAGCAACATAACGCGGCGAACAGTCTTAGGACAATTTCCCGCGGTTCGCGCACTAAAGAAGTAAACGACGAAAACGAGTATACGACGGATAGTTGCGGGGCTTGCAGCGGTCCCGGGTGTGCGTGGATTACTATTTAGTATTTACTACTATTCTTTCGGTGGACATTTACCGGATATAATATTATAATATTTCCAATTTGAACATTTTTTTTTTTTTTTTTAACGTCGAAAATTACATAATATACTGTTCAAATGTTCAAAATTACAATATAATAATATTAAAATACATCTATAATATCTATATTAAGTACCTATCAATTTTATTTATATTATATTATAGAAATTAATGTTAATTTCAAACTCCTCGTGCGCATGCGCCAACGAACGGAGCAGTGGATTTCGTGATACGCGTCAATTTATCGGAGTGCGCGTGCTCCGGGAATTTTCCCACGGCCAGGGAATTTTACATTTTGAAAACGTGTACACCCCATTCCTTTTCTATTGCAACCACTGTGTACTGTACTGTATAGATATAGAGACTGTTGAAGTTGAAGTGTTGAATTACGAATTACAATTCATATTTGACACTTCATAGTTTAAAGAATAATAATAATTCAATGATTAATGATTATCCTCTTACTTTATTTTCATAATATTTTGAAATTTTCATAGTATGATGTAAGAGAAGGTTTCTGGTAGAGTATTTTATTTGGATTATACATTATTAAATTTATTTAAATTTTCAAATAGTAAGTGGTAAGATAAATTACTCAAAAGTTATAAAACAATGATAATAATGGAAACATAATACAATTTTTATTATAAAATTGTTTTTTGATTAATTTATGATAATATTAAAGGAATTTATCTAGGTATACACCATGGCTATAGATAGAATATAGCCATGGTATACACATTGAACTATATGATAACATATCATATAGTTCAATGGGTATACACAATACCAGGAAAATTTTACCACATATATATATATATATATATATAATACCTATGTGAATTGTAAATACCCAATAAAATTTTCAAGTTTCTAACTTCAAAATTGCCCGCGTCAAATATTGAAATTGAATTCGTCAAAATTTCAGTTTTTGTTAAAAATTTTGTTTTTTGTCATTTTTTCATATTTTCGTTTAAACTAAAAATATTAGCTTTAAACTACTTTAAAAAAATTGAGACTAGGGATTTTTCTAATATTTTGATATAATGTTAAGTAATATGTAAATATACTTCAGTAAAGTTTTCAGAACTTAATGCCAAAAATTGCCATGTTATCAAACATTATATAGGTATAAAAAAAAAACGAGAATTTTACCAAATATTCAAATTCCTATATTTTGTAGAAAAATTAAATTAATGATTCCAAAATTTTACCACATATATATATAAATATAATACACCTATGAGAATACCCAATAAAATTTTCAAGTCACTAACTTAAAAATTGACCGAGTTATCGTCAAATTTTGAAATGGAATTCGTCCAAATTTCAGTTTTCTTTAAAAATGTCGTTTTTTCTACCGCTTAGTTTTGAGAAATTCAAAAAACAACCTAATTAAAGTACCAACTACATCCACTTTCCAACCGGAAACATATGTTATTCGTAAAATTCGGAGCATTATTTCGGGTAGTAAAAGTGTCTTCATTCTTAAAAAAAAAAAAGGAAAAAAAAAAAGACACATCATTGTAAAACCAATACATTCTTCGCTTCGCTAAGAATCTAAAATAAGGAACACTACAGTGGTTCTGGGAGTGGTGGTCCAGTCTCCAGTACCCTTGGACCCCCCAGGGCCGAATTTAAATATGTGGGGGCCCCAAAAAAATTTTGTCAACACATTATTGTTTATAAGTAAATCAAGCAAATCATATTATATATAAATAAATATTATTTTATAGCTTAAAAGTTGTATTAATTAATAATTAAATTAAAAATTATAATTATTAAAATACAAATAGTCTTAATATCTAGGTAAAAGTTATAATAATAATAAAATAGTAGGTATATAATAATTAAAATTTAGAAGCCTGGAACTTTTCTTGTTTTCATATTTATAAAATGTTCTATTGTTTCTTTAATTAATTTTCTGTTAATGTTAGATTAGTAGATTAAACTAAACTAATCGCTTTCCATCGATTTATTTTACTTCCCTGCCACCCACGATATAATAATATACAAAAATAATAATATTTATTTTTGGACATGTCGTACACGACTTGTACCCGCACGGCCGCATGCATTGTCTCATATTTTCGTATCTGATGGTGAATAGCAAACATACAGAATATAGAATCCGAATAACCTGTATCTATTATTGTATTATAATAATTATAGAAAGTACATAATATTATAATATTAAATAATAAATATTTTACTTAAAATTAATAATACACATTTTTCCTCAAACTAAAAAAAATAAAATTTTATATATTATACGTATCATTGTTAAAAATTAAAATACTTGCCATTAATAATACAAAATTATAAATTTGTGGGGGCCCCTAGGCTGAAGACCACTCAGCCCCCCCCTAAATCCGGCCCTGGATCCCCCCGTAAATACGCCACTGTTTACCTTGTAATATATTCAATGTTCTATATTTAGTTAAATTATTATTTTAAATTACTTTTCTGTTTTCTATACCTACATTTATACAATTGTAATATAGTGTATACGGTATACCTAATTAGTAATTATGTAGGTATAGGGTATATTGTATATGCATTATGAATTTAAATTATAATATAAGTAGGTTATTGTATTGCAAAATGTAAGTAGGTAATTCATAAAATTCAATCAGTTATAACTTTATAAGCCATAGCCTAGCGTGCCTTAATGCGCCTCATAAGTAAGAAGTAACTATTAAAATAATATACCTAAACCTAATTAATAATAAGAACATGTTATTTACTTATATCTTAGATTCTTAGATCTAGATGACAATATGACATAAATATTAATTATACAATTAAGTTCAGAAGATATAATAGTACCTATAATACAAGGAATAATAGTGGAGGTAGCCAATAAAATGTAGGTAATATTAATTATTATGTTCTTATAATGTTGAAAGACGAAAGAGTAAAAAGATAAAATAAATAATAATAAAATACGTTAATTTTATAGATTAAAATTAAATACTAAAGTAATCCATATTATAAGTAATAAATATAATATACAAATTATTGATTTTTATATTTGAAGCAAGAAATGTTCTAGATATTAATTATATGAACATATAGTAGCATAGGAGGTACATTATTTAATAATTTACATTTATAAAAATCGAGGAAAATATATTTTTTTTTTTTGCTTATAAGGTTATAATCAATAATATAAAATGCGATACACGCGATCCTACAGCTAACATGTGGATATTTAATAAGCATAGATACTATAATTATATTTCGCGTATGCATAATATATTATGGAAAAATAGTCTCATAACAGAATATATTTATCGATTTTTTCTATATACAGTAATTTACAATATTGATATTTATATATTGTGCCAATTTTTTTTGTGTTTTATATTTATTTTAATGGGGGGTGATGGGGACATGGATCTAAATAAATTTATGTATGCATACTAAGCATAAAGCTTAGTTATAATTTATTAT
Organism: Tetraneura akinire; assembly: GCA_021307375.1. NCBI lineage: Eukaryota > Metazoa > Arthropoda > Insecta > Hemiptera > Aphididae > Tetraneura > Tetraneura akinire. The sequence continues at coordinate 3,084,637 of JAIUCT010000008.1, forward strand.
AATTAATTAAAAAAAAAAAAATCGATTTATCTAAAATCTAAAACGAACAGACATACTATATAAGGATAATTTAGTTGTATGTATGGTGGCTTAGCATTTCTACTATTTGACAATATTGAAAAATTAATCACCACGTATAGAGCGACTGAAATCTTCCAGGGGCTTAAAAATATTCTTGGGAGGCTTTAATCCCTAGAGTTCCCATTAATATCATACCCTAGACCCTAGACCCTAGAGGCTCTCTATGTCTATCCTATTATACCTTATGCAGTCCATACTCGTATATACAAATATACAATGTTACATATAGGTGCTTGAAATTTATCATAATATAAATAAACGTATTACCTACTACTAAGGCAATATTAATATTTTAAGCAAGTTTTATTTAATAATATAGGTATGGGACATTATTATATATTTTTAATTGATAAAGAACAATTTATTATAATTTTACAATTTTATAAAAATATTAGAAAAGTATATATCAAAATTATATTTATTGAAAGTTAGCTTAGGATATAGGATTATATAACATTCCTGGACAATGAAAGGATAATTTTTAGGTAGTCCGTTAGGTGGTCGCAAAGAATTATTGATAGAAGGTTGGATCGATTGTACTTATAAAATATTAAAATGCGTCGACGTTGTCGTTGTGATCAGAACAATAATTCTCATTCTTCAACCACGAGCCACGACCCACTCGCGTCCTAACGTTTTTTTATTATTTTTAACGGGTATAGAGTAGGTAATAATTTATAAGTAACAAGTGTTAAGTGTATAATAATTACAAATTAATAAATTATAAACTGTATTAATAAATAATAAACATGTCAGATTCTACTACAATGGGATTGGGATTGTTGACGATGTCAAATCCAGTATTTGAATGCTATGCATTTTATAGTAGCATTCTTATTTTAAAAATGATTGCTATGTCATTTCTTACAATATTTCAGCGATATAAAAAAAAAGTAAGACAATGTGTTAATTATTATTTATATGTATTAATAGTAGTTACAATTTAGTATTTACGAATATTTATAATGTTTATTATAGCTGAATAAGTGGTGTACAATTAATATAACATAAATATAAATGTGTATTTTATATAAAGAGATGTAAATTTATTATGAAATAATATTAGGCATGATGAATATAATATAGTATTATACCTAAATACCTAATACTGAAGATCAAAATATAACCATAACGTCTAATAAACTTTATTGTATTAAATTTTTAACAAAATTTGAAGTCAATATTTGTTTGCTTTATGTGGGTGGCGGTTAACTTCCATTAATTTTCTCTCGGGATGCTACTAAATAATTTTATACTCCACTTAAATTTTTCATGTTATTTATTTTATAGCTACCTATATATTTTTTTTATGGTCATAGGTAGCTCATGGTCTAGAGATAATATTTATATTATATTCCTACTCAAATATTAATAAATTATAGCATATTAGCATATTTTAATAATTATTAGCCATTAGGAAATAGATAATCACTATTTTTTAAATTATTATTTACCTATGTAGGTATAGGTGTAGTCAACAGTAGTTAGGTCTTAGGTAGGTATGAGCAGAAAATTAATTAGATTTTATTATAAATGGCACATAACCTACCTAAATGTAAGATATATTTTCGAAGGTATTATTTTATTACCTATCTACTTAATAAAACCTATATGTAAGTATAATTCAATAAAAATTTAAAAATTTTTCAAAATTATTTGTCTATTTTATTAATATTGTAAAAGTACCTATTGATTAATAAATAAGACAAAATATTTTGAAAATTTTATTAAATCATACTTACATATTAGTTTACGTATTTCCCAAATATTATAAAAAAAACTCAACAATCAATTTTTTTATGTGTTTAAAGTTGAATTTTAAGTAAAATCAATATTTAAAGTGTTTATATGGATTCTTATTTTATTTCAATATTTTACAATGTTAAATAAAATTGACAAAAAATTTTTTTGAATCTGAAATACATTTACATTTTACTTAAATTAGTTCCAAATTTCCAATTAATGGGAATATTACATTTATGATTTTTTTTAGTTGTTTAAAGTATAAAAAGCAAGAGAAGGAATACAGTTTTAAAGAGGATAGGGTTGAATTTTGATTAAAATTTGAATGCAATGATAAATCATTACATTTCATCAATTCATTCGAAAAATGATTCTAAGCGAAGTACTTTCAGATTTGGGTATTTAGATGACTAATTCAGGGGTTTTATTGGATTTAAATGAATGTAGACTGATAAATATAAAAAATTTAATCAATCAATTATCTGATGAACTTCGTTCAAAATCATTTTTTAAATTTAATGATTTATTATTGCATTTCAAATTTTAATGAAAATTCAACACCATCCTCTTTACAAATTATAAATGTATCCTTTCTCTTGATTTTAATTTATTGGTATGGCAAATTGGCAAGTTAAATGATTAATTGATTACATTAATAAATGTAAAAATAGTTAAAAAAAAAAAAAAAAAAATGATAATTTAATCATTATACTAATTATTTATAGTTATTTCCCTTTAAATTCATGAAGAATTTTCATCAGTTTGACAAATGTCAATAAACATAAATATTAAAATATAACATTTAACGATGTTCAATGATCATAATATATTAACAAATAGATAATAGTAGATATCGGGTAAACAATTTATTTTTTATTTTACCAACAACGAACTATTTTAGACTTTAGAGTATTTTACAATTTTACATACCTATATTCATACTTTCATAGTAAATATTTCATCTGTTTTTATTTTTCTATCATTTTTACATGGGCATGGTCTCAGTGACCCTCTCTTTAATGGAAGCCCTGTGCATCAGTGTCAGTTTAATTAGTATCAGTGGCATATTTTTGCTAAGAGGCCATGGTAATTACCAGGGGGGGGCAAGTAGGGGCAGTTGCTGCACTCTCTTGTAGATTTTTTTAGGTATATTATAATCACTCAATATATAAATATATAAAAGGTACCTGAAAATAAAATTAAAACATTTTTTGCCACCATTGACAAATTCCAGCGAACGCTCTTGTGAGAGGACAAGAGGGTTTACAAATATGAATTCCTAGAATTATGAAGTACTTTACTTTGATATTTATGTAACTATGAATATAATTAATATTATTTATTCATTGTTTTATATAGATCTTTATAAGTCCAGAAGACAATGTAATGAATAGCGGTAGTGTTAAAAATGATGATCCTGATATTGAAAGAATAAGGAGGTAAAATAATATAAATGTAAAATGCACAATTTTTTTATTGCAAAAATATTTATATTTATTTATATTTATTTTTAGAGCCCATTTGAATGATCTGGAAAATATACCTATTTTTTTAATTACTGGATTACTTTTAGTAACTAGTAAACCTTCAGAAATGTTGGCAAATAATTTGTTTAGAATCTATACATTTACAAGAATAATGCATACAATTGTTTATGCTGTTTTTGTAATACCCCAACCTACAAGGGCAATCTCATTTATATTAGGAATTGTTATAAATATAATTATGATATTATATGTAATCTTAAATATGCATAATTTTTGAATTATTAATCATTATTTTATTTTATGAACATTGTTAGTTTAAAATATTTCCACGAGTTTTATTTTTATATAACTTAAATAGAAACATTTGGAAATTATTAATAGTTTTTAGAATAAATTATAATATTTATGAGAAGTACTCAATGTGTTTTACTTAATAAAGAAAAATAAAAGATTTTTCTATGGTCACAACTGACAAAAATATATATAATATATATTTTATATATAAATTATAAAAAAAAAAATTAAATTATATATTATTAAACTATTTTAATATTTAAAAGTAAGTAATATTTACATAATTGCATTTATAATTGTAGTATTTCATGGAATAACAACATGGAATAATAATTGTTTATATAATTATTATCAAATACTTCTTGTAATGACTATGATATAATAAATATATTACCCAAATTAAAATAATTTTTAAAATAATATTACATGATTTTATAATGATTAACATCACACCAAGAATATAATATTGAAATATTTGATTAAAGGCAAATTAATTTAACTAAATAATAAAGAAAATGTAAAGAAAATATTAACAAAATTAATTAATATAATTAATATAGTTAAAAATAAGTGGATTAATTACAGAATAATGTAAAATATAGTAAAAAAGTGTGCAATTAAAAAACAAAATTACTATCACAATAATATAAATAAAATAAGTTAACAAAAATAAAATTAATTTTATCTACAATATTTAATACAAATTTAAAATAATTTAATAAAATTAAGAGATTTAATCAATAATTTTTTTTAAAAAATGTTTAAAAATAATCAGAAACAAAAACCAATGATTTCTTTTTATTCAATAAAAAATAAAGACATTTATTAAAACAGCTGTCAAACTGTAAAAAATGAGATCATTTTAAATCACCCCATGAGGTACCTTTTCTTAATTTTACAGGCAATGGTACACATAAATTAACTGCAGACTCCATTATTTTTACTATTGTTGAACAAGCTTCATCAAGTACTGAATTTGGTACCTAAAAAAATAATAAAAAAATTCAACTCTTGTATTATATTAATTTTAATTAGGTATCTACTAATAATTATTAATTAATAACTACTATGTATGATAGAAAACCTAAAAGTGAAATTACTTCAAAAATTAATTCATCGTGCAAATGCATAATTAATTTTATATGTGGTTTTAGAAAATGTTGATTGACATTTTTATCCAATTTAATCATTGCCATTTTTGTTACATCCGCAGCACTTCCTTGAATGATCGTATTAATTGCTTGACGTTCTGCATGTGCTGAAAAAAAAAAAAAAAAAAAAAAATACAAAAAACATCTTAAGAAATAAAACAAAAATAATGAAATTTGTACATTTGATTTTTGGTATGTCACTGTTAATATCTGGCAAATGCCTAATTCGTCCGCTTAATGTCTTTACCAATCCAATTAACCTGCATTGTGTCACACATTCTTTAAAAAATGTATTGACACCAGAAAATGTATTTTTAAATTCCAATATTAATTTATGTGCTTCATCTTCAGTAATATTTAATGTTTCACTTAAAGTTACTGCACCCATTCCATATAACATACCATAACAAACTTGTTTAGTTTTTTGTCTGAGTTCATCACATACCTAAACATATAAAATATATAATTTTGCATATTCTGTAAATATTTTTAACGGCAGACAAACCTCAGTTTCAGGTATTTTATACCATTTAGCTGATAAATTTAAAAAAATATCACCAGGTGATTTTATAGCAGATAATAAAATAGGATCTTTAGATAAATGAGCAAGAATACGTAATTCAATTTGACAAAAATCTACAGAAACCAATGTTTGATCTAAAACATAAATTATTATTATTGGTTTATTAATTTTGTAATAAAAACTTTCATAAATACTACTATAATGAATTATATTTGAAAAAAAGCATTACTTAATTAAATGCATATTAATTACATAAATTGGATATACGAGTACATATATATTGTCTCTGTTATATTATATAATGTATATTTTTCACATAAAGTTAAACGTTAAAACCAAATAAAGCAATCAAGATTATGATTTGTTTTATTTATAATTCAAATATTTTGGCGTATATCTAATAATTTATTTTCAGATATTATTATTAATTATAATTAATTTTGTTGTTGTTTATAATAATTAATAATCAATTTTAATGTAATGTTTTCCATTTTCAATTTACTTATTAAAATTTAAATAATAATCACATATTGATTATAAATATTAGTAAAGTATGGTCATTTATTACTTTAATATTAATGGTAATATCAACAAAACTAACCTTTACTAGATACAAATGCTGATCGAATACTTAATATTTCATTATCGATAATATAATCTTTGGGTACATTTTGTAAATTTGGTTCGTGCATACTTATTCTCCCCGTACTAGAATATGTATTACTGTCATAATAAACATGATTATTCTTTATTCCCATAAACGTATTTATATACTATAAAATTGAAAAACATGTAATTAAAATGCAATAAATAATTATAATATTTCATACGTTGAACAGTATTATACAGTATACTTACGTTGTTTCTTAGACAGCTTAATTTACGCCAACTTTTGACCAATACAACTAAAGGATGTGAAGAACTATCAGTTATACTTAATTTTTTTTTTAACTAAATTAATCAAACAATTAAAATAATTTAATAACAATAATATCAATCAATTTTTGCTACTCATACTTTAGCCCATTCTATCGTAGATTGCATATTAAATTTAGTCCCTGATAATTCATATCCTTCTTTAGAAATATTTTCCATTAGCTTATTCACTGTATTATTTAATTCTACCAAGTGATCTTTATTCAGACCAAAACCATAAAGTTCCATTTTTGCCAAAATAATTTGTATAGGCATTTCTATATCTAATAGTAAAATAATACTATTATTATAATTAATAATGAAATTTGTTTTATGAAATAAAATTAATTCATATGAACTGCACCTTTAAATGTTTTGTAGATATATATTTGTTTAAGCTGTTGTTTTAAACTTGTCATTAACTGTTGAGTGATAAATGCAGTAAAAACTGCATCATTTGTTTGAATACTACCTTCAAAATTTAAATACCACTGAATCTAAACCATAATTAATAATAATAAAAAAAAATTGCAAGTAAATATTTAATTAATTAATATATATAAATTACCAAATGTTCCAATGAATTTTTTTGATTACCATTTATAAGCCAATCAGCTACAAAAGGATCTCTAAATTTGGAAACAGCATTAATGTTGCAACATTTAGAAATAATTTTGTAGCCCGATTTAGCATCAATTATATTAACAATCAAATTTTTATTAGATAACAACTTTTTCAATAAACTAATACCGGATGAACCTATAATAAAGAAATAAAATAAGTTTTGCATACAATATATTAAAAATATTACCTACCACTTTGATTGAAATTTACATAATGAACAACAGTTTGTTTGCTCCATGTAATAGCAAATCCCTTTAATACTTGATCATCAAATTTTAACATGTTCATCATTTCATTATTTTCTAAACTCCGTCTAACTACTTTAGCACCAATTTTCTGTTCAATATTAATTTCTTTACATACATTTAAAGCTAATGTTATTTCTTTCCTACGTTTAATATCTGGAAAGTGTTCTCGAGCAAATAAATCCGTGCTCTCCATTATTTTAGTTTTAAATGCACATACATCAAATTTAATCGAATTACAATTTGATTTGAATGGCGAATCTCTAAAAAAAATTAATACATATAATATATATATATATATGTCTACTATAAACTATAAAGCATTATACATGATATGATAAATATTACAAAAACATACTTGCGAGGAGATGGTCCACTAGATGTAGTGTCTTGTGATCCAGCAATCATATCTTCGGAATCTGATATAACTAAATCTTTACATGTCATTTCCACAACATTGCATTTTTTCTTTGGAGATATTATTGTATTTGACATTGAATTAAAAGTATTTTGAAATGCCAATTGCATTACACTATTACTCATTCCATCAGTTATTGTGTTCATAGTTATATTTGATTTTCCATTACTGTTCAATAGTTTATCGAGTTGTGTATCAATCCTAATAGAATCTGGAAACATAGTACCTTCAAATAAATCACATTTGGTATCCGCCGGTTTACTGTAACTTGTTGAAGAATCTTTAAATTTCTTATATTTTGGCTGAGGCTCCAAAAAATTATTATTTGGTAAACCATCATTATTATATTGAAAATCATCTTCCCTTTTACGTTTATTAGATCCAATATCTCTTTGAGTCATTTCCAAAATACTTTCTCCTCCAATATTACAATCCCATTTCTCCTCTGGTTCTTTAGGTGTTTTGATGTTCATTAACTCAGTTAAATATGAATCACTAATAGATTTATTATTACAATCACCAGAAGTGTTTTTTTGACTAACATTTACAGTAATACTAAATTTAGTATGTTCAAATGACCCTTCAAAAAGATCCATACTTTCTCGCTTATAATTTTTATTTAAAATTTGTTCGTCTTGTTTGATATTACCACAATCACTCTCAGCAAATAATTCAACACTATTTCTTCTTGAAGAATTTGATAAGTGCTGAACAGTATTATTTACCAAATAACTCACAGACTTATTGTTCTCTTGACTAGTTTCAATTACAGTAATATCTCTTGATGTAGTTGGACGTATTTTTACCGAACTTATAATTGAATCTAAATCAACTTCATTAATATTACAATCAACCCAACTAGCAGATTTAAGACCAAGTTCTCTCTAAAAATATAAATTATTTTATTAATAATTATATTAAATTTTATATTTTATTTTTAATAACTATGTTTATTATTCATTAATAAATTATAGAAAGCTGTTTTTTAGTTCCATCATATGTTACAATTTACTTTGTAAAAATCTATGTATTTATGTTTATAAATAATATGTATTATTTTATTAATTAAAAATAGCTTTTAATTTTTAGATTCTGAGCGAAGCGAAGAATGTATTGGTTTTACAATGATGCGTGATTATTTTTTTTTTTTATTCTGAAGACACTTTTATTACTCGAAATAATGTTCCGATTATCAAGAATAGCAATGTTTCCGGTTGGAAAGTGGATCTGGTTGGTACTTTATTAGGGTCATTTTTCGAATTTCTCAAAATTGACCCTACGCGGTAGAAATAACAATGAAAAAATGACGAAAAACGGCATTTTTCACGAAAACTGAATTTTAGACTAATTTAATTTCAATATTTCACGATAACTTGGGTAATTTTTTTGGGAGTTCACATAGCGATTATATATATATATATGGTAAAATTTTGGAACCGTTACATTAATTTTTCTACAAAATATAGGACGTTGAATATTTTGTAAAATTCTCGTTTTTATGTGTATAATGTTTGATAAAAATTGGCAATTTATGATATTAAGTTATGAAAATTTTATTCAAGTATATATACATATTACTTAACACCATATCAAAATATTAGAAAATCTCTATTCTCAATTTTTTATAGCTGTTTTAAGTTGAAATTTCAGTAAAATCAATATTTAAATTATTTATATGGATTTACCTTAGAATATAGAGCAGGCGTGCCCAACCCGCGGCCCGCGAAGGTGTTCCAACCGGCCCGTGACCATTTTATAAAAATAAAAAATTTGTATAAAAATTTTAATTTGTATAAAAAATTGATTTTATTAAGTTTTTAAGAATATAAAATATTATACAATTTTTAATTTTTATATAAAAAAAAAAAAATACATTGGATTTTAGAATATTAATAGAAATAAATTAGTGTGAAATTTGGGCTTGTTTTTCTTTAACAAATCTTTCAATATTCGGAGTGAAATGTGTAACGCCAATTCTTAATAAGGAGTGTAAGTGTTCATCAGTCAAACGAGATCTTTCTGAACATTTTACGTAATTCATGCGTGAAAACGTTTGTTCGCAAAACTAAGTAGAACCAAATAAAATAACTTAGACACCAATTATCATTAAAAACACGGCATTCAGTATCAATTTTGTGCTTTTTATTTTGAGACATCTTAATGTGAACGTACAATTTCTAATGACGAAAACAAACTAACAACTATAGCGTGGAAATATTGAGAACTTTAATCACAATATACGATTTGAGTCATAAATTCGATAAGTGAACACAGATAATATTATATCCGATAAAATGTACAATAGATATACCATATACCTATGACTAGTCTATATTTTATCGAAATGAACAAAAAAAAAAAACCCATGAAGCATATACGGCCCGCAGTATAAATATAAATTTTGAATGTGGCCCGCAAGTTAAAAAAGGTTGGGCACACCTGATATAGAGTGTTCATTTATGTACTATAAGTGTGATAAATTTTGCGGTTTAAATATTTAATAAAAAATGTCAATATTTTAAAAAATACCTACATTATAATCTGACTGAACTTCGCTCAGAATGGTTTTTTCAAATGCAATGGTTTATCATTGCATTCAAATTCTAATTAAAATTAAATGCTATGATTCGCACACCTGTATCCTATGCGGCAGGAGTATCAGCTCTTTTTTTTTTATCTTACTTTTAAAAGATGTCTTGCTTCATTTATAATATATATAGCAGCTTCTTTTTCATTAAGAGCAAATCGTCCAGCTAACCAAACATTTCTCCGGTTTTCTTCATCCACATTGGTATTTATATTATTATTATTTGTATTACTAAAATTAAATTTAAAATCATTTACTATTATATAACCTATGATAAATGAATTTACCTTTGATATGGAATTGCCTTTGCAAAAGTGCGCTGTACTAATCGTAAATCAGCTAATGCAAGTTCTGGGATAGTTTGTATTCCAGAATTATACAATGCCCTAGCAGTAATTGAATTTAAACAATCTAAACGTAACAAATCAATAAGTTGTCTCTGTACACCAAATTGCAATCGTTCAGAAAACTGTGATATCAACAATTCCAAAGATGACCAACCAAGTCTCTTACAGAACTGCGTTACCATACCTAGAAAAATAATTATTTATATTTAATAATAATAAATAATACTAATTGAAATTTGATTTCTCCAACACAACCACACTCTTCTAAACCAACCAGCAAAAGTAGAAGATGATTGTTGAAGACTTTGTAGAAGACCTTTAGATGTACCATATTTTGCCACTACAGTATTAATAGGAACTTCATTTATTAAATCGTGTAATAAAAGTGATGTATAGAATCTTCTATGAATAGCTAATTTATGTTTCTAAAGTAGAAAAACCATTAATGTAATATTGATATAATAGTAGGTATAAAATAAAAATTATAAGATTTAATTAATCAAATTTACAGTATATAATTATATTGACAATTATATCTAAAATATTTGTAAATTAAAAGAGCTGATATTGCTGTAGAAGGGATGGGATACAGGTCTAAAAAGGATAGTGTTGAATTTTGATTAAAATTTGAATGCAATGATAAATCATTACATTTGAAAAATGATTTTGAGCAAAGTTAATCAGATAATATTTGTATCTATTAAAATTTTTACATTTATACATTTTCTACATTCAATATAAATGCTCATAAAACACTTAAATGAGTCGCTTAAATACACAAATCTGATAGTAGTATGGTATCATTACATTAAAATTTTAATCAAAATTTAACACTATTTTCTTTAAACAAAGTCGAAAATGTAATATTCATAATGATTTGGAACTGAGTTAAGTAATTTGTATTTGAGATTCAATAAAATTTACAAAATTTTTTGTACAATTTATTTAGCATTATTGTAAAATATTGAGAAATAATAATACATTTACACTAAAAATATCAACTTTAAGCAATTATGAAAAAAAAAATTAGACTTGAAATTTTTCTAATTTTTTTGGATATATGTTAATATTTAGATATACTTCAGTTAAATTTTCAGACCTTAAAAACCAAAATTGCCAAATTTATCAAACATTATATAGATAAAAATGACAATTTCAGGAAATAATCAAAATTCTATATTTTGTAGAAATTTTAATGTAATTCTAAAAATTTATCACATATATATTGTACATATGTGAACATCCAAATTTTTTTTCAAGTTCCTAAGTTATCATGAAATATTAAAATAAAATTAGTCAATATTTCAGTTTTTGTGAAAAATTCCATATTATTGTCATTTTTTGGTTGTATTTCCTATTGCATAGGGTCAATTTTGAGAAATTTAAAAAATAACCTAAACAAAATACCAATTACATCCACTTTCCAACAGGAAATATATGCTATTTGTGAAAATCTGAGCATTACTTCCAGTCGAAAGTGTTTATATTCATAAAAAAAAAAATTAAAAAGGAGTATTTAAATCAATTTATTATAATAATTTATAATATAAGGAGTATTTATATCAATTTATAAGTTATAATTAACTTACATCTGCAGAAGTACTAAAACAGGTTCCAGTCATTGCTTTAACAATAAACCCTTCTTCAATTCCAATCATATCACCAACTTTACGCATAGAATGTGGTAGTCTTTCCCATACATTTAAAACTCTAAACCAATCTATATCACCAATCTGTTCACTTACTGAATAAGGTGTTATCTAAAATTTAAAAATTATTAACTTATACTAACATAAATAAAAATACAATGCTAATATAATATTTTTTACTAAATAAAGTAAATGAAGTTCAGAATCAAGAACAAAATTTTGCCTGGCTTTGTCCAATTCTTTAATCAATTTTAGGCCAATTTCAGGTGTAACAGATGCTGCAAGACAAGCTTGACCCAAATTAGTTGGAGCTAATTTATTGTCATATTCTCGTATAAATTGATGTTCAATTAGCAATTTGAGACAATGATTAATTGGATTCTCATTAACTAAAAATATATTTTAATTAATATTTTATTAAATTATTAATTTAGACTTACAATTTTCACTAGTTGATATAAAAAGTAATGTGCACTTAATATATTCAAATGCTTCTTCTATAGTACAAACAACACCTCCAGCTACAACTTCCAACAATGCTCGTTTTAAACATGTAGAGAAATCTCCAACACCTAAACAACTTTTAATTGGGGGAAGGTTTTGAGTGGCAACTTCTTCACCCATTCGCCGTTCTTTTTCGTGACATATTAAATAACTTTCACCTATTACAAACCTTATATTGTAATAAATAATAATAATTTAAAACATGCATTTTTATTTTCTATATTTCCAATATATTAACAAACCAGCTGTATCAACACCCATACGACCAGCACGTCCAATCATCTGTCGATATTGTAAAATAT
>JAIUCT010000008.1:3102506-3129620 GCA_021307375.1 Tetraneura akinire
CTAACATGTGCAGCTCATCTACAACAATACAACCAATTTCTTGCAGTCCATCATCCTCAATCAAACTAAAATTAAGGTTACTGTAAATAATTTTATTAAATATTTTTATTTTATATTATATTTTACCGATTTATTAGACCATTAGCTTTTTCAATTGTAGCAATAGCAATATTTATAGAACGCAATCCTCCAGGAGGAGTATAACTTCCCATAAATCCTGCTACTCTTTTATTTGTACCCTCAAATAATCCCTATATTTATTTAATATAAATTAATAATTTAATATATTTACCAAAATTATTTAAAATGTATAATAATTTATAATTTACTTGAAAATATAACATTTTTTCTCGTACAACTGATACAAATGGAAGAATTATTAAAACTTTTTTATCTCTTTCTAATACTGTTTGCATTGATAATATTTCAGCAACCATAGTTTTCCCTAAAATTAATACAAAAAAATATAAACAATAATTTTCAAAAAGCTGTTTTTAATTTTTTTTTTTTTAATGTATAAAAATTATAAAAATATATTAAAATGTATGGAAATAATAAAAAATAAAAAAATAAAATATAATTTCAAATTTAACATTTGTCAATATTTATTTGCCAATTTTACAATTAAATTGAAATTAAATTAATTAAAAATGACAATTTCTAGGTAAAAATATTTAATAAAATATATAGGTATTAAATTAAATTAAAAAAAACACAATTAAAAGCAGTTTAAAAAAAAAAACAAGAGAATTTAAAAATACAAATGAAATTTCAACCTGCTGATGTTGGTGCAGAATACACAAGATTCCGTCCGTCCAAAACACCCTTACTAGTTAAACACTCTACTTGCCACGGAAACATCGATATAATGCCTCTATTTTTATAATTCTAAAATCAAATTACATTCATAAAATAAAACCATTATCTAATAAAATTGAAAGTTAAAATATTTACTTCAACAATTTGAGGAGGTAAACCCCACGAATCCAGATTACACAAATCTTCAGCCATAATTGATATACCTACCTTTATGACAATTTAAATATTAAATAAGCATTAGCATATTTAAAATAATTTATAGTATGTAATATTAATTACAAATTCGATCAAAATCTAATAAAATTTGTTTAATAATAAACATTGTTTTGATTGTCTAGTGAAATTTTAGTAATTTATAATAATTAATAAATATCCTGACAAAATGTTTTGCCATTTGTCAACTATTATAAACATAATGAGTTACGAGTTATGACATATTGGAATATTTTGTGACATTTGACAAAGCAAACGTCAATATCTAAATTATTTTTACTTAAATTATAAATTGATACGGATGAAACGTAGAAATTTATCGTATTATTTGGATTCTTAACTTAATATAATAGGAACATATTGATAAGAGTATTTTACGATAATGATGAAAGTGAAAGGCAGTAGGTCGAAAAATGATAAGAATTTTGATTATAATTTTATGTTTAAATTAATATTATTACATAAAAAGTATTTAAATGCACATTTATATATGAGTACGTAAATTAATATGGGTAGATTTAAAAAAAATGTTTTAATGTAATAAAAATTATTAAAATTTGAATATTTCGTAAAATTCTCGTTTCTATGTATATAATGTTTGATAAAATTGGAAATTTTGGGCATTTAGGTCTCAAAATTTTACTGAAGTATTCTTACATATTACCATTGATTATAAATACTAGTATTTATAATCAATGATATTACTTAACATCACATCAAAATATTAGAAAAATCCCACGACTCAAATTTTTTTTAGAGGTGTTTAAAATTGAAATTTTAGTAAAATCAATATTTAAAGCTTTTATATTGATTTTACTTATTTTTATTGAAGATATTTTTTTGACTAGAATTAATGCTCCGATATTTACGAATAGTATAGGTTTCCAGTATAAAATTGGATGTAGTTCTCTATTTAGGTCAATTTTCGAATTTCTCAAAATTGACTTTAAGCGGTAGAATAAACGACGAAAAAACGGCATTTTTATTAAAACTGAAAATATTATCATAATGACATGTCCACGGATTAAGATATCTTAATCCGTGCATGTGTCTGATCTCGTGCACGTTTTGGTGGAATTTGTATTTAAATAATTATTACATATTTATATTCTAACGTCGTCAAATACTTTCGACATTTTTGATAAAATAAATGTTCTTTTATAAAATGTAAATTTATATAATTTTGTGTAAATATGTGTTAAAGATGATAATATAATTATAATTGAGATAACATTGAAACTTTTATAATTATTATTTATTATGGTTTTCATATATAATTCTTATGTTGTTTTTTTTTTTTTTTTGTTGTAGTGTATTATAGTAGCCGAGCCGAAAAGTGAGCCGCGATTGTCACGCGCCAAGTGGTCATTTTTCCTGGTTTCAGGGGTTCTACGTTTGAGAACAATGGAAACAGCAGCTGGCGCGCATTTAAAATAACGGCAGAGTGGTAATTAATTTAAAACAGTAGGAATAGGCCATAGATTAAATATATATTTAATCTATGGAATAGGCGGAGTAACCCTGACGAAAAACAGCTGCTTGGCGCGCGACGATCGCGGCTCACTTTTCGGCTCGGCTACTATAGTTGCTACCAAAAAGTGCGCGAGTTCTCCACTACGGCGCGCTGTTTTTCATAGTGTGCACGGTGTCTATATCTTAAATCGTGAATATCACGAACTAAGATATACAGGACGGGTTACGAGATTTTTATTATGACTACGAAATGATATAGAGTGAGCGGAGTAAAACCCCCTTTTGGCTATTATCAACACTAACGCCATCTATCAGAGATATTTAATACATATAGTATATATACATTTAATGTTATAATTATGGTTTATGTATAATACTATACTATAATAATTAATAATTATTAATTAATATCCGCGTATTCAGTATTCGCTATAATTCGCGTATACATATAACAGGAAATCAAAATCAAATCAATGTTATTCTTATTACTTATTTTATTATTTATTATATTACTATTATTTACTATAGTTATAATGTAAATAGTTTATGTTGATAGAAGTTTTGATAACTTTTTTTTTTTACCTCTCTGTTGTTTGTCTCATTCTCATTATTATATAATTTTGAAATATTAATAATATTATATTATTGTTAACATTTGGGCATTCGTGTAGCAGGTGATCTACTACTTCGTTTTAAGTGTAGTTGGTGATCTTCAATTGAAGGGTCGGCGGGAATGACGTGCTATGTAACAATATGAAAATTTTTATATAGCATATATGTAATATATACATATTTTTTAACAAAATAACTTACATTATTTCATTTAAATATTATTTGTACTGCACTTTTTTATATATAATTTATATTATTATTTTTTCATATAATATAATATATATTTTATATTTTTGTAATTAAAATTTGTATTATATTTATTTTTTTATATTTGACGAATTTTATAATATTATGACGTACTCGTAATAAAAAATATTATGTGTTTTATACTATTAAAAAAAAAAATTTTTTTTTTTTATTTGTACGTAGATCACTCGTCCTAAATTCGCAGATCATTCTACTGCAGTAGATCACCTGCTACATGAATGCCAACATTTGAGACTTGTGTTCAAAGCAAGGAAATGTTAGTCTTTCTGAATAATTTTCAATAACAAATTCAATAGTGTTATTGAATACATCTAATGTGTTATTATTTATTAAGACCTTCCTCAATAGCTGATATTAATTTAAATAAATGAATATTAGGATGCAATAAGAATCCTTTAGATTTTATATGGGTAAGTGAAGCTTGAGGTTGTGTACCTGTACCTAAATATATAATTTAAAGTTATTATTTAATAATATACATTTTATATGAATGTACTTACTACTTAATTAATTTTAAATTTGAGCGGGAAGAAATAGCCGCTAGTAGAGCTACTGTTGATAATTGACTACACCGACCTCCGCCACTCTATATCATTTCGTGGACACCCACTCCACACCCTCCCATCATGTCGTATCCCGTCCTGTATATCTTAGTTCGTGGTGAATATATTATAATCATAAATGAAAATGATAACAAATTGTTATGCTTATGAAAAATAGAAAAGTGTATTGTACAATTAATACAATTTATTATGTACAAAAAAAAAAATTACAAACATTAAATATATAGGTATAAATTAAATAATAATTTTTAATAGCAAATTGTATTTAAACCCAAAGTTCAAGACCACCATATGATTTTCCTAAAATATGTTCATCAGTAGATATATCTAAAAGGCAATCAACCTAAACATAAAAAACACATAAATTGTAGTTATTAATTAAATAGTAATTACTAATTGTGTTAAATATTTAAAAATTCATTTTAATATCATTTACCTGCTGATTAGGCGTAACATTACTTTTTGGCAATGTTGATCTTTTATATGTATTGTTTTGAGAATCACTTCTAAGTATATTGAGCAATGCACATTTATAATCATTTTGAATAATTATTGAACTTTCCAGTTCACGACTTAATATTTCTATAGGATTAATTCCATTTAATTTTTCTTTGCCCGATAGTATTTTTTTTATTGGAAACCATTGTATATCTTTTGAATCAAAGTCAATATCATCAATTCTTAAGGATTCAGTTTTTGACATTGTTATCCAGTCTGCTGATGGGTCAGTAATAAAGACTTGCATCACAGATAATAATATATCTTTATTGTCAATTAATATTTTCAATGTATTTACCATTGTTTCACGAATGAAACCTTAAATTAAAATTTGTTAATTATAATATTATTGATAGTAATTACATTAATAGTTTTTTTTAAACCTGTTAAATTTAATGGTGCCATTAGAGAAACGATATGTGGAGACATTCTAAATGGGATTAATTCAGGTATAACTTGAATATTAGTCGCTGTGTGAAAAGCAAAATTAAAATCAATACCTAAAAAATAATAGTTATACAAATAATTTAATATTTTAATACTTATAATACTTATATAATAATACTTTAATATTACCTATACAATGACCAGTTTTTTTTGATACAATAGTATTATTTAAATGTCTATCACCAATTCCCAATAACCAATGACAGATTGAAAGTACTGAATAGCTGGTTATAAATTTTGACCTCAAAAAAACATACATTTCAGCACAAAGACACATATTTAACAATGATTTCCTATAAATTAATATACGATTAATAAGTTAAATATATTTTTTTTTTCATAGATAATTGATAATCATTTACATATATATCATTATATGATAGATCATAATTTTAAAAAATAATTATATAAAATAAAAATAAATAATTTGTACACAATATTTTGTACCTTAAAATATCTGCAGGTATTGAATGAACAAGTTGTTTAAATTTTGCTGCAGTAACTGCACAATTATATTCTATGGTTGCTTTTGTATAAACTATCATCATGTTTGATGAACCAGATTTTTCTGATAGCCAACGGTTATGTTCAACAACTTTAGAATTTCTACATGTTATAATTATTAATTAATAATTATAATAATTTAATACAAAAATTACATAAAATACGAACAATTGTTTTAATCCAGAGTCTTTACCATCAGGAAATGATTCACAAATAAAATCTTTTAATGTGACTGTATCATTAATCCATTCAATCATACCTAACATTTTTGATACCGGGAATACCTAGAAAAAAAATTAGAATATATTTAAATTATCTAAAAATTTAAAAAATAACTTACTATATAAGTAAAAATTGATATTTGTCTTTTGCAATAATATTTATTTTCAAATAATGTATTGTTCATTACTTGAAGTAAATGTTGTATTCGTTGATCGTGTCTTAAATCTTCACCAAATTTTACTAAGTAATTATATTTTTCACCATCGTTTCCTATCATAGTGATTTTAATAGGATTTCTCATTGAATACATTACTTGAACCTTTATTAAATGTTGATAGTTAGATATTTTTTAAAAATTAAAAGATTAAGAAAATTTACATTTAGTTTAAATGATGTGATAGTAATATGATTAGCAGGATTAGGTTTTTTTAATCCACAATATTGCCCCGGAATTTCTATTGTGTCTATACCATGATAATAAGCTAACCATGGACAATAATTCTTTAAATTAGTTGACTGTTTTCTACTATAATATTCTTCTTTGTGGGAATTTACTTGTTTTTTAATTATATCTAAACTGATACATGAGCTATTTTTATTACTAACATATGATTGGAAATTATCTGTAAATATAAAATAATAATTTCTTTAAAATAAAATAATTTTATTGTATTGTTTAATTGTAAATACTAAATAGTAACTGACCTAATACCATTTTAAGTTTATCTTTATAGATATCTAATATTTTAAATTCTTTTCCTTTGAATTTTTGGTTGTCTTCAGTTATAAAACAATTATTAAACATATTTTCAAATGCCAATACAATTGTATTCATACAATTATTTTTTATGTATTCTTTAATATCATTAATATATTTTAAAAGTTGAGTAAATGGACAACATACATTACTTATAGCTTTTACAAACATTTCCATATGAATATCAGATATAATTGGAATAAGCCTGTAAGTATAATAAAGTTAATATAAATTAAAATTTTAAGTTTTAACAATATAGTTAGCAGTTTCTTTCAATTAAGAATATTTAAATTAAATTAACCCAATTTAATAAATTTGGAAAGAAACAAAGTTTTAATTACATTATTCTTTAAACTAGAACCATGATATATACATAAAACTCTAAATAATATTTTTAAATAGAAAAATTAAAATATACAAATTAGTTCTATAATAAAATAATTTAGTAATTTTTAAAATTCATAGTCATAATATAGATTAAAATGTTAACATTTATATTAAAAATATAAAATACATAGATACTCGTTTGTATTTAGATGTCAACGTATGAGTTTCAAAATTTTATCACATATTAAACACATATACGGACATCCAATATTATTTTAAAGTCTCTAAATTCAATATAAATCCCTATAAAGCTCATATATGAGCTCATAATGAGTCATATATATACCCATAACTAATATATAGATTCTTAGATTTTTGATTATACTAAAATCGTGAATATAATCATGAAATATTGAAATCAAATTCGTCAAAATTTCAGCATTCGTGAAAAATGCCGGTTTTTCTACTGCATAGGGTCAATTTTGAGAAATTCGAAAAATGACCTAAGTAATTTACCAACTATATCCACTTTCCTACCGGTAATATATGCTATTCGTGAAAATTGGATCATTATTTCGGATAGTAAATGTCTTCAGACATAAGAAGAAAAAAAAAAGACATGCATGTCATCATTGTAAAACCAATACATTCTTCACTTTGCTCAGAATCTAAAAAATAGTGTTCAACAGTAATAGTTATTTTAAAATTTAATTTCTATATTTTTCATTATATTCTGATATATATATATGTAATATGTATATATAAAAGTTAAAAAGTTATGCATACTTAGTTTTTAAAAATTCTTCACATTCTTTATGATTGTAAACATCTTTTTCCATATAGATTTTCAAAGGCAGTTGTACAGCTTTTGGATAAACTTGAGATATTCTAATTAATAATGGACCAAATACAGAAAATAAAGGAGTATCCAAATAACCTAAAATTTGATTTATCCATTGAAGAAACATATACTCAGGAACATTTTGACTCTAAACAAATTTTATTATGAATTAATTATATTAAAGAGTAAAATTAAAATATATGTATATCTATATATATATATAATACTTCTGTAATAAATATTTCTTTTATTGAAACATCAGATAGACTTTCAAATTTTTGTAATATAATAGGAAAAAGAGCTGATGCTTTTGTTGAACCATATTTCATTGCTTTTAAAACTGATTCCATAAATAATATATAAATAGTGTTTTCAGTATTTTCTGTAAAATTAGATTATATTAAAATATATGTTATATACATGTTTGTTTTCTATGATGTATATAACTGTGCTCAAGTGCTCAGTTTTTTTTAAAATCATAATTTGTCTAAAAATAACAATAATAATGTAATTTTAAGCACAGAAGATATCGTGTGGATTGAGCTGGTTTCTGTTCTCTTCAAGAAATTTTATAATGGATTAATTTATTCTAATGTTAATGACTGAAATGAAAAATGCTGGACACGAAAAGAAAAAATTTTTAATGTTAATTATAAATAAACTGTATCAAGAATTCAATTCATAGATTAATTGTATGTAAAAGTATGTTTAAATCAGGGTTCAAAAACGAATGAATTCATTTGAATAAATTCATCATCATTTGACATTTTGACTATTTGTTCACATAGTTTATTTATAGCTTGTTATTATCTCTTAAAATAGAATTCATTGTCATGTATTTTTAATAACGCAATCATTTATATCCAAGTGTTTGAATATTTTATATAACAAAATCATAATTAGATAGTAATGTAAAATCACCTTAAAATTTAATTTTATTAAATACTATTAAAATAATTTAGACTAACCAAATTAATAATTAAAATATAGTAGTGCATACACTAATTATTAAAAATAAATTAAAGTAATAAAGTACCTTTATCATTTAACTCTTCTAAACAATATTGAGCTAACATTAAATAATTATCTGTAATTATTATAGTACATAAATTGTTATTAATAGCAATATTTTCACAACACTTTAAATTATTAATAACAGTACAGCTAATTTTTTGTAAGATTTCATCAAAATTTCTAAAAATATATATAAAAATATATATTGTTTTTAATAATATAAAAATGTATAGTTTAAACATACTCAAATTTGATGTTACTTAATTTATATTTATTCATTATTTCTAATGTTAAATTTTTTGGTAATAAATTAATATCTTCTATACTATGTAGAATATTAGATATCTTTTTAGAAATATTTGCAATATGTATATGAATTTTCATCAAACAAATTGAAGAACATTGTTCATCAATGATATCTAAAAATAGTACCATGTTAATAAAATCAATTTATATATTAATATAAAGCCTATTGAATAGGTATTACCTAATTCAGACCAAGAATTTAGGTAACATTTGAGTTTCTTTACTGTATCATTCATATAATTAGTAGACATGGCTAATATTTTACTACGGCATAGTATTAAATCAGATTTCCAATTTTCAATATCCTGAAATATATTAAAATAAATTAATTTTATTCCTTAATGAAATTTTAGAAAATTATTTACTTCAAATTTATAATCATTTATATATTTTTTAGCAACATGGAAATTATTTTTATTAATAGCATTTTCAATTAAAATTAACATTAATTCAACTTCATATTGGTTTAAAATTTGTTTAATAGTACTTTTTTCTTCAATTGGCAATTCATCCATACTTGTCTTGATTTTATTATAGATTAATGATCTGTAAATAAGAATTTATAATACAAAATGCTTCAGATTAACTATATATTAATATAGTATATATAATAACATATATTAAAGTTGTTTAATCAACTATTGTGATGGCACCCTAGTGAAATTTTTATTTGTATAATACTAAATATATGGCCCACTTTTATATATTTTTTAACCTACCAGATTTTAGATTTTGAGCGAAGCGAATTAGTATTGGTTTTACAATGATGTGTCTTTTTATTTTTGTTTTTTGTTTTTATGTCTAAAGATATTTTTACTACCCGAAATAATGCTTCGATTTTCACGAATAGTATATGTTTCTGGTTGGAAAGTGGATGTAGTTGGTACTTTATGTAGGTCATTTTTCGAATTTCTCAAAATTGACCCTATACAATAAAAACAACAACTGAAAAATGATGAAATACGGCATTTTTCACGAAAGCTGAAATTTCAACGAATTCGATTTCAATAATTCTTGATAATTCAGGTATTTTAATCTCAAGACTCAATTTCTTTTTTATGAGTGTTTAAAGTTGAAATTTCAGTAAAATCAATATTTATAGTATTTATATGGATTTTTCTTATTATGTTACAATATTTTACAATAATGTTAAATAAAATTGATAAAAAAATTTTAAAATTGTATTGAAGTGTAAATACATTTAACTTACTTAGTTCCAATTAATTGTGAATTATTACATTTATGATTTTTTTTTTTTTTTTTTTTTTTTTTTTATATAGCTGTTTAAAGTATAAAAAAGCAAGGGAAAGCATACTGGTGTGGAAGGGATACAGGTGTAAAGAGACCACTGTTTAATCGATACATATATTATCTGATGAACTTTGTTCAGAATCATTTTTTAATGTAATGATTTATCATTGCATTCAAATTGTAATCAAAATTCAACACTATCCTCTTTACACATGAATCCCTTCTCTTGATTTTTATCGTTGTAACTGTCTTCATGTCTATTTTACACCACTTTTATTTTTTTTTTTTGTGCTTTTACAGTTACTCTTACATATAATCTAGTACAGTATATGGGAAATTTGTGATATATATATATATATATATATATTATATAATTGGTGATAAATCTAATGGTTAAATTTTAATCAGTAATCTTACAATTTGAATTTAAGTTGATGGGATGGAAAGGTCGAATATTTTATTTAATTTACTACACCTTTTAAATACACACCAGCAAATTTTTAAATATTAAAAAATGTATATAATTTATAAGAAAAGGAAAGCTAAAACAAAAGATTCTAACTTTGAAATAATTGTTTAATAAACTAATTTAATACTTCACACTTGATCATATATCATAAATTTATTTAACTTAAACATTAAATAAATTTTTATTTTTTTATTTTATTTTATCGACTTGGATAATATCTATTTTTATTTGTAGTTAGTTTCAGAATTTTATTTTTCATATCACCCAAAAAAATTTTGAATTAGTATTATGGAATTTTAGTAATTTGATCTTTATGGTTTTTGAAAATTTTTTTTTATTTTTGTACATGGAATTAACAATTTTTGAAATTTTACATATGACAAAAAAAAAAAATTATGTGTAAGAATAACTGTTAAAGCATCAAAATAAAATAAAAATGGTATAAAATGTACATAGATATTAATGATAAAAAATCTGGTAGGTTAAAAAAAATATATATAGATGGGCTATTATATTTACTGTGTACTAAATTCACTATATACTTTAGTTGATTAAACAACTATTAAATCAGATAATTATATTTTTATATTTTTATTTATACAGGTTAATCAAAATTTCATGTTATACAATTGGTGGTTGGAATTACATATATTTTTAATGTAATTTATATTATTTATGACATATATATATATATATAATATACAATACTAGAATATTATAATATATAGTATATACAGTACCAGAATATTGATACAAAAATAATAGAAATAATGTTGAAACCAATATACAATTTTCATTATTATTGTAATATGGAATTTTGATTACTCTGTAGTCTGTACATTATATTAAAAGTAAATTATTGAATTATAATTTTATAACCTGTTTAGTATTTTAACATCCCATAATAATAACGAGTCAGAAATAATGGGTAATTTAGATTGCCACATTTGTATTTGTCTTTTAATTATTTTTGAATTATTAATTGTTTGGATTGAAGATATTTTAGTGAAATACTAAAAATATACAAATTATTCTTAGTAAAAGATTAAAATTAAAATTAAATATTAACGTTACATAAATTTCTGAAAGGTTTTGTAAATTTAATAATTGATCAGCGCGTAACTTATAATACTGAATTGATATATCACCCCATTTTTTAATAAACTCATGCATTCGAAGTTTACACCAGAGCTGTGCTTTATTTAAATTATCACAACATAAAAATACCATACAAGCTTGGGGTGCTGCATGTCTCTATAATATTAAAAAAAATAATAATTAATGTTAGGTAGCTTATTTATTTAAGTTATACAACAATATATGACATGGGTATTTATAAAAAAGATTTAAAAAAACATTACAAACATTAATATTAAAACACATTACCAATATATATTCTTCTTTATATCTATCGTTTAACCAGTTATTAAATATTTCAATAAATTTTCCATCAGAAGTACCAGTATATATTTGGTACAATTCTGACTGAATAATTTTAGGTAGGAGATATTCTTTATATCTGTAATTTTATATTAAAATAAATATAAATTATTTGAAAATAATAGCATACAATCATCAAAAAATATTGTAATTAAATCCTAACCTATTTTTATCCCATATTTTTTCATAATTTTCTCCCATTTGTAATTTTAACATTTGGTTGATTTCTACCCAATCAGATAAATGTTCTGAGCACTAAAATACAATTATTCATACATATATTGGTGTTGAGTCACTTGTAGAATTTTATTAAATAAAAAATACCCAATGTCTACAAAAAATTTGTTTTAATTATAACAAATACGTATTTCAAAAACTATGTTTTCATCATCAGTGTTAAACAACACTGAGTCGTTCAACATGGCTACATTCTCTTTTATATAGAAAACCGGATGACGTCATCGATTATTCCCCACTAAGTAGCGCATTTATCGATGAGTCATACCGATCATTACAATTATTTGGGTAACAGTTTTAATAAATCATTACATGTAAATATTTTCATGATGATGAAAACAGTTTTTGAAATAAATATTTGTTATAATAAAAACAAATTTTTTGTAGACATTGGGTATTTTTTATTTTATTCATACATAAATTATATTACAACTACATAATTATATTATAAAAATATCTAACTTTATAATATTCTTCAAACAAAAAATCTTTATCATTTTCTAAATAAATATTTAACTGATTACAATCCAATACAGATTTTAATTTCTTCTGTGCCATTCGCCAATCTTCTGATTGTTCTGCCTTCAATGCATCTTTTAATAAATTGCATGATAAATTATTTATTTTATCTTGAAATATACCTTCAACAACATCTAATTCACCCATATTTTTGTATATTCTATAAAATGTAAATTTTAATATTTGCAAAAGAAAAATTTTTTTTAATATACTCTGCAATTTTCATCCAAATATCATCAGAAGAATCGAATGAAATTTTAGTTTTTTTTGGAATATGGAAATCAACTTTTTTTAACTGTAAATGGTTTATTGATGTTTCTATAATCAATGCTCCTAATGACATTAATCCACACGAAGTTGCAACTAAGAAATTTAAATAACACGATAAAAATAGAAATCTTAAAATATTGATAAAAACTTGCCTTCAGTCACTTTATTTGGATTTAAATTAATTTGTGTAGGAAAATAGTATGCTGTGTCTAAGATAAATCCCACAAGAGACTGGTCAGAATGACAATAATTTATCATGTTATTTAAAGAAATATTTAATTTTTCAAAATATTTTTGATCAATTTTAGGATTATTTTTAAATCCATACATTATTGATGATAAAATTATTCTAGCTATATTATTATCTCTCTGAAAATAAGCATTTAATTACAATTTTAAAAACATTAATATCAGTATCATGTGTGCTAGCATATACAGGTATACTAAAAATGAAATCATGATATAATTATTAGTTTAATTAGATAATTTATATTATATTTGTGTTTATAGTTAAAAACAACAAATATAATTAAATTTCTGTTTGATAATTAAATAATGAATATATAATAATTTCTTAAGTTATATTGAAAACTTGAGAAAACATTATTTGTAAGAATCACCAATTCAATTATTTCAGTTCATCAGATTAAATGTATTTCATAAAAGTTAGGTTATATACAATATATATATTATTAAATACTTACTTTGGCTAATTCTATTAATGGTTTAATTACAGATGCATTTGTGATTTCAATATCTGGAAAATCTCCAATTCTATATTTTCTGTATAAATTAACGGATAACTCGCGTTTTGCAGCTCTTTCTTTCTTAAACATTTCACGTTTTACATTAATTTGTGTGTGTTTTATTGCAAATTGTTTACTCAGCATTGATTTACGCAATAAACGATTTCTTTTTTTTTGTATGAAATCAATTTCTGATGTAAAAATATTATCTAAAAATTATATTTGAATAATATTGTTGACAATACATATATATTTTAATTACAATAATTTTTTCTATCTTAAATTAATCAATTTATTTATTAATGAAATCTAATAAAAATTAATAAAATACCTAAATTTGCTTGGGAATTTTGTTGAATCATAGGATTTAAAATAAATTTATTTGTTTGATTTATTGACATTTCAGAATTAAATTCTAGTGTTGAATTATTATGATCACTTAATTGAGTTTGAAGCACGGTTGGTTGAAACTGAAGAGTCAATGTCCTTTTTATTTGGAACCTTTGCTTAAAATTATTTTCAAAAAGCCCAAGAGTATTTAAATTATTAAGTTGACTTGCTATAGTATCAGCATATTTAGGAACATTAGATACATTTTTTTCTCGCCATGACACTGTTAAATTAAATTCTTCAAATTTACAATCATGAAGAGGGTGTTGAAATATTTTTTGATCATAATCTAAATCTGTACAACACGACTCTAATAAAATGCTAACCAAGTTTCCTAAAAATTGTGATTCAATGCCAGGTGAGTAGAGTTCATCCAAAAGTATGAGTAATCTATCAGCACATTTAAGGGATAATCGTTTATCATTTGCCCAAAACCTGTTTAATAAAAATTAAAAAAAATTAATATTTTCACATTCAAAAATTTTATTTTATTCAATTAGTAACCTAAATATGTTTTGTCGAAGTTCTTCATCACTGTCTATTAAACCATTTAATAAAACTGTTTTACATTGTTCTAAAATTAGCTTTGATGTATCAATGTTATTTCCTCTATAAAATTAAAAATTTATTAATATATTATATCATACAATAAATTAATTTGTATGATATTTGTAATAATATAATATAAAATATTTTCTTTTACTTACAAGTATATTTCATAGGTACTACACATAATATCATAAATTAATTTTCTATGTTCATTATTGGGTTGGTAAGAATTTTCAACAATTACTTTTATTAATATTAATGCATCATTGACATGAAGAGATGGCATAAGATATTGAATAATTTTCAAACATATAAGTTGATCATTTGATCCACTATTTATAAATACCGAAATTAGATTATTATTTAATAAAATTTATAATTATAACTATTTTAAAATTTTATAGGTACAAGGTATATTTAAATAAAATTAAGATGAAATTTTTATTGAATGTAACTATTCACTCCGATTTAAAAATATATAGAATACAATTCTATATTATATTTAACTCACTCTTAAAAATCTGTAGAAAAATAGTGGAAATTAGGTACTCTTTTCAAAAATACTAAATTGTCTTATTTAGTTTAAGTAATATATGGATTAGTAGATTGAAATTTTAAAACTTATAATTTTAAAAACTAACAAATTTAGTCATTTTAAAATTCTATAATTAAACTAAAACTAATAACTATTTTAAAATTTATCACATGTGTAAAATGAGTATTTTTACTTTAAAAGTCAACATCTTATATTTCTTTAATTATCAGAAAACAATTAAAATTAATTTCTTCAAAACTATATATATTTATAATACTTAGATTTTTCCATAATTATTATTATATTATATTATTTAAAAAATTATCTTATTAAATATTAAGTTTATTAATATTAGTTCTATAATAACTATATGTAATTCTCTATCAAAAAAATATCTCATACAGATCATTATTTATGCCAAAAAAATATCTCATACATAAAAATATGATTCCCTCAATATATTAACTTAAAATCTAAAATTATATTTAATACTGACTGAATATTTGAATACAGTTTACGTTCTATTCATCATATTTGTATTTTATTTTTATTTTATTAAAAGCTCCCATACTTAATATGTATATTTAAGGTTATCAATTTAAATAAAAATTATATATAATAAGTAGATTTTTTTTAATATTAATATTATAAATTGACTTTACTATGTATGTAAAACTAAGATAATAAATATGTG
This sequence comes from Tetraneura akinire, assembly GCA_021307375.1. Lineage (NCBI taxonomy): Eukaryota > Metazoa > Arthropoda > Insecta > Hemiptera > Aphididae > Tetraneura > Tetraneura akinire. Next base: position 3,118,470 of record JAIUCT010000008.1, read on the forward strand.
AGTAGTGTACTAGTAGTGTACTATCTTCTTAAATACATACATTAATTATTTACATAAAATTATGTAGATATAAAAAAATAATATTAATTTAGGTAATAAATGCACTATTATTTTGTTTAAATATTTTATTAAAAAAAAAAAAAAATATATATATAATATATACATACTTATCTTTTAGTATATTGAAAAAACCGTGAAGTTTTGTAATTTTATCATATGGATTTTTAATTATGGATAATTTATTAAAAATCATTTCTAAACATTGAGTACGATGAATACCATGTAGTTTCTCAAAAATATTAAATAAAAAATCCATATAACTAAAAATAAAAATTTATTATTTTTAATATATAAATAAAATTTTTACTTACCTTATATTTAATTTGTGTAATAACTTAATATTACAAAGCTTTAGGTCTAGCCATACTATAAGGTCAGCGCCACACAGAGGCGTTTTCAACTCGCAGTTAAAGAACGGATCTCACGTAACCTTATGTGGAGTGCCACACAGACGCGTTTTCGTGAACGTCGGACCGATATCCAAACCGCCACATGAGGCGGTTGTACAGCTTTACCGCTAGCGTTATCTGAATTGATTTATAATACAACTCATAAAATAATTGAAATTTGTTATTGATGGTGTTAAAACTCAATGTTATAAGGTGGGAATCGACATCCTATAATATTCAAAAAAAGTATCGGGATTGTTTCTAATATTAATATAAAACTTGTGAAAACGGTTATCACTTTCACGGTTTTTATTAATTGGATGCACTCAATATCTGCGTTCGACATTTGGCGCATATAACATTTCAAATGCTTCACAAACAGCAAGAACTTTGATTGTATTATAACTATTCATTATGATTATAATATATAGTGTAGTATTCAATATTGAAACGTTCACTGGCACAAATAAACATATTCTGTTTGTTAGTTCACATAAAGTATTATTCGAACAAATTAAAATCAAGTACGGTAGATAATAATATGATATAATTTACTTATAAATGCGCGGCAAATATGGTCTGTATAGCAGGCTACCACGGTGCGAAAATGCCTGTGTGGCGCCGACTTAATTATTATAATATAAATACTAGTGAATTGTTTTTCTATATATATCTATATATAGAAAATATTTATCACATTTACATTATTTACATTTCTATTTCACATTTATGAAATGTTAAAAACTAATTTGAAATAGTTTATTAATAAATAGTAATAAATAATTATTATAACAAAAATATTTTTCACCTGTCAAGAATGTTTGAATAATGTTTTTGAATATTATATAAACAACATAGAACTTTTGTAATATTTATATTTCTGAATAAATTTAAAACAGACGACAAAAGTTGTATTATTTCAATTTCGTTGATCATATTTTCATGAAAAATCCTATGAAGTAATAAAATATATAAAAACAAATAATTTGTTTTAAAATTTTTAATTTATATTATTATTACTAAATATATAGGTATATTTACTTTAACAACATTCCAAATAATTCTGAACTTAATGCATAAATTACTTGATTACAATTCTTTAAGTTTTCTATTAAACATTTTAAGAAACTAAAAAGAATTAATAAGTAATTAATTTGTTTGTTTAAAATGTAATGCAATTTTCTAGAGAGTAATACAATCAATTTTTTCAGTTATTGAGAAGTTCTTAGAGTATGAAACTACAAGTATATTCCACTTTTTAATGGTTGCCCATAGATGATATTTCAGAAAAGGGCCAAAGTTAAATCTCAAAGTGTACTTATATTTAATATATTATATAGATATCTCATAATTATAAAAATAGTTGAATTGTATTTAATAAGTCATTAATACAATACAAAAAATATCTTATTTGTACATTAGTCAATAATTACATAAAATTTGATAATAAATTATAGATTGGTGAAATGATACATAATATGGTCATACTAAAAATAACCACAAAAAAATTAGTTGCATTTCTTTCCAGATAAACAATGTAAAACCAACAAGAATATCTAATATATCATTACTTGTTTTTAGTTAGCTCATTAAATGGTAATATGCCATTTGCAGCTATAATTCCAATTAATTGTAAACCACATTCCAATGATGTGTTATTTATTTCATTTGAATTCAATAAAGATAATAATTTATCATATTCCAATTCTAATGAACATTTCCAATTTTCAACAATAAATCTATACAGAAAAAAAATATGTTTTTATAAATTAATAAATAAAGTTGAAATAGATTATATATTTTTATTTTTTTAATGTAATTAGTATGTAGGTCTTTTAAGATTTTGATAATTAATTTTTTCTTACTTTTTTCTATACAAACATATTAAAATATATTATAATTAAGAATACTATTAAAAATTATTTATTAAATATTGCAGGAGAGTATAATTTCTCTCCTTGTTTAATAACAAGGAGAGAAATTATTGAAAGTATTAACAAATTACATTAATAAATAATTATATATTGCTTTATTAAAAATAAAGATTAAATGAAAATAAAAAATAGAAATTTAAGAAAAAGCTGTTTTTTATTAATTATTATTTTATAATACTGGGGTTGATTTGTCTAGACAACTAAAAAATATGTAATATTAAATTATAGAAAAATAATTAGGTTAAAAAATAAAAAAAAACACCATTAAATGATTAATATAAAATATTTAATATAATTATATTCACTTGATGAGTTCCATATTGTGTTTGAACACATATTTTTTTTCACAATAGGAAATTGATAAAAGAAAACATAATAACTTTTTAGCAAGATATTTTTCATCTTCAGTCGATGGAACAGCAGTATTATGCCACGAAACAAGTGTTGAAATCTATAACAATGTTTTTTTTTTTTTTTTAATAAAATAAAATATATAAATATTATATTTATATAATTATTAATATTAATTCAATATTTATATTTAATTAATTTTTTTTTTAATAAATTACCGCATCAGTTATAAAATAATTCAACTTCACTCCTAGATGTTTATCTAATATAAATTGCATTATGGGAGTAAGCCAGTATTTTGCATATGGTTCAAAATTAGTTTCACAGTTAATTATTAATTTTATAATTAATAATCTTGAATTAACAGTCTCAGGTGATTTATCACAGAATGCAATTTTTAAACTTTTCATCCAATCTGGCACACCCACATTAGGCTACAATATACATTATATAAATAAAAATATTTATTTTTATTTATTATTTAATATTTAATAATAAATTGTTACTACAGCATTTACTTTTATAGTACTTCCAATTATGTTTTCTGAAGTTAGATATTTTATAATGGCACATAAATGTGCCATACATTCATGGTTGTTGAAATTGTCCATTTCTAATTCAACAGTTAACATTTGACAAAGGGATTGAGCCTTAAACAGAAAAAAAACACAAACACACATATATATATTTATATGTATATATATACAATATAAATTAAAGCATAAATAATACATTATCATTAGGTACTGAAGAATCTTCTATAGATGTTGATCTTAAGTAAGAATTATTATAATCATAATTCCCTAAATCTTCAGCAAGTGAATTTTTTAGATGACTGCTCAAATCAATATATACGTCAGGTATATTTTTACTAAACTTTGTTCTTATGTTTATTAATTTTTTTTTCCGTTGTGGTATCTTAAAAATTTTTAAATTAATATACAAATAAAATGCATTAATTAAAAATAACATACAGTTTCAAAATCTATAGGAAATTCATGATGTATACTGCTGTCTATTAAATTTCTCCAAATAAATTGTTTTGGTGGACGTTCATTAAAAAGAAACATTGCATACTTATTAACATCACATTCAGTGTTGCTAATAATAGTTATTAGTGTATTGTAAGAATAACAATGTAATTGTCTAAATAACTGTTTTATTTCTTCTGATCCATTATAGTAATTCACATTACTATAACGAACTTTTACTGCACTAAAAACCAAATAATATATTAATCAAAATAGTATTATAGAAGTATTATTTAAAAATAATCTAACCAAGTTCTAAATTTAGTGATTAAATTTGTATGAATGCTACCAAATAATGCACTATCATTATTAATTTCACTATTGGTAAAGTATTTGAACATTTCTTCTATTAATTTAAAACAAGCTATTTTTGATATCAATAAATGACGTGCCTATAATGAAAATATAAATATAAAATACAATAATTATTATTAAATATTAAAATAGTCAACAAAACTATTTTATTTGAAAAATATGATAAAATATAATTTACTTAATCATATAAAATTATTATATTAATTTAAGCTATTATACTTATGCTACTTTTTACAATTTTATAAAATAATATTTACTTTTCCACTGTCATTTGCCAAAAGATTTTCATTTATTTTCTTTAAAATAAAATCAATTATATTTGTATAAATTTTAGTAATAATGTCTTTTCCACAATACGATATAACTGGAATTAAAAAAATATTCATAATCATTTGCCTCCTATTTTCAGATATAATTTCATTTTGAAACTTTTCATTTATAAATTTAAAACATAAGAATTGAGTTTTATAAGATAACCTAGAAACAAGATAATTATCAATTAGGTACTTACAACATTATTTTTTCTCACAATTATCATAGTAATAATATTATTGCTTATTTAAAAAATAAATAATATTTTTTACAGTCTTACTTATTTTATTTTATTACATAATGCCTAAACAGGCAATATTACAAATATAATTTAAATAAATATAAAAATTGTGAAAAATAATACATGATAAAATATATACAGTGATAATTAAATAAAGAAATTATAACTAAAAAATGTGGTCATGACTAAGCTTGTTAATTTTTCTTAACATTCTATGAATTGCACGATTTTTCCCATATGCAGTTTTATGATGGGTTTTTAGTTTATTTAATTTAAATACTTCATAAAAGCTTCTAAACTTTATGTTAAAATGCATAGGTAATGGAATAGAAAAATGTTTTAAGTACTTAGTTAGAAATAATTTTATTTAAAAAAGAGATTATTAAAAATTAAAAATGACGAGTTGATACAGCTGGGAGTGGGATACAGGTGTAGTGGTGTAGAGTTGTATTTTGATGGAAATTTGAATGCAATGATATATAATGAAATATAGGTATTATTAGATCACTCAAATTTTGATATCAATGGAAGAGTTCCATCCAAAATGTTATGACTTATATATAGTACACATGTGAAAAGTCGTAAAATTTTCAAATCTCTAAGTTCAATAATTCCTAAATTATTGTAAAATATTTAATGATAAATTCGTTAAAGTTAGAGTATATACTCCTAATTTTTTGTTAGATTTTCATCGTTATTAATTTATTATACATCATCTATAACATAATTGTCTATAAATAACTAAATTATCAAAATTGACTTAGCTCAAAATCACTTTTTTACATTCAATATCATTGTATTAAAATTTTAATTGAAATACAGCACTGTCCACTTTAAACCTGTATCCTACTTATAGCAGTATAAGCCAGTTTTTTTAGATTTCGAGGAAAGGAAAAAATCTATTGGTTTTACAATGATGTGTGTCATTTTTTGTTTTTATGTATGAAGACACTTTTTCAACTAGAAATAACGCTTCGATTTTTACGAAAAGTATATGTTTCCGGTTGGAAAGTGAATGTAGTTGGTATTTCATTTGAGTCATTTTCAAAATTTCTTAAAATTGACCTTATGTGTAGGGAAAACAACAAGAAAAAAAAATGTTAAACAATGTTTCACGAAAACTGAAATTCAACAAATATGATTTTCACGATAACTCAATCTTGAAATTTTTTTGGGTGTTCACATACTGTATATAAGTGATAAAATTTTGGAACCATTATATTAATTTATCTACACAATATTTCCTTTGAATATTTCCTAAAATTCTCGTTTTTATGTATGTGTTTGATAAAATTGGCAATTTTGGGTTCAAAGGTTAGGTAAGTATACTCACATATTACTAACATGACACCAAAATAGTAGAAAAACCCATAATCTCAATTTTTTATAGCCTTTTAAAGTTGAAATTTTTAGTGTAATTGAAAATCTAAGAATACACATAAGTATTCTTATTATTTCTCAATACTTTAACAATAATGATTAATAAAAAAGACAAATAATTTTGAAAATTTTATTATAGCATACTTACATATTGGTAAATGTAGTTCCAAAATATTAGAATAATCTTAGGTATCATTTTTTTTTATAGGTGTTTAAAGTTGAAATTTGAGTAAAATAATATTAAAAGTATATGGATTCTTATTATATTTCAATTTTTTACAATAATGTTAAATAAAATTGACAAAATATTTTATTATATTAACCTGAGAGAGGTGTCGTGTTAAAATGTTTAATTAGAGGTGTCATTGGTCTTTTTGACCGACATATTAGAATTTATTATTTTAATGACTAAAATTTATATTTAGTTTATTAACATATTTGATTATATAATATACATATTATTATAAACTATGTTTATTGGTTTCCTGAAAGTCTACATTAAAACTTATATTATTTCTATCAACATAATCAATATCAGGAACATCAGATACAGAAAATACACAGTTAACACCAAAATACCAGGTTACACCTCAAGCAATCTTCTTAGATATCCAGTTTGTTTTTCAATTATTCACTTAACAATAACAGTAAGATACTTATGAACTTATTACTAAACAAAAATATAAATATTACGGGGACTGAAAATTATAAATTGGGCATAATATGAAATAATATAAAACTACGATCGATTTCAACGGACTATTTAGTCCGATTTGCGATAAAAACGTCAATTAAAATGATGGTAATAAACAATTATATCGAAAACCATGTAAAACTGATAGTGTACATGTGTATGAAAGGTATAGGAAATAATAAATGTGTCATGTAATATAACATCAGATAAAATCCAAACTAAAAATAACTTCGGTCAAAAAGACTAAACACCTACCTCTTCTGGGTTAAACATATAAAATACATAGATAATTGTATGCATTTAGATTTCAACATATGAGTTTCAAAATTGTATCACATATATTAAGTACATATACATGGTAACATTTAAAAAAATAAATAACATTTTCAAGTCTCTAAGTTTAATATAAATGTTATTAAATTGTTAAGGTTAAATAAAATTAAATAAGATTCATTATACCTCTTAAAAAAATTATGCAAAGAATTTTCCACATGTTCAATGTACATATTATTAGGATCATTGATGCACCATTCAACAATTATTTCAAATAATAAATATGAAGAACTCAATACCATTGCTGTTAAAATTTTTTGAAATGCAGTTATTAAATTTTTAAATTCATAACTATGCATATCTAATTTTGATAATGTGCCAGAGAAATATTTATCTCTAAAGACAATTAAACATTTTCTAGAAAAAAAATTAATTAGATACCTAATGCATTGTTAAAATTGAATATTATATATCAGGGGTGGCGAACCTATGGTACGCGTGCCAGAAGTGGCACATTGACCATATTTCAGTGGTACACAAAATTTATAAACTTAAAAAATATTTAAAACTTTAATATGAAAAATTTTAAAAATCAAATTTAACAGTTTTTTAATAATAGGTAAGAAAATGTGTTTATAAATGTTATAATAAATAATATTTATGGTTTTAATAATATGTATTTTAGTAAAATTTTTTTTTTTTTTTTTTTGGCACACGTGCATATTTCAAAATACTTGATTTTAAATTTTGGCACTTGACCCAAAAAAGGTTCGCTACCCATGTTATATATCAATAATTACTTTATATTATAATCAATATGTTCATCATAAACTTGATTAGAAATTAATTTTGGTAAAAATTCAAGAAGTTTACATTTATAATAAATGTTTAAATTGTTATTAATCAAATTTTCACATATCCATTTTTCAATGAAAATAAAATTTTCATGTCTAAATGTATTAACTGCTTTTGATGATATTTCAATAAAATCATATATTTTATTCCAACAAAGTTTACGTTGAAATTGTGTCCAATATTCTTCATTATTAAAAATTTTCCAAATACAGATATTTTTTTGGCAATTTCTAAATATATTATATAAACAAACTATTTATTATAATAAAATTTCTAAATAAAATAAATATATATATATATATATATACTTACATATTTTTATTTAACAGTTTAAGAGTTTCTAAAATTATATGAAATGTGTAATCATTTAATGGATATTCAATAAATAATTTATAAATAAATGTATCTGGGATATTTAATAAATATCTAGTTATTGGTTTATTAAATAAATCAAAAAAATATTGACCAAATATTTTTTTTTTTTTTAGTATTTGCATCAATAATATAACTTTTATCCATAATTAATAAGATTATTACATCATTCTAAAATAATTTAAATACATTATAAATTATTATAAAATATTAATATATTATTTTATAAATATTTTACCTTATAATTAAGATTTATTAAGAAATCCAACAAATTTATAATACATGACAGTATAGGCAATTCAAAAGTTTTTGTTATACCATTATTATAAATATATTTAAATATAATATTTAGAATATTTTTTTGATTAAAAAGATCTTCAAAGTCCTATAAATATAAAACATTAAAAACTATGATCAATATATAAATAATATTTAATTTAATTAAAATATACGTAATAATACTAATATGAATTTTAAAAATTGCAATTCAAAAAAAGATACAAAATCACTTATCCTGTGTATATAATTCCATTATTAAAGAAGTATATATAATACATCATAATTATACATTATATAATAAATATATATTTATTATAAAAAAAGAATTACAGTTTAGTTAGGTACCTACTCATTGGATTATGGTTCATTTTTTGTCAAACGTATGCACGTTGCTATTTTAAATATGGAGCAATAAAAAATGTACAGAAATTAATAGTTTTTGAATTATTATTAATAATAATTTTGTACCTGCAGTTTCATGGAAACGATGTAAATATGTTTAGGCAATTTATAGCTTTTTTTTTGTATGTTACACATGGACACTGTTATGTCGGAATTAAAGACTATTAATGTGAGTGTATTATTTTTATATTGTTGTAAACTCCGTGGTTACTAAATATTATATTATAGCAGAGTAGAATGCGGAGTTTACTCAATACGCACGTGCACATGCCATTAGGACTGTTACTATTTAAAACATATGAATTTTTTGCTACAAAAACCATCTAGTTTATTTATCTGTTGGTATTATTTTTGAAAACAAAATTCAACAACAAATTTACTTGACATCTATCTTTTAAACTTGTTACTTTGTTATGTCATCTATTTGGCATTTTCTTTTTCAATTTATTTGTTTACATAAATATATAGAAAAAAGAAAATTAACAAAATTTAAAAAAACAAGAACATTATATACGTTTAATTAAGAATGAAATTTCAAAATGTGGTCCAATTGATCTCAAGTAGAATTTATACGGATTTAAAAATTATTATTGATCTATAACATCAATAGGATTAAGAAAAATAGGTAGTTTTGGGTAAAAAATCAACCAGTATCCAATGGCCTTAAAATAAGTTGTTTTGGTGGTACAAAATATGTTAAAAATCATGGATGGTTTAAAATTTTAATACTGTGAAAAGTAGTTGTTTTTGTATTTCCATGTTTTTTAAAATATTTTTTCATATTATAAGTTTCATTACAATTTAGTTTAAGTTATCGTTGAATAAATATGATGCATTTTCTAATGATTGTATTTTTAAATTAAAAAATTATTTCTGTCTATTCATATGTTTCCGGTCACTTGCTTGCTGCCTTCACTAGAATAGTTAAATTTTAAAATAACACTTGATATGTTAAGTAAAACTCGTCAAATATTCATTTATAAATGGTATAATATACATTAACTGGTAATTTAAAATTTGTAAATATGTTAAAATCAAATTTCAAAAAAGATAAGGATAACTAAAAATAATTGATTTACACAAATTTTTGTTTGTACTATCATTTTAAAACCATAAAAACTGCATGAAAAAACTTTCAGAAAAATTAAGCAAAAATTGAGTAGTAGTTTAACAAGAATTATACAAAAATTCAGATACAAATATTTAAATATATTACAAAAATTATTTTATAATTTATAATAATATAAAAAATTACCTTAGATGTAAATATATTGAATTCAAGGAGTAGTTGATTTCCATAAATAAAATTATTTTTTATTGTAGATTCTGATAATGATTTACTAAAGCTAAGTTCAACTTCAAGCCATTTTTTTTTTAGAAATTGTATTAATTTGTTGTTATAAGTATTTGAATAACATGCATTTTTAATATATTGAATAACCATTATTTTATGTAATTTCAACTTTTTATCAGAGTATTCCATAATTTCATATTCAAAAATATATCTAAAATAAAATAAATTATCAATATTGTATTAGCTTAATTAATTATACACTATTGAACATTAATGACAACCACATCATTGTTATATAAATAATAAATGGTATACAAATATGTTCTTAAGAGTGACATACTCGTATCCAAATAGTTAATATTTAAAATTACTTAACTATTTTAGATTTTACAATTTTATATAGCAGTCTAATGCCAAAGTTCTACTTTATATTCAATAGAGTATAATACAGAAGTAACTCAAGAAATATTTATAATTTATATCTACATATTATAGGTACTGTACAAATAATTTTTACTGGTATTAAAAGAAAATATTTATTTGTTTTAAAAAGGTAAATTATTTTTATTAAAAATTGTTTTATAAAGAAGATAAAGGTAACAAGAATTAAGCTATAATTTGTTTTATAAAAATAATATAACATTATGAGGAAAAATATATTTTTAATTATTATTCTAAATTTAGCTAAAACAGCACAAATAAGTTTTACAAATTTCTTTTTTTTATATATATATTCATAATTTGATAAATGATGCATAACAATTAAAAATACGGTTTATAGATGTGGAATGAATAATGGTAATAGTATATGATAATCTTGTATTTTGATTAAGATTTGAATACAATAACACATCGAAAAAAAGGATTCTGAGAAAAGTTAAATCTGATATAAGTTATCATTATAAATTAATAAATACAATTTTGACATATTTTAAAATGCATACTTATTTAATATCAGAGTAACTGTTC
>JAIUCT010000008.1:3129630-3196344 GCA_021307375.1 Tetraneura akinire
TTAATTAAAACTACACTTAAATTAATAAATAAACTTAATTAATTTTTATTATATAGTATATTTTAATTACTTCATGGCTAATTCAAACATCTTTTCTTGATTTGTGTCATCCAAAAAAGCACATATTTCACTATTACAAAATATATTTATGAATGGAAAAAGACAAAATGTAGTATTTATTTTTAAAGTATTAAAATATCTTGATTGAATAACTACATATTTGTCATTTTTTTTAAACAATACATTTATATTAGTTAACCATTGTGATAAATTAAATTCTTCAATTTGAAATAGGAAATAATTAATAGACTGAAACAAACTGATAATTTTAAATTAACAATTAAAGGGCATATAATTTAAAAACATTATAAATTATGTGCAATTTAAAAAATTTATTGTAATTCCTAAACATGTTTTCTTAGCTATCTCATTTAATCAATGGAGACATAATATGCTGATATTATCATAATGTAAAATATACAAAAAAAATATCTATTTACATACAAATTTAAATAGTACTATAGAATATATTACATACGTATAGGTATATTATATTAAGATAAAAAAAGATTGTTTCTTAAAAAATCTAATAAAAATATATATATATATATATAAAGCTATAACATTAATTTGTGCAATATAATAATTATTTTAAGTTAAATAATCTTATTTGGGTTAACATTAATTTTACAATGAACTTTTAAAAAGATGAGCTGATACTCATGCCACACAGGATACAGGTGTGCGAATCATAGCATTTAATTTTAATTAGAATTTGAATGCAATGATAAACCATTGAATTCTAAAACACGATTCTGAGCGAAATTCAGTCAGATTATAATTTTCGTTTGAACTAAAAATATCAACTTAAAACAGCTATAAAAAAAAATTGAGATTAGGGATTTTTCTAATATTTTAGTATGATGTTAAGTAATATGTAAGTATACTTCAGTAAAATTTTTAGACCCGAATAACAAAAATTGCCAATTTTATCAAACATTATATAAGTAAAAACGAGAAATTTACAAAATATTCAATGTCCAATATTTTGTAGGAAAATTAATTTAACGGTTCCAAAATTTTACCACATATATATATATATATATATATAATAGCTATGTGAACACCCAAAACAATTTTTAAGTCTCTATCTTAAAAATTGCCCGAGTTATCGTGAAATATAGAAATTGAATTCGTCAAAATTTCATTTTTCATGAAAAATTTTTTTCTTTTCCTGTAATATTAGTTTTAAAATAATATTATTACCTGGAACAAGGTGTTTTCAACAGTTTTATATCAATAATATTTTCTTTTATAAGTGATGTATAACATTCCAAGGTAGCAATTAGTTGGTTTAACCAGTTTATTAATACACTTAGAGTAGATTCTAAGATTAAACATTTTTTATTTGATGTAGAAATCGTATCCTTTATGTTCACAAATGAATTTAAATCTCGTTCAATATAATTAATTAATTTTGTTTCTCCTTGTGATATTATAAACACATTAATTATATTTTTCAGTGAATTATGATCTATAATTAAATTTTAAACTAATATCATTATGTAAAACATTTTAAATATAATTTTTATAAATAATTATTTTATTAAAGGATAAATTCTTTAGATTATTTATATTATATTTATAATATATTATTTTAATGCTTTATCATTTTTATTAACAGATTATACTTTATGGTATTATTGTGTGTTATATGCTTGTGATATTAATACCACACTAAACAAAATATTGAAATCGATTTCGGCAAAATTTCAATCTTCTCATATTTTTGTAATTTTTTGGTAGTTTTTCCTGTCCCATGGTGTCAATTTTGAGAAATTCGAAAAATGACCTAATTAAAGTACCAACTACATACAATTTTCTACAGGAAACCTATGCTATTCGTAAATATCGGAACATTACTACTGATCGAAAAAGTGACTCCATACATAAAAACATAAAAATAAATATTTTCCTAATATTTTGGAAATACATTAAGATATATCAGTATGCGTCTATATAATTTCCAAAAATTTTCCAAATTGTTTGGCATTTCTATTAATTTTTATTGTAAAAGTATTGAGAAATAATAAGAAGAATATTAGTAAGGATTTTAAGATATTCGTTTAAACTAAAAATATCAACTTTTAACAGCTATATAAAGAAAATTTGAGACTTGGGATTTTTCTAATATTTTGATATCATTTTAAGTAATATGTAAATATACTTCAGTAAATTTTTCAGACCTTAATGCCCAAAATTACCAATTTTATCAAACAAATAATTAACTATGTTATTATATTGGGCAATACTTTTTAATTAGTGAGTTATATTATAGAGCTAAAGAAAACTTGATCTATTACTTTTATTGTTGTAATTTATAGAGAAATGAAGTTAGTTTTATTTTAAATATATAAAATATTATTTAAAAATTAATATTAATTAGTAAAAATATCATTATTTTATAAATTAAAATTAATATAAATGTAATTACCTTTAACATTTTTAGAAAGAGATTTTGCCATATTAAAACATTTAAATCTGCAATTTGCCATTGGAGAACTAATATATTTTAATAGCCATTCCACTACATTTAATAATTGAGATCCACTAAATGATTTGGGTATAACCCGTGAACTATCCATCTATATTTGAAATACAAATATATTATATTAAATTATTAAATATTTTAATATTTACATGCAATTTTAATATTACTCTATTGAATAAGTTTGATTTTTCCATAAATACTCTTTGTAAATGATCCATAGATTTTAATACATGTTCATCTGATTGTGTAGATTTTGATGAATCAAGTAGAAGTACAAAGCAGTATAATAATGTAATCCATAATTCATTTATAACAGTTTCATTTTCTCGTAATATAGAATAGCATGAATTAAAAGTTATAGCAGCTCCTAAAATAATATATATTTTATTATTTCCCTATATTTAGAGAGATTAAATTATTATTCATAATATGTTAACTATTGAAGAATTAATTTATTTTAAATAAAATATATATACATATATATATATATATATATATATATTATTAAGTAATTTGCTAAAGATACTTTAAAATATAAAAGTAAAATTTTATTAAGCTTCAATAAATTTTATTAATAAAAATGATAAATAAGATTTATATTAAATTAATATATTCTATAATATTACTAATAAGTTATTTCTATAAATAAATTTGCTTACTAAGTATATTTTTTTTAAAATTTAAAATTTTCATTTAAACTTACCTAGGCGCTTATTTAAGTCAGGATGAATACAAAATTGTTCAATTTTTTTAATAATAATACGCAAACTAATTGAAGGTTTATCTTCTAAATTGTTTTCCTTTAAAGTCCACCGAATAAATTCCATAATACATTTCGCAGAAAAATCTCTTACTGCTTCATTACTATTATCCGAAATACAGTTCTGTATAGGATATATAAAATGAACATAAATTATTAACATTATTATTGCAAACATAGTAATACAGTATTTATCATATAATATCTAATCTATATATATAGGTATATATAAACATTGTCTATAAACTTTATTAGTAAAAAAAGAAAATACCGCCAAGCCGGAACGTTAGTATTACAACTCAACCTAAATGAGCGCAGTACACGGGTCACTCTCGCAAGTACTATATAGGCTTATCCTGCATGTGGGCACACCTATTATGTTGTTGCGAAATTTAAAACCACCTAAACTGTGCAATGGAACCAGACATGTCAATGCTAACATCACAATATAATGGAAGCCACAATTTTTAATGGATGTGCGAAAGGGGGAACCATGAATTCCTTTAATTCCAAACGATTTTCCGTTCGAATTTAAACGTTTACAGTTTCCACTCAAAGTCTGCTTTGCAATTACTATAAACAAGTCTCAAAGCCAGAATCTCAAATTTGCAGGAATAGTCTTGTGAGAAAACTGTTTTTCACACGTGTAGTTCTACATAGCTTGCTCTTGCGTAAGCTCACCCAGTAGCTTGGCAATTTTGTCGCCTACTAATAAATCAGTGAAGAACATTGTATGTAAAGAAGTTTTGTAGATAAAATTTTAAAAAACTATCCAGGTTACATACATCTTTATACTTTAACCCGGCAACGTCAGGTAATTAATCATCAATTATTTAATAATACATACTCAGTAAAACATATTAGCATTGTCTATTTGTCTATAATACATTAAATATGATATATAATATAGTAATGTGATATAATATATTTATATAGTATATTCAGCTAGCTAAGTTACATACATCTTTATACTTAAACTCGACAATGATGGGTAATTCAGCTAGTCTTATTATATATTAAAATTAATTAATATTTTAAAGGTTATTTAATTTAATTAAAAAAATTAGAAAATGAAAAGTTAATATCGTTATAGATTTTTAAATATTTAAAAAATTTAAAACTTCACTCAAAAATTACACTTATTTATAAAATAATAAATATAATACCATATGAAATTAGTGTTTTACTTACCATTAATATATCAATAATTATTGGAGTATAAATACTATTATACCTACTGTATTGAACTTGCAAAATAATGAACAATCCCAATTGCTAAAGGTTCAAAAAGCTGTTGAACTAGATTGTCCATGTCACAAGCCAAATTTATAATTATTGGAATAATTTTTGTTGTAAGCATTTCCATTTCTGTTGGCTTTGTACGTTCCAAAATAAGGTCTATACAAAATGTATTGAAACTTATTTATTATAAATTAATAATGAAAAATAATTGTATAAAATTGTATTATTGAAATAAATTTTAAGTTATTATTTTAACCTAATTAAATCAATTATTACATAAAACAATAATTAATTTAGTGTTAAGCTGTCACAGAAGTTTATTTTTAATATTATAATTCTTATCAATAGCAGAATATTATTAAAGTATTACTTTACGCATAGTATGTACTAAATAATATGATAATTATTATAAATAATATTATGAAATATATTGATAAAATATCTAACATTTAAAAAACTTTTCATTTTAAAAGAAAGTTTACTAGTTAAAAATGATTTCTAATTATATGATCAAATCAATGGTTAGAAGACAAAAGGGTGTAAATGATTATTTTTCTCAAATTTGATCACCTTTTTGCATTTTGTCCTAAACGATACAATAATACTTCCAGTAGTCCAACTTAAACATCAATATCATAAATTTGTAATAAACTAATAAATAATCAATATTTTAATGAAAGGTGTAAGGACAAAAGAAATTATGAAATTGAAAAAGGTACTCAATTTATAGATGTAAGTAACATTCTGAACATCTTAGCAAAATGTAAATGCTACGGTTGGCAATTACTTCATTTTTCATTTTAGTAGTAGTTTAATGAACACTGTAAACAATATTAGCACCCATGCTAATTTAATAGATTTTCGATTAAAAAATTGAGACTTGGGATTTTTCTAATATTTTGATATTATGTTAAGTAATATGTCAGTAAAATACTTCAGTAAAATTTTCATACCTTAATGCCCAAAATTGCCAATTTTATCAATCATGATATACATAAAAACAAGGCTTTTTCGAAATATTCAAAGTTCTATATTTTGTAGAAAAATAAAAAAAAAGTATTCCAAAATTTCCAAAAATAGTTCCAAAATTTTACCACATATATATATTACCTATGTGAATACCAAAAAAAGTTTTAAAGTCTCTAACCTAAAAGTTGCAGTTTCGTAAAATATTGAAATCAAAATCGTCAAAATTTCAGTCTTCGTGAAAAATGACATTTTTCTATCGCACGGGGTCAATTTTGAGAAATTCGAAAAATGACCTAATTAAAGTACCAACTATATCCACTTTCCAACAGGAAACATGTTATTCGTGAAAATCGGAGCATTATTTCGGGTAGTAAAATACAAAAAAAATGAAATTTCATTAAATAAATAAATTTCATTTATTCTGTGGTAAAATTGTCTTCAGACATATTATAAAAATAAAAGAAGACACATCATTGTAAAACCAATACATTTTTCGATCTGCTCAAAATCTAAAATACTTGGATAAAATTAGGTTTTATCATTTTTATGTAAGTTCACTATCATATCTCAAATCCTAATATTTTTTTTTTATACATATATATTTAAATGTGTATTATTTAAAAAAATGATAATAATGAAGAAATAATATAATTAGTAAATTAGTTATAATAACCAGTGCTAGGTTTTAAACATCTTAAAATCATAAAAATATGTGCATACATATGAATAAAAAAATACGCTCTAGAGTCTAGAATGTGTTATTTTATTAAAAAAAAAAAATGGGTCTTCTTAATAAAATACGTAGTTGCGCTATTGATTGTCAGTTTATCGGTTATATTCAAGATAAAATTAATTTAGAATTATCAAGGTACCAATAATACACTTGCTTTCTTAATAAAATATTTATAAAACATCTAAAATGCAATTTTTAAATACAGGGTGATCCAAATAACTTACTACACTCATTTTCTCGGTCAATTTTAATGTTTTTCAATTTTTTTTTTTTACAAAATATATAGAACTTATAACACTACATTTTTATATAAAAATACAATTTTTTTTCTTGCTGATTTATGAATTTTTATACTTTTTTTATTGGCATATGCTATAAATTTATTTACACCAAAAAATAGGTAAAAAAATTATAAGAATCATATTCCTTTGTCATTTTTAATTTTGTTAACTTTTCAATGAACTACAGTGATTTTCATTAAGCTCTTAAATGGATATTTATTAAATAATAAAAGTACTTTTTCGGAGACGCCAAATTCATTGTTTACAAACACTTTCAATAATAAGTAGGTATTATATTATTAAATCGTAATATACCTACAAAGTATTACGAGTGTGTATATCCAATTTAGTATCCAATTATGATGATAAACACAATCAATTAAATACTTATATCTTTCCTCACAATCTCACATAGTCGTAGATTCATTAACGTTTAACGATAACCACTATAATAATATAATACGAATACAGATTAGGTGTATTTATAAATAAACTATGCACAATAATTATACGTATTTAATTTTATAATAATAAAATGTACAATCGTATGGAAAATTTGAAAGTGTGAACCGTAGTAACAGTGATGTAAAAAACTGACAAAGCTCCTATGTATGAAAAATAAATGAATTTCAAAGACATATATTATCAAAACGAATTGAAAAAAATGAAAAATTTCTTCACGAAAATTATTTTTAAATTATTGCCCATGTCATAGAATAAAAACAAATATAGCATGCCATTTAAAAAAAGTATAAAACCTAAAAATTTAATAGGAAAAAAAATTATATGTTTATTTAAAAATATAGTGTAATGTACACCAAATATTTTGTAAAAGAAAAAAATTGCAAAACTTCAAAATTGACTGAGAAAATGAGTGTAGTAAGTTATTTGGATCACACTGTATATAATATATACATTATTTTCTGAAATTTCATTTTTTTATTTAACTAAAAAACATATAGGTTATAGAATAAAAAAGAATAATCCTTTGCAATGTGCATGTAAAGAAAAAATTAAAAATGCGGAATATAATTTTTTATATTGTAAATCCTTATATCATAAAACAAATATATATCAAATATGATTTCTCTTATCTTTTCCCCAAGGAATATGCAAATGCATAAAGTCCTGAGCCCTGGTAATAACTTTTATAGGGAATCATGGGCTCCCTAGATGGAATTTCAAGAGGGGGGAGGGGCAAAAAAAAATTCTCTAAATGTAGCTTCGTTCATTATAATATATGTATCTTTATAATGACAAAAATAGTTGATATTTTATTTTAAAATTCGTCAATACAATAACAATCATATTTCAATTTTTATATGTTGAGTTTAAATTTATAAAAATTACAATTTTAATTAAGAAGGGGCAAGTGACCCATCTTGTCCCTCATGGGCACCCATGTAGGGGTTAGTAGTATTAAAATTATTTAATTTGATATAAATTATTTTTTTTATTATTACATTTTAATTAAATACATTTTATTTCATCCAAAATAAAATTTGATTTTCTTATTTTAATTAACAACAATGATTTTCATTAAAAACTTACTATTTCCAAGATATAATATAATGTAAGCATGAAAAGTTTCACATGCAATAAATCGAATTTGACGATTACTACAGTATTGACATAATTCTAAAATTCTAGGAAGAAGATGATCTATAAGAATGCATAAAAATAAATCAATAGATTATTTTTATTACTTGAATAATTACAACATTAAATTTTAATATCATTACTTACCAAAAGAAATGTTTATTTTGATATCATTAAATGACAATTTATAATTTATTATATTAATTGGAAAATTAATAATTTGATTTGGATTCCCTAGAAGTTGTAAACACATAGTCATGTCTAGTTCAGCTAAAAATTTTAAAATTTTAGTTTGGACAATTTCTAATTCAGTTTTTGGTTTCATAATTAATTTATTTTGTTTAATCAATTTTCTTTTTTTATCTTTTAAAGTTTGCAATTGAACTAACATTGAATCTAATTCAACTTCATTGTCATATCCTAAATAATAAATATAAATGATAAATAAATATACTGATAATTTTACAATAAATATATAATTATATTAATAATCATTATTTTACAATTCCTGAAGAAAATAAAAAATAAATATATATTGTGTTCAGTGGTGGATCTAGACTTTTTGGTGACCATAGTAAACTATTTATTTAACATCCCTTCAACAAAAATAAAATTGTTCGAGCTAATGGCAATATAAATATAAAATAATAATATATATACTCATATAGATAAAAGATATAGTATATATTTTATTTTTCTGAAATATAAAATTTGTAAATTTGTGATCAGTATTTGGGTATAGACCCCAGTTCACCCCCTCTTAGATCCAACACTGCATGGTTATATAATACACAAAATTATCATAAATTTTATAATATATACACAGTACAACAATCTACTACATTGGTATCATAATTTATTTAATTAAAAATATGCACAGATGCCTTAGTAGTACTAACTTTTTGAAATATAATAGGGATTATTAATATTAGAAAATAATACTACCATTTTTATTTTATTTTTCTATTAATATATAAATTCATCGAGGTATAAGTAAAATGATTACTATTTTGGTTTATATTTAAAATAATCATAAATTGATAAATGTATTTGTTACAAATTGCATACATTTATACTAGTCGATTAACAAACACTTTTTGTAATAAAATTATTTATTTTAAAAATATAATATTCTTTAATTAATTTTATTAATTTTAATCAAATTTACTAGGTAAACAAATTATATATGAATATTTAATATAAACAAAGATTTGCCCTTGCGATATAATATATTATATTGATATATACATGTTATACATCAAAACTCAAAATCCAATGAATTATCAACAGAAAATAAAAATGAATAGTAATAATACAAACATAATTAAACAAATTAAGTAAATAAATGTATCCGTTTTAAATATTTATATAATTTTTTAACATGTAAATATTGTTATACAATTTAATTAGTGAACTTAGTAAAAATATAAATATATTTATTAACATCAAACCTTTCGTTCTTAATAATAAATCAAGATATGGCATGATGTATTTTAGTAGTTGATCCATTTCCTTTTTCGATATATCTCTATTCCATCTTTGAAGAGTATTTATAGTGATTTTTGCCAGGGGTAAAAATGTTGAACCCACAATTAGTGCAGTCTTATATAAACAACATATTAATTGATTTATATAGGTAAACAAAATATTATTTATTAAATTCTAATTATTTCACATTTATATAATTACTTTTACAATAGCCAAAATATGAATATTAAATATTTCTTTTACAATAGTTGAAGGTAAACTTAATAACATTTCAAGACAACAGAATTGTAAATCTCCTCTAAATGTATGTATATATTCCATAAGGCAGTTTACATATTTTATAATGTTTTCTTTATAATAATTGTTTTTTATATTTTCTAATAATGTAAACCAATCTAATTTTTGAAATATTATAGTTAATATTTTATATAATGAACTGACAGTTGGAAGTTCAATAGAATGGTTTATTATAACATTTATGGTATGTGGTAACCATAATAATGATGTTTCATTATCAATTTCAAGATCATTAAATATGTTACTATAAATTTCTACTAGATTAATTAATATTGTAAAATCTGAAGGTTTTCTAGCAACATATTCCATTTCTAACTGAAATATGAATATATGTTAAAATCATTTGGATTAAATATAATACAAATTATTATTTAATTAATATACGCATACTTCATTCATTGATTTAATTGTGATTAAATCTAATTTCATTATTATTTTTAAAAAACTAGACATAAAACAACACATTAATGATTTTTCTAACCTTGACTTCACTGACAATGGTATATCTATAAAAAAAAAAAAAATAGTAAGTAGGTTACACAATAAAATTGTAAAATAATGAAATTTAATTAGATAAAAATAATGCATAAATACATGTATAAATGAATTATATTACATCATATATGTTTTTTTATTCACAACTAATGACTATGTCATAAAAAATTTGGAAAAAAAAATATGTATTTAGTAGGGCTGCTGGTATTTTTGGTATTTCGGTTTACCGGCATTTGAAAATTTTTGTGTTAAATGATATACCGTTAAAACCGTTTATCGGTATACCGCAAAAAACACGTATTTTTTAAGACTGACGGTATATTCGGTATATCGTTACAGGTATATCTATCGGTATTTCTGTATTAGAAAATGTTTATGTCAAATGGTAGGTATACCGTAAAAACTATTTATTGTGTAAACCAAAAAAACATTTATTTTTTGTAGGTTTGATATTATTTTTGGTATATCGTCAATACAAATGTATCAGGATTTGAAGATTTTTGTGTTTGTTATCCCATAAAAATTGTTCTTTTCGGTATACGGTAACATATAATTTTTGCAGTATACCGAGAAAAAACGAGCTGATACTCCTGCCGCATGGGATATAGGTGTGCAAATCATAACGTTTAATTTAATTAGAATTAGAATGAAATGATAAACCATTGCATTCGAAAAACGATTCTGAGCGAAGTTCTGTCAGATAATGTAGGAATTGATTACAATTTTGACATTTTTTATTCAATATTTAAAATGCAAAATTATATCACACTTATAGGAACCAAATGTGTACACATATAGTACATAAATGAACACCCTATAAAATTTTCAAGACTAACTTCAAAATGGCCCGAGTTATCGTCAAATATTTAATTCGAATTTGTCGAAATTTCAGTTTTTGTGAAAAATGCCATTATTTTATCATTTTTCTACCACATAAGATCAATTTTAAAAAATTTTAAAAATGACCTAAATTAAGTAAAAAACCTATACTATTAGTAAATATCGGAGCATTATTTCTAGTCAAAAAAAAGTTTTCATACATAAAAATAAGAAAAATCCATATAAATACTTTAAATATTGATTTTACTGAAATTTCAATTTTAAACACCTGTAAAAAAAATTGAGCATTGGGATATTTCTAATATTTTAAATGGTGTTAAGTAATATGTAAGTATACTTTAGTAAAATTTTCAGACCTAAATGCCCAAAATATTCAAAAACCTATTTTTTTTATAGAAAAATTAAAGCAATGGTTCCAAAATTTTACCACATATTATAGTAACTATGTGATCACTAGGGAACGGACTTTAATGCAATAAAACATAAGAAAAATGTCCTAAAAAAATACGACTTAATGCCTTAAAAAAATGCTTTAATATCAAAAAAATGCACTAAAAAAATGCCCCAAAAAACTTTAAAAATGTATTTAAGTTCAATAAAAACACAATTTTGAACTTAAAACTTATAAAAAACACATAATTATGAAAAACTTATCTGATAGAAAATATTTAAATACAATAAAAATAAAAATTAATAGGTATATCTTATCTCATCTTTAGGTATTTAATTGCGTGTAATAATATGTTGTAACTTATATGTGACTACACGTGTCAACAATAATTTCGTCTGGGTTTATCCTGATCGGTAAAAACATAATAAATATTTATTTTTATTTTTTTAGAACGAATGTTTATACATTTTTATCAAATTTTATCCATTCCTATATAAAAATGACTTAAAAATACAAAAAATGTATAAAATGCACTAAAAATGTCAAAAAATGCTCTAAAAATGTAATAAAGTCTTAAAATGCCAAAAAATGCAAAATAAAAATTACATTTTTTAATTCCTTGATGTATGAAATGAACTTTCTGCTTGGAAAGCAATGTTTTCGGACATTCAGAAAAAAATGCAATTTGCATTCAAATCCGTTCCCTAGTGATCACCCAATAAAATTTTTTAACTTCAAAATTGCTCGAGCTATCGTTAAATATTGAAATTGAATTCGTTGTAATTTCAATTTACATGATAAATGCCGTTTTTTTGACATTTTTTGTCATTTTTTCTACCATTTAAGGTCAATTTAGAGTCAATATTGAGAAATTTGAAAAATTACCTAAGCACCAAATACATCCACTTTTCAACCGGAAATATATGCTATTCGTGAAAATCGAAGCATTATTTCGGGTAGTAAGTGTTTTCAGACATAAAAAAAAAAAAATAAAATAAAATCACACATTATTATAAAACGAATACATTCTTATCGCTTCGCTCAGAATCTAAAATGTGTTTGTCAATGAATATTTCAAAATAATTTAAATTGTTCTTGTATTATAAAAAAAGATAATACAAATTATAAGGCTTTAAAAATATTTGTTATATTTTATTTAAAATTTTTTTATTCAAGTTCACCAATACATATTGATATTTAGATACACCGGTATATGTCGGTATTTTAGTATACCAGTATATTAGTACATATCAGTATTTTGATATACCGGTACATATAGTTATTTCGATATACCAGTACATGTCGATATTTCAATATACCAGTACATATCGGTATTTTTGGTAAACCGTTTCAAACCAGTATTGAAATCAATACCGTACTACCGATATTATTTTTAAATACCGTCAGCTCTAGTATTTAGTATACTGCATAAACATTACTTGACGCGTATGATTATTTCATTTAGAGTTAAAATTTTAAGACTAATTTAAAAAAAAATATAAATATACCTGCAAAAATTTGAAATATAGATTATATAATATGAACTATATTCTTACTTAAATATAAATCAAATGAATGACACTGATGAGCTTTCAATAAAGATATCCATAATGGAACATAATTGATGCTCTTAATTATTACATTTCCTGTATATTCTTCTACTATTTTAGCATCAATAGATGCACGATGTGAACAAGATTTTATTAACCCTATATAAACTGAATATACAAAAATAATCAATATAATTTAGTAATTATTTTATAAATTTATCTTACATAATTCTTCTAAATATTTATCAAAAAAGTCTTCATGAGATGATGCTAAACAATATATAGAAATAATTATTGCATTACTTATATTGTTTTGCCAATCAGACTTTGATTGGGCAGATATAAAATCTTCAAAACAATAAATGCTTAGTTTTTGAATAAAAAAAAATTGATCAAAATTTATAGTTTTAAGATTTTTTATAATCAACGACAATGAATTCAAATAATTAGCTGCATTTGGATCATACATTTTTCTTTTAAAGCAATAACTAAATAAGAAAATAATTAACATATTTAATAATATATATAATATATATATAGTATATACTTTAAATATTTTTCTTCTGCTTGGAATAATAGAATATAAAATATTTCAATTAGTTTTTCTTCTCCCAAAAGATTTTTACACGATTCTGATAACCAGCCAATGCTTTTTACTACTACAGCATGTTCTTGAAAATGTAATTTATGGTTATATATTTTTAATTTCAGAAATTTAATCATGATCTAAAAAAATTATATATATTTTATATAGGTCGTTATAATAAAATATTAAAAATTTAAATTAAATATGTAAAAACCATATTTATATAAACCTCTATTATATTTTTATGGGTATTTTTGATAATTAAATTTGTGGTTTTAAAATTTTGTAGAAATTCTATTGAAGCTCCTTTATAAAGAACTTCAAAAGATAATAATCCAATTGTTTTATCTTCTGAATTTGACAATAAACACCATTCCCAAAGCTTATGTTGAAACCATTCAATTTCAATTGTATCTTGAAATAATAATTTTAAAAATAATTGAATATGATTTTGAAATAGTTGTAAAGCAGCTGAAAATTGTATTTTGTTTTTATTTTAAACATTTTTTTTTATTTATTTATTTTTTTTATATTACTTCGATTAATAACATGTCTTCTTTTTTCTTCAACTTTGCCAATTAACTTTTTTAATATTTCATACAAGCGTATGCGATAATCATAAGTTTCAATGTGATGTGCAAAATTATTTAAAAATCCAGTCAATCCATTTAAACATCCTATTGCAACAGGCAATGAAAATTTTTGTACATTTCTCTCCCATTTATCTACCTATAAAATGTTATAAGATAAAAGATGTATAATAAGTAAAATAAAATTATAAATTATTAACCTGAAGCTGTAGTTCATAACAAAAGAGGTTCATAAGTTTATCTTCGTAATTTCGTAAGTACATAGGATGATACTGAGCAATTACACCAAATAGGTTATATATATGTTGACGGACTATATTGAAATAAGATATACATTTCATGAAAATAAATTAAAATATAGTATTTTATAATGAAAAATGAAAAGCAGTAAAACTTATTAAAGAGATATGTATATCTTCTGTTATAAATTATAAGTAAAGAAAATACTGAAATTGACAACAAGCAAATGCCAAATAATTTTAAAGAGAATAGATTATTTTTCTTTTAATACCTGTAGTAGATATTTTAAGACCTAATGAAGCTTCATTATCCAAATGTTCCACTATTTTGTCAATTTCCAGTTGATTACTGAAATTACTAGACACTAAAAGTTTTTCATATATTTCATAAGCTTTTATACTTAAACTAGCATTTTTTTTTTTAGTTGTGGTACATACAACACATATGGCCTAAAATATAATTTTATTTAATACAATACATGTATAACAAATGAATACATTTATTCAATTTTGAGTACATACAATATATAACAATATACAACTATTGAAAGAGTTTGTTAATTATACATTATTTATGGTTCACACCTTCATTTATACGCATATTTAATAAGTTGATATAAAAAAAAAAAATGTTTATCTACCTTTATTGAATTAATATAATAAACAATATTCATTGGAAATGATTCTATTAATTGAAAAAACAAAAATAGAATATCAGCAATAATTATATTAGTGTTATTAGATTCTAAGTCAATTAATGCTTTTGTATAAACTACAATTCCTTTATCATCAGCAAATAATGTCTTCAGAGCCACTTCTGTATAATATAAAAAAAAAAAAAAAATATTAATTTTTTTTTTAATGTAATACAAATACAATATACACATAGCAATGTTATTTATATTATATAAGCATATTCTGGCATAGAAATGCCAGATTTCAAATTCGGCCTAATTTTTGAAGAAATCCAGCATATAATTTCATTTATATTATAGTCAATTTTAAGTGTCATATATTTTAATTATATTGTACCATTTATTATAATATTTTGTTTATTACAAATTAAATGTAATTTAGGTATGAAAAGTTAATGTAACCAATAATAAAATTTAATAATTAGAAAAAGATTCAAGAGCAGCATTTAGCATCAAATGTACACACTTGTTATATATATATGTTACCAGCATTAAGCCTAACCTAACCTAGGCATTACATAAAATGCCAAAAATCACTCGGCAATATACATAATACGAGCTTTGCCAATGTATTATGCATAATACAAACGTGAAGTAGGAAATATGATAAAAATAAACAAAATTAGGTATAACCTATTACCAATGACTTTACTTAGCATTTATCATAAATGCGCGTGTCGTGTGTTCACAATTTGACAAAACAAAGATTAATATAAGATTAACCCAACTATAATAATAATTGTAAAGAACTTTATTGAACGTACATATATAATTGTATTACATTTTTGTCATTTTCGTTTCTCGTCGCAGTGTAGCATATTACTATGTGTTGGAATTTTAGATTATATTTAATTACATACATATTAATAAATATGTTATGTACCTATATAATTATTTGCCAATAAATATTTAGGGTAAATGAGTTTAAAATATAGGAATATTTTAAAATGTAGAGTGGCAAGTGGTCTTTTGTGGTATCAGGAAACAAATTTTATTTATATTATCCTACAAATATCTAATAATAAACATAGAGACATTTCTAATAAATATTTCAATAGATACTTTTAAGTTTTTAAAGTATATTTTACAATTATATGTTTATATATTGTAGCTATAATATACAGTATGGTTTTTTTTTTTTTATCATGATCCAGAGTAGTAGCGTGGTGAATGGGATTTTAAGGGACAGTAAACCCTACAAAATTTTAAGTGAATGTCAGGTGGTATAATAAAACAAGAGTATCAGCTGTTACTTTGATACAATATAAAAGAAAATAATATTGTAAAGTTGAAGTTAAAAATTGTTTTGTTACATTAAATAAAAATCAATAGAAATATCTTGTGCAATATCGTTTCAATATAAAATTGTGCGATTACCAAATATGCAGATTATAATTACATTACATTGGAAATTAGGAGTTTAAAATGTTTATAATATTTTAATATTATATGTGGGATAATGGCCACATACCTACAGAAGTACAGAACAATTGGAATGGAAGTATTATATTATACATTTAACTTATTTTTAGACAGAGCAAAGCGAAGAATGTATTGGTTTTACAATGTGTCTATTTTTTTTTTTTTTTTATGTCTGAAAATACTTTTACGACCCGAAATAATACTCCAATTTTCACAAATAGCATATGTTTCCGGTTGGAAAGTGGTTGTAGTTGGTAATTTAATTAAGTTATTTTTCGAATTTCTCAAGATTGACCTAAGCGGTAGAAAAACGACAAAAAATGTCAAAAAACCGGCATTTATCATGTAAATTGAAATTAAAACGAATTCAATTTCAATATTTAACGATAGCTCGAGCAATTTTGAAGTTAAAACATTTTATTGGGTGATCACATAGCTACTATAATATGTGGTAAAATTTTGGAACCATTGCTTTAATTTTTCTATAAAATAAATAGGTTTTTGAATATTTTGGCAATTTTGGTGATTTAAGGTCTGAAAATTTTACTGAAGTATGTATACATATTACTTAACACATCAAAATATTAGAAAAATCTCTAGTTTCAATTTCTTTTTTATAGCTGTTTTAAGTTGAAATTTCAGTAAAATCAATATTTAAATTATTTATATGGATTTTTCTTATTACATTACAATACTTGACAATAATGTTAAATAAAATTGTCAAGTATTTTAAAAAAAATTAATTTAAGCTGTAATACTTTTTTCGTAACTCAGTTCTAATTAATTGTGAATTATTACATTTACTGTTATTTTTTATAGCTGTTTAAATTATCAAAAAGGAGAGCTGATACTCCTGCCGCATGGGATATAGGTGTGCAAATCGTAACGTTTAATTTTAATTAGAATTTGAATGCAATGATAAAGCATTGAATTTGCAAAAACTATTTTGAGCGAAGTTTTGTCATTCTGGCCCTTGTGGATGCGCGAGGCCCTGGGCAAGAACCCTGCTCGCCCTCCCGTTCCACCAGCGCTGTTTGTAAATATAAGGTTTTTGAAATTATTATTACACATTTTGTTCTATACTTTGTCATAGTTATATTATTTATACCCTCATCATTTATATGATAAATCAACATCAACTATTGATTTGCAAATGATAACATATGTTTTAAATAGTAAATGATTAAAAAATGTATTTTTATAAAATTTTAGATATACAAGTTATGGAAATCCGACTAATATTTCGCGAGTAATTAACATTAACATTCTAAAATCTAAAGTATAGAGATAGGAGGAATGTGCAGTAATATATACCATTTACATCAATAATTAGATATTTTCAAAAATCAATATTTTATTCAATATCAAATATCAATTACCAGTATTGATAAGTGTCAAATAAACTGAACCAAACATTGAGTATTTATACAAGCCTACCTGTTTAATGGTCTAATTTCAAAATTATTAATTTTAAATACTTATTAGATTCTGAGCGAATAGAAGAATGTATTGGTTTTACAATGATGTGCGATTTTTTTTTTGATATATATCTATATATAATCTTTTATATAATAAATCTTAACGAATTTCCAAAATATTAGGAAAATCTCAAGACTCAATTTTTTTTATAGTTGTTTAAAGTTGAAATTTCAGTAAAATATTTAATGTATTTATATGGATTCTTACAATTATATTTCAATATTTTACAATAATGATAAATAAAATTGACAAAAATTTGTATGATATTGGTATTTAGGTGACAAGGAAATTTCTGAGCGATTTAAATGAACTTATAGTCTTGAAAATTTTATAGGGTGTTCTTTTATATACTATATGTGTGATAAAATTTAGTGAATTAACTAGTTAAGAAAAAATGTCTAAATTTTAATCAATACCTACACATTATCTGACTGAACTTCGCTCAGATTCGTTTTTCAAACGCAATGGTTTATCATTGCATTCAAATTATAATTAAAATTAGACGCTATGATTTGTACACCTATATCCCTGCGGCAGGAGTATCAGATCATCTTTTTTTTTTAATTGATACTAATACTTTATAGTAGAAATATTTAATTTAATTTTAATATTATTCACCAGATTGTATTGATGTGATGTCACTTTTAAAATATATGTTTATCCGGTCAATATGTAAACGAGCTGCTTCAATGTCCAAATTACAACCATTTTGTATCATATCTGAGTGCAATGCACATAAACACATTTGAATGGTTGACATTCTGTAATAATTAAATAAAATTCAAGACATTATTTTACTCTAAAAATTTAAATTTTAACAATTGAAAATTTTTCCATGTTAATATTATAATCATATAGAAATACCAATACATAATTATTCATGTATCATGTTATTAATTTTATTACAAATAGGTACCTATTTTATTAAATAATTAAATAATTTCTTTGATACTTGAGAAAAATGGCGTCTTAAAATAAAAAATTAAAAAAGCCTTTTCAATTGCAAAATATCTTTAAACACAATTACAAACAAAAAAAAAAAAAAATAAAAAGGGTAAAAATACTAAAAATGGCATACTTTTTCAAAGGTACTTTTTGAGTTTACAATACATTTTATACGTCCATAAAAATAATTATATAGAATAATATCACACACACTACGGTATAATACACAAATTTAATAGTTAATAAACAAACTGCATTATAGTTTATTTAATTATTTTAAATTAAAATTTTATTTTAAAGTTTAATATGTAAATTGTATAGTATATCATATTGCAAACTTCTATGTCCTAAACCTAATACAGACAATACAGTAATACCTATGTAAAAAATTCAAATTCTCAAAATTGTAACCACTATAATATAACCAGTAACTACAACACAACACATGTCAACAACGACGAGGCGACGACCATAGAAAAGACTGATAAAGTGATAATGACACAACAACAGCCGACAGGTTAGATTAGGTTAGTGGTTATCACGAAGTAGTAGGTTAGTAGTTCCCATAGACATAATAATATATTATATTATGTTATTATATATGTCTATGGTAGTTCCATACAATTACATCCATACATCCATACATTTATCACTTTTCTATGGTTCCATAGATCTATAAACTATATATATTTAAATATAATGTCTATGGTTAGTTCCATTCATAGACCTATTAACTAAATAGTTAATAGGCTATGGTTCCATTGATAATAGATCTATTATCAATGGTTAGTTCGTGGTGGTTACATAGACCTTATACTTAGGTTAGTATAAGGCAAGGTGGATATATCCACCTTGGTATAAGGTCTATGGGTGGTTACCATAGATTAAATATACATTTAATCTATGACTCTATGTGGTTACTGTTTACTGCTTAGCATGAATTAAGATAGTATGGATGCCCGACGCACCAAAAAAAAATGACATACAATATTGCTTCGAAAAACAGCTGATTTATAGACTTAGGGCGCCCTCTAACTATATAAAAT
This sequence comes from Tetraneura akinire, assembly GCA_021307375.1. Classification (NCBI taxonomy): domain Eukaryota; kingdom Metazoa; phylum Arthropoda; class Insecta; order Hemiptera; family Aphididae; genus Tetraneura; species Tetraneura akinire. The sequence goes on from JAIUCT010000008.1 coordinate 3,149,829, forward strand.
AAATACGGTTTAATTATATTCCCGCTTTTTTTCGTAATAATTACCATGAATTAAGTTATAATAAATAATAAATATTAAATAATCATTCGAATAGAACTATATTCTCCAAATTTTTCATAAAGAAGAAAGAAGAAACTGATAATTAATGATAATAATTAATAGTCCGTCACTATTTGATGGGTATAGAGGGCGCCCTAAGTCTATAAATCAGCTGTTTTCGAAAGTAACTTTAAGTGTTATGTGATAAAATTTTTAACATGGGTCGTCGGGTATCCATACTATCTTAATTCATGCTGCTTAGATCATATAATACATATTATATGATCTAAGCAAGGATCTAAGGTTTACTGTTTATTATAATATCACAGATAATATAATAATATTAATATATTTTAATTTACAATATTATGACAAATGAGACGATATGGTACTTAACAATTTCGCACAATTGTAATTTTTAATTTAAACAAAAAAATAAATAAAAAAAAAATGATTATTAAAGTATCTTTTAAATATATAATTTTTAAATTATAATAAATTTATTTATTGAAACATATTTAAATAAAAAAGTATAAACAATTTTAATGTCATAAGAGCATTAACAAAAAGCAAAGATTTAAAATTGACATAAATATTAAATAATAGGGAACACGGACAACGGAGCGAATAACGTAAAAACTTAAAAAACTATAAGTTCAAAGAATTCAAAATAATTCGTCTTTATTCGTAAGAAAGTTCAATAGGATTTTAAATTTAAACAGCAATTATTATATTTCACAAAACTATATTTAATTTTTATTCCATGAGAATAGACTCAATATGGCGGCTCACGAGAGTACGATAGTTTTGATGATTTAATACGCCTTCCATATATTCATTTCAGTGAATGTAGCAGGTTAAAAATGTTATGATATCTGCACTTTGCACCATAGGAAAGATATTAAATCATAGAAAAGAGATTAAAATAATGCTCTACAGTCTGTACTCTTTTCTGTGGTTATACTTTGCAGTGTTTGCCCGTTAACAGAGTGCATTAGTGCAAACAATACAATCACCATTGTGTTAAATATTGTGATTCGCGTTCGTGTCGTGAGCAACTGAACCAAATGACGCTTTGACGTAATCGTTGGGAAATATATTTTTTATTTTTTTTAATATAAAGTAATGGAAGTTTTCTAATTGAATTTACGCATATATATTATTCAATTCATTGTCTATTTGTGTTATCTACAACAAACGACAAACTATTAATCCTAAATCAACGTCAAACTGTTGTCGATTTAATTTTTATGTTTGACGTTTGTACCCTGTGACCGAAAATGGCAGGTAAGCGTTCTACCGTTCATTTTTTTTTTTTTTTTTTTGGGGACTGTACATTTTGTTCGTAAAATTGGCATAGTTTCTCCCTCGTTACTGATTTTTAAAAGTTTTTAAATTTGATATTTGTTTTTTGTAGTTCTATACGTGTTACGTACAATTATAAATCAAAATCATGACAATTATAATTAAGCCTTGTAGTACCTACTACTTATATATCGTTATAACGAAAATAATAATTATTGATTGCAATTTTCAGACCTCAAATAATATTATTCAATAACTCATTTTTTGATAATTATTCCTGACTTAAAATATATAGGTATAGAATTATTATTAATTTGTTAATTATAGAATTTTGTGGTCTAAATATCTAATAGTTCATTCTATAATCATTGGTTTTCATGTAGGGTAGAAACTAGAAATTAAATATAAAAAAAATATAAATTGCCTAAGATTCATTAATTATTAATAAGTAAAGCTGGAGAAGTACCAAACTATTTTTTTATGAAAGTGGATGTAGTTGATACTTTATTTAAGTCATTTTTCGAATTTCTCAAAATTGACCCTATGTGATAGTAAGAACAACCAGAATAAGATGTATAAACGGTATTTTTCACGAAAACAGAAATTTCGACGAAATCAAATAATCAATTTTAATATTTCATGATAACTCGGGCAATTTTTAACTTAGAGACTTGAACATATATATATATGAGTTTAACTTTTAAAACCGTTACGTTAATTTTTCTACAAAATATAGGACTGAGTATTTCGTAAAATTCTCGTTTTTATGTATATGTTACGGGCAAATCCCGAAACTCGGTCACTTCGCGATGTGCCCGGACAAATCGCGAAGTGACCGGTCAAATCGCGATTTGCCCAATTGGTTCTCGGGCAAATCCCATCTGTCACATATTAATCCCATTTTTTCTTTACTACTGTAACGATAATTTTATACTTCTGGATTAATGTTTGTCTAGTCTTTATTCTACATATTAAAAAATACTTGTTGTCAGTTACAACGGTTTACAAAGACTAACTATATTAACAAACTATCTGAACTATCCTTATTAATTAAATGTGTTTTAATTGGGTTTTTTACGTTTGAGTAGCATGAATAATGGTGATATTTTATTTTTTATTACCTGCCTGTTATTTATTTTCTATTGTAATTGAATATACATTAATTTATTAGGAAATTTTCGGAATTTGCCCGAGAACCAATTGGGCAAATCGCGATTTGACCGGTCACTTCGCGATTTGCCCGGGCACATCGCGAAGTGACCGAGTTTCGGGATTCGCCCGTAACATATATAATATTTGATAAAATTGGAAATTCTGTGTTTTCAAGGTCTGAAAATTTTATTGAAGTAAACTTATATAGATATTTATATTTAATTATTTATATAAATATTAGAAAATCACATATAATATTAATTTTTCTTTATAGCCTTATAGGTGTTTAAATTTGAAATTTCAGTAAAATCGATATTTTAAATATTTGTGGATTCTTATTCAATATTTTACAATAATGTTAAATAAAATTGACAAAAAATTTTATTGAAGCTCAAATACATATTACTTAACTAGGTTCCAAATAATTGTGAATATTACATTTACGATTTTTTAAAGGATAAAAAGAAGAGCTAATACTGTTGTGAAAAGGATACAGAACTAAAGAGGATAGTTTAATGATTATTAAATATTATTATATATTTTTTATTAAAATTAGAATGCAATGATAAATCGTTAGATTAAAAAAAACGATTCTGAGCGAAGTTCAGTCAGATTATAATTTTCGTTTGATCTAAAAATATCAACTTAAAACAGCTATAAAAAAAATTGAGATTAGGGATTTTTCTAATATTTTAGTATGATGTTAAGTAATATTTAAGTATACTTCAGTAAAATTTTCAGACCTTAATCATTAAAATTGACAATTTTATCAAACATTATATATGTATAAACGAGAATTTTTCGAAATATTCAAAGTCAGGGTCGGTTCCAGAGACTTGGTTGTGAGGGTGCCAAGTTAAAATTTTGGGATAACTTTATAACAAAAAAACACAAATTTTTACTACCATAATTATACGTAATAATGTAATTTTGTTTTTAACAGTATACAATTTTTTTAAATACGGTCCTAGGAGGGGGCCGTGGCCCCTTGGCCACCTCCTGGAACCACCCCTGTTCAAAGTCCTATATTTTGTAGAAAAATTAATGTAACGGTTTTCAAAATTTTACCACATATTTATATTAGCTATGTGAAGACCCCAAAAAAATTGCAGGTCTCTATCTTAAAAATTGCCTGAGTTAACGTGAAATATAGAAATTGAATTCGTCAAAATTTCATTTTTCGTGAAAAATGCCGTTTTTTCATCATTTTTTCGAAGTTTTTTCTACCGCTTATAGTCAATTTTGAGAAATGACCTAAATAAAGTACCAACTACATACACTTTCCTACCGGAAATATATGCTATTTGTGAAAATTCGGAGCATTATTTCGGGTAGTAAAAGTGTCTACTCTACAGAATAAAAAAAAAAAAACAAAAAAAAAATCACACATCATTGTAAAACCAATACATTCTTCCCTTCGCTCAGAATCTAAAATGTATATTTTAGGAAATTTTCAACATTCTTTTTACAAAAATATAATATAACAGTTCCAAAATTTTATCGCTATATAAACGTATGTTAAATTAGTTCAATATTTGCCCGAGTAGTGATAAAATATTGAAATTGATTTCATCAAAATTTCAGTTTTTGTGAAAAATATTGTATATCGTCATTTTCCTAATCATCAATTTTCTTATTGTATACCTAGGCTTTATTTTGAGAAATTTGAAAAATAACCTAAATAAAGTACCAACTACATCCACTTTTTTACAAGAAACATATATTTTATGTGAAAATCGGAGCATTATTGCTGGTCAAAAAAGTGTTTACCGACATAAAAATAAAAAACACATCATTGTAAAATCAATACATTCTTTGCTTTGCTCAGAATAAATAATAATAATTTTTTTTTTCATTTATTTAAAATAAGATATGTTAAGAATTACATTTATAAAGTGCTTTGACGCTTTGTTGATGAAGGGCACTTAAATTTTTTTCACCCCAGGTGCTGAATACTCTAGATCTGCCACTGGTTATATAGGTAGATAGTGTTTTACATTAAAGTTTTTAGTTCACAAGTTGAAAAAAATTTTCACCAATATACCATAATAATACTGTATTAGGTACTATTCAGTAGTATAATTAAATTATATTTATATTTATTTATTTATAATAGTTAATATCTTATGGGCTTGGTCAGTATAACAATAAACAATTTAAGTATTTATACAGAAATAAATTAAATAAGTAAATATATAGGATCCTATTACTTACATATTATATTATTACAATGCAAACTCGGATATAAAAAACCACAAAGATCAAAAGTACAGCAAGATAAATATAATGTCAGATTACTTAAGAGAGCGGAGGTTGTAGAACAATATGGACGCTACATGAATATCAAATATCAAAAAAGAAATATAGATAACTCTCTGAATAAAAAGAAGCGGAACATAAAATCGGTTATCAAATTAGTGATGAATACTGTGTTAACAAAAAAAGAAAAGAAGCAAGAGAGCATGGATTGACAAGGAAATAGTAAGACTTGTAGATGAAAGATGAAAATATAAAAACAATAACACGAGAGAAGGACAATAAAAGTATCGCCAACTAAGAAACCAGGTTAATCGAGAAGCCAGAAAAGCCAAAGAAGAATGGTTGGAGCAGCAGTGTAGCAAAATTGATGAACTTTCAAACCTAACTAAATATATTATATATATCACAAGATCCAACAATTTGTGGGAAAGACAAAACGAAATTGCACTAATATCAGAGATAAAAAGGGCCAATTATTAGTTGATGATGAGAACATAGTAAAACTATAGAAAGAGTATATTAAAAAGGGAGAAATACTGAAGGAAATAACAACAAATGAGGAAAGAACGAAACTACCCATTTTAAGATCAGAATTTGATCTAGCGCTTTATGACTTGAAACAAAATAAAGCTCCTGGGACTGATAACATAAAAGAAAAATTATTGCACGTGCTAGTATGAAGATAAAATATGCTTTATACCAACCAACTCAGGATATATATGATAAAGGAGATATGCCAGATTTGCATAATTGTAACTATACCAAAGAAATTTGGAGTAAATTCCTGTGAACAGTTTAGAACACTGAGCTTAATGACATACAGCTCAAAAACCCTAACAAAAATAATAAATCAAAGAATAGAAGGAAAAGTGGAGCAGTACTAAAAAAATAACCAATATGGATTTAGATGACAAAATAGCACACGAGAAACAATTTTAGGACTGTGAGTGCTAATTGAAAAACAGATCGATAGAAATAAAGTTACATATTTGACTTTCATAGATCTGGAAAAGGTCTTCAATAAAGTAAATTGGAACAAAATGCTGCTCGCGCTATGAGAAATAGGTGTTGAGAGTCTGACAAGGGTGTACATTATCACCACCACTATTTAACTGCTATATCAAAAAAGTAATGATTAAAAAAGAAAAAAATGCGATTAGAGGAAGACAATGGAAAATGGTTGGACATGCTCTGAGACACCCAGAAGAATTGCATAATATAATAATAGTGGGTATGATAGAAGGAAAGAAAACTGCAGGACGCCCCCGGAACTTTTGTATTGGACAAATTAAATGTGATGCAAAAGTCAAAACATTTAAAGAACTTAAAGGAAGGTGAGTAATAAGTTAGAATGGATAATTGGAGTTGTAAACCAACTTTCGGGTTGATAAAAAAAAAAAAAAAAAAAAATATAGTAATTACTGATTAACCATTAAATAGATAGTTATTATACAAGAAAAAAAGAGAAAAGTTAATTTTTAAAGATTATTGCTCAAGCTTTTAAATGGTTTATTACTTTCATAATTTATGTGATAGAATGTATTGATGAGTTGTATGAGAAGAGACTTTAAAATAAATTTGAAAAAGGTAAGTCGGAGAATGCTATGATCTGCTAAGGAATTACTCGTAATATTTAAATACCTAGTTTTAGGTGTTTATATACAGTTAACTTAAAGTTGTGCTCAATATACTTTATAAAAATCTAAAGTTTTAAGTGTTTGTTATACGTATACTTAATATGCAAATTGGAGGAAGTGTAAAAATGTAGGTAATTAAAACAGATTCGCACACTGAGTTGTTAACGGATTATATATGTTTATATGGTATGAAAAGTGAATAGTATTTAATATGGAAATCAATAGAAAATTACATGTTTTTCTTGTTAATTATTTATCTAGTATTGAAATTTTGTAATTGATACCTTTGAAGATACTTTTACGTTTTTACATAAAATACTAATAGTTTTATCATTATAAAAATCATAATATGTGTTATACTGTCAATTAATTATTATTTATGAACAAAGAAAAGTATAATATTGTTAAATAATGCCATATTTGTTGTAATTCATTGTTTCTTATTGATATGTATAATTTTGTTTAAATAATGCAATTAAGACTTGAGAATCGTGATACAATATCTAAATCTAAATAGTAAATTTTCAATGTTGATGTGTAAACAGTGTTTACTTAAAATTATATAATTGAAAATGTCTGCTAACATATTGTAATGCATTATTGTGCAAATTGTTTAATTTAATTAAAATTTGGATATGGGTTCATTTTAAAATTAGGAATAATTATAAGTGTTTTAAAAATTTGTTGATATTTTAAAGATCAACAATCTTCATATTTGTATTTTATTAGTAAATATATTTATTAGGTTTTTTTTTATAATCTAAAACTAGCATAATATGCTAGTTGTGTGCTAGTAATGGCTATTAAAATATTCCAACATCATGGAAATGAAAAATATTTTTGTGGCCACAAAAAATTGCCGATTTAAGGTGAGCGTCCATAAGTACAGTGTTGTAGTATTTATGTATAAATAGACATATAATATTAAGTACATAAATATATTGGTTAATTTTATTAAGTACTTTATCTAATATTAAAATTAAAATTGTTAAAAGAGACAGACATATTTTTTTTTTTTATTAAATATTATTAAAATAATTAATATCTGAATCAAATGTTTATTTTATGCAAGTATTTATATGAAATATTATTATAATATTGTATTTATTATTTTATAATATTTTAATATGAATACAATTTAGGTAACATATGCATAAATAGAAAATAAATCAAGTTTTTCGTATTGGTAGATAATATTTCACTACTATATTATGATTAACAACTTATATTTTTTTTTAGATTCTGAGCGAAGCGAAGAATGTATTAGTTTTACAATGATGTGTGATTTTTATTTTATTTTTTTTATTCTGAAGACACTTACTACCCGAAATAATGCTCTGATTTTCACAAATAGCATAAATTTTTGGTTGGAAAGTAAATATAGTTGGTACTTTATTTAGGTCATTTTTCGAATTTCTCAAAATTGACCCTATGCGGTAGAAAAAATGACGAAAAAATGGCATTTTTCACGAAAACTAAAATTTCGACGAATTAGATTTCAATATTAGATGATAACTCTGGTAATTTTGAAGTTGACTTGAATATTTTATAGGGTGTTCATTTATGTATTATATGTGTACCAATGTGTCTTCTATATGTGTGATAAAATTTTGTGTTTAAATATTTCATAAAAAATGTCAAAATTTTAATCGCTCAAAATCATTTTTTCGAATTCAATGGTTTATCATTGCATTCAAATTCTAATTAAAAATAAACCTTATGATTTGCACACCTATGTCCCTGGGAAGGAGTATTAGCTTTTTTATTTAACTATTTATTAAAAATATTGATAAGAATTTAATATGATTTTTATTTTTTTATTTCATTGTCCAGACCATAATTATTGTGATAATGAGAATGAAATAGAATTCACTGAATCAAAATATATAATATCCATGTCAGATGATCCTGATTACAAAGATGTACCTAAATCTGGACCTCAAACACGGCTTAGATCAAAAAAGCTGGAGCAGTGCCAAACTACATGGGCACCAGTTCGCACTGCTCCAGGCTTACGACCAAATTGTATGATTTTTTATGATGGAAATGGATTTGCCTACCATAATCATAAAATTGCTAACAACAAAAAGTAATTTAATTTATATATTTTATTTCTTTTTACTTAAATAATTTAAGTTTTAGGTACTTAAAATGTACACAAAAAAGTATTAAAAATAAACCATGCCCAGCTAGAGCAGTTATTAGAAATTATGACAACATGATTCGTCATTCAGGAGAACCACATACGCATAAACCAAGAAATTATGATGAAGATTTATTAAAAAGAAATTTTTTAATGAAAATTAGAGAGAGAGCAATTAATGAAAACACGCCAAATAGAAAAATATTTGATGAAGAAATTAAAAAGTTAATAAATTGTCTGTTATTTACCTGAATTTACTTTACAATAATTTTTTTTATTATAGAACACCAAAATTAAGGGGTAAAGTGTCCTTTTCAAGTACTGCAAGAAGGATGCAAAGATTTCGGCAGCCACAAAAAATGCAGGGCCCCCTATTTCCTATTGAAGATAATGAACTCATTGATGCAATCAATGACTACAAAAATATTCCAGATGAAGATATTAAAAGTAGTTTAGGTTGTAATACTGATACATTATTTGATGCAGCAAATCATATGGAAGTGATAGAAATTGATGATGTTTATATGAATGAAAATGACGATTTTAATGAAAAAGGAGAAAAGGAAAATGTTTCTACAAATATTCAAAAAGGCATAGAAAAAACTGTTGATATGTTTTGTAAGTTAAATGTTTGTTTATCTATATACATATTCATATTATTTGTAATTACATATATTTAAAATATATATATACATTTTAGGTTGCATTTATTGTAATAAATGGCAAGAAGCTCAGATTTTTGAATTTGTTCCTAATCAAAAAGCTAAAACAATTGAATTAAAAGATAAAATTAAGAAAAATAATGCAGATTTAACACCAATGGTCAATGATTCTAGTTCAGTAGCTATTCCTGATTCTTCCAATAATGTAACTTTAAATAATAAAAATACTTCCATTAACTACAAGGATATTCATGAAGATATCTCTCAAAACCATGATGATATTAAAGATTCAATTAATCAAGATCAAATTACAGAAGAATGTATTCCTGAAATTGATCTTCCAGAAACATCTGAATCAATAATAGAACCTAATCAAGATAATAAAAAAAGTAAACGGAAATTAGGCTTCTTACAGATGCGAATTGATTCAACAATATACTTTGATAATATGGGTTATAGTTACCAAATACAAAATGAAAAAAATGATAAAAAGTAAGTAATTTATAAACCGGTTAGTCATGTTTCTAAAAAATATATTACATTAATAATTTTAAAATTTTAAATTATTTATTTACAGATATTTAAGATGTGTTGTTTGGGGAAAAAAGAAATGTCCAGGGCGAGCTCATTTAAATAAAAAAACTTCAACTATTATCAGATCTCGTGGTCATAATCATTTACCGTCTTCTAATTGTGATATAGAAAAACAAGCTCGTGCATTTTTACATACTATAAAAGAAAGAGCCCAAAATGAAACTACTCCTTTAAGAATTATTTATGATGAAGAAATAATTAAGTAAGTTAATAGAAAATTAATTTAAATAAAATGATAAACTAAAAGAAATATTCAGTTTTCCTCTTGCAGCTTCTGTTGTAAATTATGCTAATGCTACTAGACGAATGCAACGGACAAGGCGATTAAAAAATCAACCTAATACAGTATTACAAAAAGAACCACCATTACTATTATCAGTTCAAGTAATACCAGGTACTCGACGAGGTACATCATTATACATGGATGAACTAGGTTATCATTACCATAATGATACATTAACTAATAATGGAAAGTAAGTATAAATATGAATTTAAAAAATCACTAGAAGTAAAAATGTAGAGTTATGTTAATAGAAATTTTTTTTAGGATAGTGAGATGTACAAAAAATAGAAAAACTACAACAGAGGAAGCTTGTCATTCCAGAGGGTTCTTGCGTGCTTCTGGAGATGGATTTGTTATATTTCGCACTAAAGATCATAATCACCCTCCCGGAGATCTAAAGAGAAATCCAATGGAACGATCATTCATGAATACTTTATGTGAACGTGCTCGAGATAATCATAATTTAAGTCTTAAAGATATATACAACCAAGAAGTTGAAAGGTTTAAATAATTATTTATTAATAACTGAAGCCAATATAATTTTTATGGCAATTATATTAGTTATCTTTATTTTAGATTTTTAGCATTTTTTTTTTATAGGTGTTTAAAATAGAAATTTCAGTAAAATCAATATTTAAAGTATTCATATGGATTCTTATATATCAATATTTTATAATGTTAAATAAAATTGACAAAATTTTCTTAAAGTACATTGTTGAAATACATTTTACTTAACTCAGTTCCAATTAATTGTGAATTATTACATTTCCAATTTTTTTTTTTTTTTTTTTTTTTTTTTTTATATATAGCTGTTTAAAATATTAAATAGCAAGGGAAGGGATACTGTTGTAAAGAGGATAGTGTTGAATTTTGATTACAATTTGAATGCTATGATAAATTATTATATTCGAAAAACGATTCTCATCGATGTATTTTCAGATTTTGCTATTTAGGTGACTCATTTAGGGGTTTTCTGCTAAATTATTTATATTAAACATAGCGATAAATGAAAAATTTTAATCTGTACATAGTTTATTTGATGGACTTCGCTCAAAATCGTTTTATGATTGTAATGTTTTTTCATTGCATTCAAATTGTAATAAATTCAATAACATCTTCTTTACACCTGTATCTCTTCCACACCAGTATCTCTTCCCTTGTTTTTTTAATAAATAGCTTTGATTTAAATTTATCAACTTATTGAAAATTACTTTAGATTTCTTGATGTAGCTGATAAAATACCATATCGGATGGCTTGGCGAAGTATGGCTAGAACAAGACAACCTTCTAAAGCATCTGGTGAAGTTAAAATAGTTAGTGTTTCCGTAGTTTCGGGTCTTTGGGAGGGTTATACACTTTATAGAGATGAAATAGGATTTTTATATTCAATGCGAAAAGGAAGAAAGTAAGATAACTATATGTTTTATGTTTAAGTATATCTTAAAATGATAAAATTAATTATTTTATAGGTTTGTGTGGTGTCATATGAATACAAAATTAAAATGTTCAGTTAAAGGTTCAATATCAGTAGAAAATAATGTTTCAATGTTAGAATATACAGGAGAACACAATCATCCACCATTAGATGACGATGAATTTCAAGCAGCTATATTTATTGAAAAAATAATGCTTAAGTGTTTGGAGGATGACAGTAAACCTAAAAAATTATACGAAGAAGAAATAATCAAGTATAATTTAATACATTATTTTTTAAATTGTTTACTATTGACAATATAATAATTTTTATAATATTATTAGTTTTCCTGGAGTTGAAAAACGTGTAACATTAGCTTACGCTCGTGAAAAAATAAAAGCTAGAAGGAAAAGTGCATTGAAAAAACATTTAACACATGAAACAATAGAAACTATGTGTGAACCATTACAATTTGTTGAATTTTGGGGCGATGATCGTAACCCTATTACTCAAGATGATTGTACTGAAGATATTATTTATTCTGAGGATGAAGACTTAAAAGAAAAGATCAAAGATTCAGATCAAGTTTATTCAGATGAGCAAGGATATAAATATTCCATAGTTAGCGTACAAAATAAAACTAGGTATAATTTAAAATTAAATATTTCTAAAATACCATTTAACAATACTAAAACTTACAAATTCTGGATACATATTATGAATGACTGGATAGGTGGTAGAATATGGTATTATTAATATGCTATAAATATAGACTTAAAATATTCCTAATTCTTTTAAAATTTTAGTGCACATTGTGTTATACATGTATTTTAAAACAAATTTAGAGTTTCTAAAACTTATATTTCTTTAATTATAAATTGTCATAATGAAATTAATTCAATTTGATAAAAAAATACAGTTTTCATGTTTGTTGTTTTATAGTAATTTTATTATAGGTTCTTTACTGCTTAAGAAAGATAAAAAAAATTTTAAATTATCTAAATATAGTTGAAGTAATTAATAAATGAAATTTTATTCTATAGATTCATACTATATTTCTGTAACTAAACCATTTTTTAGTACCAATATATGATGTAAGTAGTAAATAAATAAAAAATCACACTTCATCGTAAAATCAATATATTACTTTCCTTGCACAAAATCATGTATAATTTTTTTTTTTTATAGACTTTACTAATTTTACTTGAAATTTCAGTAAAATCAATATTTAAATGGATATTATATGGATTTTTGTTATATTGATTTTACAATAATGTTAAATAAAATTGTTAACAATTTTTTAAAGTTTTTTAAATTTTATATCAGTATGCTTCAATATAATTTTCAAAATTTTTTGGCCTTTTTATTAATTTTTATTGTAAAAGTATTGAGAAATAATAAGAAGAATACTAGTATGGATTCTAAATTTTTTTTTTTAACTAAAAATATCAACTTTAAACAGCTATAAAAAAAGATTGAGACATGGGATTTTTCTAATATTTTGTTATCATGTTAAGTAGTATGTAAGTATACTTCAATTTTATCAATCATTATATACATAAAAACGAGAATTTTACAATTTATTCAGTCCTATATTTTGTAGAAAAATTAATGTAACTTCAATGATTTAGTGATATTTGGTGTGATAAGATTTTGCGTTTTAAATATTTAATAAAAAAAATGTCAAAATTTTAATCAATACCTACATTGTTTGACTGAACTTCGCTCAGGATCGTTTATTCGAATGAGATTGTTTATCATTGCATTAAAATTATAATTAAAATTAAACACTATGATTTGCAGGCAGAGTGTCAGCTCTTATTTTTTTTTTTAAAAAAAAAAATTAAAATAATTACTTTTAGTTGTTGAGCGAGTGAGAAATTTGGTTTTACAGTGCTGTGTGTCTTTTTTGTATTTTATTTTATTTTTTATTTTTATTTAGCTCTATTGATACAATGCTGTGATTGTGAACTCATTTATAATTGTTTTTAAAATTTAAAAGTTATTAAATGTAATAATATTAAATTGTATAATACAATTAATTTAGAAACAAGTAATATGCAAATATTTGTTAAGGGGTTACATGATGACTTTCTGAATTATGGAACTTGTGAATTTCAGTCACATATTTTGTATAATTCATTATGAATATATTTAAATATGTTATCATTGATTAACAATTGTGTAATACTATAGTTTGTCTCAGAAAAGAATAGTACTATGTCTTGTTAAAAAACAGTCAGTATAGCAATGTAATGATATTGCACCTTGCTTAGTATTCCATACAATCTATATAAATTAATTATGTATAGACAAGTTAGCAAAAATGTAAAATACTGTCAGGGCTGAATTAAGCACGAAGCCTAGGAGCCCGGACTCCAGGCCTCAAAATATATAAGGCTCCAGGGGGGTCTTTATTATATCTGAATTTGCTAAGTATCTAAATTAATATTTCATTTTTAAAAAGCAAAAGAAGAGATACTGGTGTGGAAGGAATGCAGGTGTAAAGAGGATAGTGTTTGAATGATAAATCATTACATTCATGAAAACGATATAGAGCAAAATTCATAACATATATGTAACGATTAAAATTTTTTCATTTATCAGTCACTAAGTTCAATAAAAATAATTTATCATAAAACCCCTAAATAAGTCACCTAAATACTCAAAACAGGCAGTACTTCGTTAAGAATCGTTTTTCGAATGTAATGATTTATTATTGCATTCAAATTGTAATCAAAATTCAATATTAACCTCTTTACACCTTGATCCCTTCCCTTGCTTTTTTATACTTTAAACAGTTATATATAAAAAAAAAAAAAAAAATCATAAATGTAATAATTCACAATTAATTGGTACTGAGTTAAGTAAAATGTATTTAAACTTCAATACAATTTTGTTAATTTTATTTAACATTATTGTAAAATATTGAAATATAATAAGAAGAATCCGTATAAATACTTTAAATATTGATTTTACTGAATTTTCAATTTTTTTGGCTTTTCTATTAAATATTATTGTATAATTATTGAGAAATAATAAGAAGAAACGTATGGATTCTTATAGGGCCTTTGGGCTACTGGGCTCCAAACATGCTTAATTCTTAATCCGGCACTGAATACTGTCTACATGATGAAAAAAAAGTTGTTCTTTTATGAGACACACTATAGTTTAATTAACATGATTTATACTTATTACTAATTAATATTATTTTATGTAGATATTTAGATTGTATAAAAAAAAACAGTAAATGTGAGGCACAAGGAGAAATGTTTAAAAGCCAAGATGATGAATGGTTATTTGTTCTTCGCGGTTCTCCCCATAATCATCTACCTTAAGATAAATCAACTATTGTACATACATTTTAATATAAGTAAATACATGTTTAATATACTTTTGATTAACTAATTTTACCAATCAATGTATATAAATTATATTTATTCGTTATCACTATTAATTAATTAAGATTACAATTTAAATTACAAAACCATATTGTATTTTTATTTTAAAAAAAAATTCTCAAAAATATTAGTAAAATTAGATTTTATATTATATACAAATTGTATACATATTATTTCACACTATTATCTTTTTATAATAATTATAAATTATTTAAATTGTGAACTTTTGTTAATTATTTAAATATATTTTAAGATAAAAATCAATATTTTCTTCATGATTTCATGATTGATACATTTTATTTATGTGGAAAATTTTTAATTGTAAAACCGTGTATATTTAAATAAATATAGGTTAGGTATTGTTAATATTAAATCAATTTTATTTTAATTAAAGATATTTAATATTATTTAATGTGATATATAATTAATTATTATAATATTATCTTTAATCAAATATATTATAAAAAATATTCCTACTACTATGATTGATAATACAATTTTTCTACTTGAAATAATGCTCAGATTTTCATAAATAGCATATGTTGTCAGTTAAAGTAATGGATGTAATTGGTACTATATTTAGGTCAATTTTCGAATTTCTCAAAATTAACCCTATGTGATTGAAAAATGATGAAACGAAATTTTTTACAAAAACTGAAGTTTCAACGAATTCTATTTCAATATTTCATGAGAACTCTGGCATATCGAAATTTTTTCTACCGCTCTTAGGGTCAATTTTGATAAATTCATAAAATGACCTAATACCAACTGCATCAAATTTCCTACCGGAAACAAAACATATGCTATTCTTAAAAATCAGAGAATTATTTCGGGTAGTAAGTGTCTTCATACATGATAGGAAAAAAAGACAATCATTGTAAAACCAATAAATTCTTCGCTTCGTTTAGAATCTAAAACAATTATAATTTAAATAAATAAAAACAAATTAATAAAATTATTATTAATTTTAATATATTTTTATACTCTTTTGGTTAAATGTAAAATAAAATAATCACAGACATTACAAATTTTCTTTACATACTAGTTATATTCAATTCAAATAATTAAAACATTATTGGTTTACAAAATATTTACATTTAATTTTTTATTTACATCGTTTTATTGTTCAATAATAATAAAAATAAAAATAAACAATAATTTTTAAATAGTTACAAGCTCATTTTTAAGCTTAGGCAATCAAAATAATATAAATTTACAAATTAAAAACAAGGATTTGGTAGTCTTATCAACATTGATGGACCATATAAAAGCAAATAAATACATATATATTATCTATTATATATAATATATTATATTATATATAAATAAGTATAATTAAACCGATCATTCTCTACTCACTTATATTATAGATATTTAATTTGAAGAATAAGAATACAATTGGTATACTTAATTAATAGAAATATTACATATGTAATTACAAAATATAATAATAAAAAAACATGGAATATGTACAGAAATTGTATACATAATATTAATATTAATATTAATAATATAAATACAAACGTGTGCAACAACAAAACATTTTTTAAGTGGTCACAAGTTGATAATAGTCATCCAAGTTGAAATGTTTTATATATTTATTTATTTATTTTGTGTCCGTTATAATAAAATGCTGCTGCTGCTGTTTTGTCGTAGAAAATGGTATTGGATACCTACATCTGTGACAACATATAAAAATTCATTTTTGGTTAAAATTGACAACTTTCTGTTTGCTTATTTATATCTTTACGTTACACCAATATTTGAATCGGCAACAAAAAACATAAAACGGAGTGAACAAAGTAAAAAAAATATATAATACAATACAATACTTATAAATTGTTTTTATACATAATAATTGTCCGTTTTACAAAAAAACATTTAGTTATGAAATTAATATTTGTAGCCCAATCAATTATAATGTAAATTTAATGAGATATTTTAATTAAAATTATTTGTACAATATTTTTTATGGAAAATACATAATGAAATTTACATTTTATCTATTTGATAAAAATATTTACAATATAATTCATTAGGCACACAATTAACAAATATTATATAAAATAACAAGTAAAATAAATAAATATATATATAAATATATTTTAACTAATAAGTAATCTACTTAAAAAGTAGATAATTACATTCATAATTTATGGTGATAAAATGAAATATTTTTCTTTTTAATAATTAAGTATAATTTACAGCAAAATTATTTTAATATTATGACTAAATCATTGAGTTTAGAGTAACATTACATAGTTATAGTAAATATATTAAAATATATATTAAAAATTGTTCTCCATTTTACTTCTAACTTAAATATAACTACATATACATATTTGTTTTGTAAAATGGACATAAATTAAATTATATATAAAAATATAATTAACATAATTTGTTCTGATATCTGATATTACTATGTATATTATAATAAAATAAATGATTATTTGTTTTTAAATATTGTGATACATAACTTATAAACCTAAATATACAAAATACAAATAGAAAAATTATGGTGTAAATGCATTTATAATTTAATTTAAGATTATAAGTAACATTAAAAACTATTAATGCACTTAAAAATAATATAAAATAATAAGTAATAATATTTTATTGTATAATATTTAACTAATAGAATTATTATGATTATTCAATATACCGGTTTGTATTTATTTTTCAAGTATAAAAATGTATGAAATAATAACATCCAAATCAAATATTTTTTTAAAAATAATGGTAAGTAATATAATTACAAATTTCTGATTTTATTAAATAAATATATATAATATATGTTTTTAATTTTTTCGCCTCTTTTTAATTTTAAATAATAAATATAACACAATTATAATATGTTTACTGTTTAATATGAGACAATAAATTTGTTCAAATTAAAATTGTACTATCAGTAATTGTAAAAATTATTACTAAATTGCTTGAAATTCCAAAGGATATAAGTACAATATTAAAATTAGTTTAGGACTTATATTTTATTATCAACATTTTTACAAAATATAAATTTTTAAAATTGAAAAGAATATTATTATGCTACTTTCATTTAAATTATTTTACTTTAAATAAAGAATAAAATGAAAATTAAATTAACCTCTTGAGACTTTTCTGACATACATTTAGTACTGAAAATTAATAATATATATTAATGAAACCTGTATGATTGCCATAATAAGGTACTTCATAAAATTAGTATATTAATAAACAAGTAGTAGAGAATTTATAAAAATTCAACTATTTGTTAACATTATAAGAAAATATAACTGCATAAAAAATGTTTTCTAGACAAACATAATTATGTATTTAATAATTGAAACTCTTGGACTAGATTTTTTTTTTCAATCTTTAATTAAATTAAAAAATCATTCCACTACATTTCTGATTTAAAAATAAATTATTATAATATAAATTTAATATTAATATTTTATATTATTTTAATAATATTGTTTGGTAGAATTAACAAAAAAATGTAGAAGAATATAGAGAAAAATAAATAAATATAAACAAATAAACCAAAACAAATTTAATCAATACTTGGTACTATATATTTTATGTTAAATGTTAAAATTATTTAGATATTATAAATAAATAAATACATGTAAAGTTGATAATATTACAAAAATGTAAAGTCCAAATATATTATATACAAGAACTTTCAGTACTAAAATGTATGATTAATAGGGGTCCACAGTAATATTGAAATATCGATACGATATCAATATAGTCACCTTTTTCAAGAATTTTTCGATATCGATATTTAATTAAAACATATCGATTATCCAAATATCTTATAAATAGTAAATACATCAATGTCTATATTTATTATTTATATTATTAAATATGGCTATTTATATCTTATTGTTCCTAAAATAAATTTAGCTGTATTATTTTAAAAATAAAATTATTAAAATGCACCCACATTTGAATTGCTCTTATAGTATTATTTTGGGAATGTTTTTTTCTAAATTAATCTTTTTATTCTAATTATTGAATACAAATAATTAATAAATTATTAATATCCAGCTATCCAGGATGTGATTGCAAAATATTAACATAAATCAGCATATTTTGTTCATTACACTTCGTAACTTGTGCTATGGTGTAATGAAAGTGAATTATTTATTAAAATATTAAAATAATTATATTTATTATTTATCATTTAATAATTTAATATATTATTTTTAATTGTATATTGAAAATAAGGCATCAGAATTAAAGTTAGTGTCATTAGCTGGAGCGAGAAGTGAGGTATGGAAACATTTTGGTTTTAAAGTAGATAAAAATGGTGTAATTATAAATAAAAAACAAGTGGTTTATCATCATTGTTTTAATAGTATTTCTTACAGTGGAAATACATCAAACTTAAATTTTCATTTACAAATATGTAATCAATTAAAAAAATTAAATTCTAAATCAACATCCATATCAACATATTTCAATAATACAAAAACAAAATTGTCAAAGAATACCAAAAGATATAAAAGAACTAACAAGATCTTTATTAAATTTTATTGTAAATGATGTACGACCCTTTATAGTGGTAGAAGGAGAAGGGTTTCGCGATTTAATGAAAGTTGCTGTACCCGAATATACAGTACCATGTAGTTTAACCATGACAAGACTTTGTGAGAATATAATAGCTTTAGAAAGAAAAAACCTTAAATTAAATTTGCAATCTATTTCAAATATTTGTTTAACTATAGATTTTTGGACATTTAGAGCAAATTCTAGTTATTTGGGAGTAACTTGCCATTTTATATCTAACTGGAAATTAAATTCTAGAGTGTTAGAAACTTTAATGGTTCCAGGTTGCCATACATCTCAAAATATAAAAAGTAATATAAGGTTAATTCAAAATACATGGGGAATTGAAGATAAAACATGTGCAATTGTTTGTGATAATGCACCTAATATTGTGAAAGCTGTTCAAGTTTTAGGAGAAAAAATATTTTAGTACGATGTACAGCGCATAGTCCATAGTATACAATTATCCGTCAATTCAGCTATACAAAGTTCCGAAATTAAAAACCTAACACTTAAATTGAGAAAAATTGTAGGACATTTTCATCGAAGTTCTGTTTCCCAAAAAAACTTGGAAACAGAACAAAATTATAATTTGCCAAAAAATAAATTAATTCAAGATTGCATTACGCGGTGGAATTCTACCCATGACACGATGGTTAGTATATAAAATAATGTTATACCCATAAACATCTGTTTAAGTTATAACTTAAGTACAGATAATTGGCACTTAACAGCTAATAATATAAAAGAGATGACTGAAATAATTAATGTATTAAAACCATTTAAAGAAGCTACAAATATTCTTGGTGATGAAAAATATGTCACTTCATCAATTGTTGGCCGGTTATTTAAAAATCTTATAAGTTCATTGGAAGATAACAGCACAGATAGTAATTTTATAAAGACAGTAAAATGTACAATTAAAGTTGATTTAGAAAAAAGAAGAGCTATGATGGGTAGTATAGTTTTAAAAGCAGCAGCATTAGATCCTCGATATCGCACATTTAAGTTTTTAGTTGAAGAAAAAAGAAATAATGTTTGGAAGGAATTGGAAAAAGAAATTGAAATAGAACATGGGTTACACACAATTAGAAGTAGCAACAGAGAGTGAAAATGATGAAAATGTTAACGACCCCGCCAGTCCTCCTAAAAAAATGAGATCTTTATTAGCAGATACTGATGAAGAAGAAGAAGATTCTATAATAAAGAATAATTCAGAAAATACAAATTTAAATCAATTAAGAATATATAGAAATTCTCAAGAAAATGTAAAAAAAGATCAAGATCCATTGGTATGGTGGAAACAAAATGCGTATAAATTTCCTGTAGTGGTAGCATTAGCCAAAAAATATTTATGGGTTGTAGCTACAAGTGTACTACGAGAACGCCTATTCGCAGGTCAAGTTATAACACAACAATGTTTAAGGTTGACACCAAGTCGAGTGAATGATCTTCTATTTATAAACTCTTTTTTAAAATCTGGAGTAATACTAGATGATAAAAATTTTAAATATGAAGATGAAGAAGATATATAAATAAATTTTAAATTACATTTTATATTTTATTATTTTATGTATTCCTGAAAGATTATTTTTTATTTTAAATATTGCTAAAATAATTTATTGTGTACTTACTACTTAATACTTATTTGTTGTTTTATAATAATGAATTGTGATCATTTAATATTTACCTAATATTTAAGTATATATAATATATATATATATATTAATTATTTTTATTTATTATTTAATTATATACATCACTTCACCTTCACATATATTAAATAACAATTTAAAATATAACATTGTTATTTGTATATACACTATCACTATTACAAATTGCGATATTATGATAATCAATATATCAATAATTCGATTTTTCCCAAGTAAACCGATTTATTATGACAAAATAAATACGATATTGATATTGAAAAAAATATTGTTGTGGACCCCTAATGATTAATAAAACCGAAAAAATTTTAATAAAAATAATAAATTTAATAAATAGTCTAAAATTTGGAAAATAACATAAAATAGCAATGACCAATTATATTAACTACATAATTGAGATTAATCAATAATTAAATGATTAATGATAAAACCATTTGTGTTATATGTGGCTCTCTTGTTAAGTTATTTGTAAGTTAAAACAGTAGATAAATTTTAATTAATATTAATATATGCAGTAAGTAGAAGCAACTTCTTTAACAATATGTAACTTAAAAAAGTAACTAATTTTCTAATTAATTATAATTTTTATTAAAAATAATCTGCTAGATTTAACATTACATATAACAATATAATATTAAGAATATTGTTCTTATTATTTGATTTTTTTAAAACATTACCTCATCACTATCTATACACATATTATGCCTGTGAATAAGGTTTAAATTATAAATGAACTTGAATAATGGAGGTCTTTGCTATTTTCATGTTTCATTAATTATTATTCCATAAAAAAAAGTAAAATATTGTGTCCATCCAGTTTCCCCCCTCATCATTAGTTTAAAAAATATTTAAAAAAGATGATAAAGTCATTTGAAGTAATAAGAATATTTCATTATTTTTTTTTTTTTTTTTTTTTAGTAAAATACCCTATAAGTTGTAATTAATGTGAAATAACTAAATTGTTTATTCCATTATAAATATAAGGACAATTTCACATGACACTATATATATATATATACTTTTAACTAATTTTTAAATAGAATAAATATGTATATAGATTGTATAATTTATTTTATTTACGAATTTTGATAAAAAAAATAATTTAGAATTTTAGAAATAATATATAACAACTCTTATAACTCAAAATGGAATGGATTATAAATTTTAATCTCAATAAAATATAGTATTAAATAAACTATTTAATATTTACAAAATTATATTCATTCCAATAGTAAGTTTAAATGTCAAAATATATTAATTATATATTATTTTTTGTATCACTCATATTATAAATAAATTTTTAAACGAGTGTAACAAATATGCAAATAAAATAGACTATTAAAGAATAACAATATTATAAATTTTTTTATTAAAATCAGAATTAATAATATTAATAATTTAAACTCTAATAAATTCAAATTTCTGAAGACATGGATTATTTAAATAAATAAAATGAGAAGCGTATAATAAATAAAATAACCAAGAAAAAATGCATGTGATTAGGACATAAAATACCTGATCGAAATTTGTAACATTAATGTTACGCTTTATGATCTTCCTTATTCCTTTTTGAATTGTGTTATCTTTATTAATACTTGAAGTCTGCAAACGTACTGGAATTTTCTTTAATTTACCTTTAAGTCGTTTGACACTTGAATATGTTTCTACTTCATTACCATATTCCTCTTCATCTTTTAATAATATAAAATAAATAATAAATAATTCATTACTTTTAGAATATAACTTACTGGTATCGACTCTAGTTTTATCTCGATTCATTACAACAACTCTTCGAACATCTGAATTACCTGAAAGATAAAATTGTTAAGTAACATAAATATGTATTTTTACTTAATATTATTAATTATTATGTTTAAAAAAATATTGTTATATTAAAATATTATCAAAAAAATAAATAAATAAGATTTGGAATAAATTATTTTATCTCACATAAGGTCTAATTATAAATAAGGTACACAACCTCTTATTTTATTTAAAAAGGGAAATTATTGGTTTTGATTAATCAGTGTCATATTAACATAATTATTTCTTCATTTATATATTAACGTAACTATACGTTTTTCATGATAAATGAGAAAAGTATTACTAAACAAATCAAAAACTTTAATTTTTATATAAATATTTTATTTTATTAATAATGTTTAACAACTCACTTTCTGTTTTAATACTTATTTCTGGTATTTTAGAATGTTTTTTTCTTTTTTGATTATTACTACTGCTGAAAAATAACTATATGTTAGTAATTTATAAGTATAATAATATGAAATAATATTTTTATATAAACCATGAAATGAAATAATGCAAGTTGATCTGGATTTTTATACATATTAGTAAATAATACGAGTTATAATAATTGATAATTTATAAAAATGATGTATTAAATTTTTTCTAAAAAAAATTATTTCTTTATTAAAATATAGCTTAAGCATTGTATTTTAGATTCTGAGCGAAACGAAGAATGTATTGGTTGGTCTTTTTTTTTTTTATGTCTGAAGACATTTTTACTACTCGAAATAATGCTCCGATTTTCACGAATAGTAAATGTTTCTGATTGCAAATTGGACATTGTAGTTTGTACTTTATTTAGGTCATTTTTCAAATTTCTCAAAATTGATCCGATGCAACAGAAAAAACAATGAAAAAATGACATTTTTCCTTCGACGAATTTGTCTCATCATGATGATTATAAAATAGTAACCATAGTGATAATATAATTATTATTGAAACTAATAGCAATCATCTATAAACAAAAATCTCCATCGTAAATCTCATATTTGTTTGAGCACCTCCTGGGGTTGGCCCATCACAGATCATAGACCATAGATCAAAGACTAAGGTCTATAATGAACTAAATGAATCATTCGGTGATATATACATAATAGTGTTAGGTGATTATTTCCAATTACCACTTGTATTGTCAACATTATACGATAGTTTCAATGATACATTGTCAAAATAATGAGTAATGACATAGAAATGTAATCAATCAAAACTATTTAGGAAACGTTTAAATATTATGAGTTGACCGAAATCATGAGGTAAAAAGATGATAAGGAATTTGCATTAATGTTAACAAATTTAGCTAAAGGGCAAAAATACAAAAAACGGCATTTTTCACGAGAACTGAAATTTTGGCGAATTCTGTTTCAATATTTCACGATAACTCGGGAAATTTTGCAGTTAGACTTGAACATTTTTTTGGATATGTACATAGGTTATATATTATATATGTGGAAAATTTTGG
Organism: Tetraneura akinire; assembly: GCA_021307375.1. Lineage (NCBI taxonomy): Eukaryota > Metazoa > Arthropoda > Insecta > Hemiptera > Aphididae > Tetraneura > Tetraneura akinire. The sequence continues at coordinate 3,174,189 of JAIUCT010000008.1, forward strand.
AACCATTATGTTAAATTTTTTACAAAATATAGGACATTGAAAATTTTGTAAAATTCTCATTTTTTTGTATATAATGTTTGATAAAATTGGCAATTTTTGGCATCAAGGTCTGAAAATTTTATTAAAGTATATTTACATAAACATCATATCAAAATATTAGGAAAATACTCAGTATCAATTTTTTTTTATATCTGTTTAAATTTGATATTTTTAAATATTATGAAAAAACTGCATCATCTGACTGAACTTCGCTCAGAATTTTTTGTTCGAATGCAATGGTTTATCGTGCATACAAATTATAATTAAAATTAAACAATATGATTGCACACCTGTATCCTTTCCCTTGCTTTTTTTAAAACATCATTATTTAATAATTTTTTAATAATTTGAAACAGTATATACCTCGAGCCAACAACACCTCTTATTGCTGATTGTAATAACCGGGCAGGATAAAATGATTCTGGTTTTTTCTTTACTTCCACTTGAATCTAAAAATTGATATAAATATTATGAACAAAATAATTGATATATTACATTTTAATTTTACCATATTTAATCGAAGAGCTCTTCTTCGTTTTAATTCTGTTCTTAGGTCAGCTGTATCATTATGTTGTATAGGTTCTATTTTATCATCTACCATCTGTTGTATATCTTGAATTTCATCATCTTCTTCTTCAATATATTCTTCATCACTGGTTACATTGGAGTCTTGTTCATCTTCCTTCTCACTTTCATTATCTTCATTTTCTTCTGATACCACTTCTTCTTCTGTTAATTCTTCTTCAGATATATTACATACTTCCAATTCAGAATCTAATACTTTTGTTACATTAGTATTAAATTTAGTTTTTTTTTCATTGTGCTGATTAAATGTATCTTCTGAAAATAAAATCATTTTAACAATTCTGATAAAAATAAATAAATAATTTATATTTTAGACTTAAAGCATAGCAAAGTATTGATTTACAATTTTTTTAACAATTGCAATATATTTTGTGGCCAGATTATGGATTACCAAATGATTCAAAATGTCTACTAAATTTAGTTAAAGCTTTCATAAACAACATAGCGAATGACTGGTTATATTATGGGTATTGGTTATTTTCATGGGTTAGCAGGTATAGGACAAACATATGTCATAATTTTATTAGAGACTGTCTTATGTTTAATGAAAGTTGGTCAACCAGTATTTCCGTTAGAAATTGTTCAACAAATGCGTGATCAAAGAGCAATGATGATAAATAATTCGGAAAAAAATGTTATATATTCAATAATTTTATTATAATAACCTTTTAAGTTATAAAAATCATCGATTATTTGTAATTTATATAAAAGAAATTGTGATCAAATAAGAGTAATTTTAAGCCTTTATTTAATTTACAAATTACAATTAATTCATAATTATTTATATGTACTTACTACTTAAAGTCAATATTATTTAATAAATCATAAAAGTAAGAAATTTCACATTCTGTTTTAATGTACCAAAATATATAATAAATATTTATTTTAGTCATATGTATGAAAATTACTATATGTTGCTGTTAATATAAATATAAAAATTGTTTATATAAATAAATTCAAGGGAGAATGACACTGAAGGTACTATTCTTATGACTTTTATGAATTTATAATTAAACTTTTCATATAACAATAACATAATAAGATACTTATAAATAATCTAATTTAATTTACAATTTTATCTTATTAATTTAAATATATTAGATTTTGAGCGGAGCGAAAATTTCATTGGTTATTCACACAAGTACTATATAATATATGTGATAAAATTTTGGAACCGTTACATTAATTTGTCTACAAAATATAGGACTGTGAATATTTCATAAAATTCTTAATTTTATGTATACAATGTTTGATAACATTTACAGTTTTGGGTTTTAGGGTCTGAAATTTTTACTGAAATATACTTACATATTACTTAACATGATAACAAAATATTAGAAAAATACCAAGTCTAAATTTTTTATTATAGCTGTTTAAAATTGATATTTTTATTTTAAACAAAAATATTAAAATCCATACATGTATTCTTATTATTTCTCAATACATTTAAAATAAAAATTAATAGAAAAACCAAAATTTTTTTATTGAAGCATACTGATATATATATATTAAAGTATGTCCAAAATATTAGGAAAATCTCAAGTCACAATTTGTTTTTATAGGTGTTTAAAGTTGAAATTTCAGTAAAATCAACATTTAAAGTATTTATATGGATTTTTCATATTATATTTCAATATTTTACAATGTTAAATAAAATTGACTAAATTTTATTGAAGCTTAAATAAATTTTACTTAACTCAGTTCCAATTAATTGTGAATTATTACATTAACGATTTTTTTTTTTATAGCTTTAAACAAGTTTAAAGTAAAAAAAAAGTAAGGGAAGGAATACAGGAGTAAAGTGGATAGTGTTGAATTTTGATTACAATTTGAATACAATGATAAATCATTATATTCGAAAAACGATTCTGAGCGAAGTATTGTTGGATTTGGATATTTAGGTTACTCATTTAGGGGTTTTATGATAAATTAATTATATTGAACGTTGAGATTAATAAATGTAAAAATATTAATTGGTACATATATTATCACATGAACTTCGCTCAAAATCGTTTTCACGAATATAATGATTTATCATTGCATTCAAATTGTAATCAAAATTCAACACTATCCGCTTTTCACCTGTATCCCTTCTATTACTCTTTTACATTTATTATCGTAACTAACTTATTTCTTATGTATGTCCAAACCAATTGAATCATTAATCTATGTATAATTAATAATTATAATAATTTATAGCATACCTTCTTTAATAGGTTCTTCATTTATGTCATTGTGTCCAAATACTATTCTTGGTCGCTTTTTATTATTTATTTTTTCTATGGAAGTATTAACTTTTACAACTCTTCGTAAATTTGTCGCTTCTAAATTATTATTCATTTTTATATTATTTTTCGGGGACTGGAAGGCTGGAACATTTTTTTTCACTTTTTTTTGTAAGTTTTTAGGTTTTATCACTGGTTCAGGTTTTTCATTTTGAATTTCTTTATTTTCTGTTTGAATAGCTACTTGAACTGAATTAGTTTTTTTCAAAATAATTTTTTTACTAGTCGGTTCAATAGGTTTATTAGATTCAAATTTTCTTTTTCTTGCTTCCAATACTGGATCTACTGGCTTAGATTCTAATTGTTTGTCTACAAATTTTATTTTCTCTTTTTTCTTTAAATGATCATCATCCGTGATTTTGTTATCTTTGCGTCGAACATTAGTAGGAGATACTAATCTTGATCTAATTATTTTCTTAAGAGGACTAGGGGATCTTCTTCTAATAGTTGGTCTAATCTTTGGTGATCTAGACTTTGATTTGATTTTTAGCGGAGATCTACTTTTTCTTCTTAAAGGAGATGACCGTCTTCTATTAGGAGATATTTCTCGTGATAATGACCTACGTCTTCTTCTTGGAGAAGGAGAACGATATAGATATCGAGATTTTAGAGGAGAATATCTTCTTGGTGAAAGATTTTTTTCACGCAATGGTGATAACCTTCTTGGTGACCTTCTAGGAGATAAAGAACGACGATAGAGTCTTGAGCGTACAGGAGAATATCTATATCTATCTGGAGTAGGAGATCTTCTTCGTGGAGACTTTGATAATGGTGATCTGTTTCGAAGTTTACTATAAGGAGAAATTGATCTTTTTCTATCAGGTGATGGGGATCTTAAAGGTACACGAATTTTCATTGAATTGCATTGTGATGGAGAGTTTCTAATTTCTTCTACAGTTTTTATAAATTCCAGTTTTTCTTCTGGAGGAAACTGTACTTTAGAATCTTCAATTACTTTAGGTACAACTGTAATAATTGGTTCATCTATTTTAGTAGATAATTTACTCTTAAATTTTAATTCAGAATCCTTTTCTTTTTTTTTCTTATGTTGCTTAAAACTTTTTTTCTCTTTTTTAGATGTTTTAATATCACCTCCTGCAATTTCAGCCTCCATAATGTCCATTAATTTATCAAGATCATCCAAGTCTTCATCTTCTTGACCTAAGAATAAGACATCTCCATCGTCTGATTCTTCTTTTCCATCTTTATCAGCACCACTGTCATCACTTTCTTCAGAACCAGATTCATTATCTAGTCTGCTAAATTTAGTAGAAACTGAAAATTAAATAATTTATATTTAGTTATATTAAATTATAATATTCTAATAAAATCAAGTTTAGAAATTATTTTAGAATTTTAGATATTTTTTTTATAGCTGAAAACAGAAACATTTACATTATACATAATTATTTATACAATAAGTAAATATATAAAAAGACGAGCTCATACTCCTGCCGCATGTGATACAGGTGTGCAAATCATAGTGTTTAATTTTAATTAGAATTTGAATGCAATGATAAATCATGGACTTTGAAAAACGATTCTGAGCGAATTCAGTAAAATAATGTAGGAATTGATTAAAATTTTGACATTTTTTAGGAAATATTTAAAACGCAAACTTTTATCACACACATACAGGTAATACATAAATGAACACATATCATCAATGATCATCAAATATTGAAATCGAATTCGTCAATATTCCAATTTTCGTAAAAATGCCGTTTTTTGGCATTTTTTCGTCATTTATTCTACTGCATAAGGTTAGGTTAGGTTTTCGAAAAATCACCTAAATAAAGTACCAGCTACACCCAAATTTTTTACTAAAAAACTATGCAATTCGTAAATATTGGAGAAATATTTCTGGTCAAAAAAATGTCTTCATACATAAAAATAAGAAAAATCCATACCTATACCTAAATACATTAAATATTGATTTTACTCAAATTTCAATTTTAAACACCTATAAAAAAAATTGAGACAAGGGATTTTTCTAATACTTTAATATGATGTTAAGTTATATGTAAAAATACTTCAGTAAAATTTTCCGACTTAAATGCCCAAAATTGCCAATTTTATCAAACATTACATACATAAAAACAAGAATTTTACGAAACATTCAAAGTCCTATATTTTCTAGAAAAATTAAAATAACGGTTCCAAAATTTTACCACAAATATATATAGTACCTATGTGAACACCCAATAAAATTTCAAGTTTCTAACTTTAAAATAATTGTTCGAGTTATCGTGAAATATTGAAATTGAATTCGTTGAAATTTCAGTTTTCATGAAAAATGTTTTTTCTACCGCTTAAGGTCAATTTTGAGAAATTCAAAAAATGACCTAAATAAAGTACTAAAAACCTCCTATAAGTACCTAAATATTTGTTTGAAATAAAATTATTCTTATTGATATATATATATATATATATATATAATTATACAAAATAATATACTATATACTTATAATTAAAAAACGATAATTAATTACCTTCATTATTCAAATGCTGAACATCAGTTGTTGATTTTGTGCCATCAGAAATAAGTACTTGTTTAGAATTATTTATTTTTGTTAAGTTCTTTGATACTGAATTATTAGTTTGAGAATCACTTTCACTATCAGTTGGTATAATAGCAATCAAATTGTTATTTGCATGAGTTGGTCTTCGAAAACCAACCTGCAAAAGAAAATAATTATACATAAATCTATAAATATAATTGATATTAACTTACATTTGTGTATGCACGTTTAACATAAGATCTATTTGATGTAGGAAACCGTCCTCTATTATTTCTTGTAGAATTATTATAGGAATTACAATTAGAAAATTTACTCTGACAAAATTCTCCAGATGTACTACTTATTGTATTTGATGGTACATTAGATTTTTTTTTAAAGGTCATAAGAGCAGCTAAACGTAATTTTTCAACATCATCTTCATCAATACTCTAAAACATTTTAAATTATTTGTATTCATAATAAATAATAATACATAATTGAATAAATATTACTATGTTAGAAGATATTTACAATATTATGACAAATAATTTTATACAGGTATTTTATGTATATAATAATCTACTATAAAAACCCCTATATGATATATTTCGAGATATATTTCTAGAAAATATAAAGAAATAAAGTAAATTAATAAAATAATTATTTATTAATCAAATCAGTTAAATATAGTTCTGAATATTACTGAGTATCAAAGGCGGACTGGGCCGGCGGGATACCGGGAAAATTTCCAGTGGGCCGCTGTTCGTATTATTATATTGAAAAATATCAAATTTTAATTATGGAATTACAATATTTTGTTTTTATACTTTTGAAATATAATATTACATAATATACCAATATAGTGTACGTAAAACAAATTATCCAGAAAACCAGAATTGTAAATACTTATATTAATGTTTATTGTTTATTATTATATTAATATTTTTGTGTGCTATTTGATTATAATTTAATATAGATAATTGACAATAAAATAGAATATATTTACCTACTATATAGAATGCAGGTTTTAAGATGTGGACAAGTAATCATTGTCCATTATACCAAGCATTTCTAGTTTGAAAATAGAATGAATAATTTGTTTTTGTTATATTAGTTATTATTATTCATTAATAAGCATGTTAATTGGATTGTGACTTGTGAATACATTGTCATAAATCATAATGATAGTACCTACTCACTATTCGTATTGAAATTTAGATTAAAAGCGCACTGTATTGTATGAAATTATTATTCAATATTTACAACGTATTAATACAATTAATAATTACTCCATTTGTATTACATTTTTTCTGAAAATTACTGAAAAAAAGGCGGCACAGAAAAAGTTAGGGATAAAAACAAATAACTGCTGATAGCATCGGCCCAGAAATGTATTAACGTTAAACGAATTATTTTTCAAGTCCGAAATATCAAATAAACGGGTAAAAATTGTTTATATAAATATATTATTATATTATATTAATAATGATTTTTCTAATTTATATTTAATATTTATAAGCACTCAATTTTAATATACAATATTATTTTTAAATTTTATTTAAACAAAGTTTTACTACCATACCAATTAATCCTAACGGTAATATACATTTATACAACATAACACTAATATAGTTATATTTTTTTTTTTACATAAAAATTATATATATAGTCATAATAAAAGAACTTTAAAAACACAAATACCTATATTATGTTATTTTGTCTAAAACAAAATATTCTAAAAACTTATTTTTTAAAAATACCAAATACCTGTTGTTTTATAATGAATTTAAATATAGTTCATCTTTTTTTTCTCAAATTTAGAATATATAAATTAATTTTGATTACCTATAATATTTCATTTTAAAAATAATACTTGTTTTTTTAAAATATAATAATAAAGTTTTATCTTTGGATGAAAGAATAATAATTTAAATATTTACTAAGTAGGCACGTAATATAGTATATAATATTATTTATTATTATTTGTAAAACATTAATAAATCTAGAGAATGTTATACAAATGGTTATGTTTCTAATAGCATTGATGAAATTACATATTTAATATATTATATATATTATTTATTTTATTATATATAAACTATTATATTATGTTGATTTACTATCTTTTTAAGTTATTACTTATGTGAAATTTTAATATTCCTATATAATATGGTTATTAACATATTTGGGCTGGAAAATTATGAAGGGCTGTTTAAAATAAAGATTTCCCGGGCTGAAATTTAGTCCCAGTCCACTCCTGCTGAGTATATATTATTTATATACTTTATTAAAATATAACAAATAAAAATTATGAATACAAAATTATTGCAATTACAATTCTACAGTTCTAGTCTATCAAATTTTTGTTGATAAAATAAAAATGTTAACTTAGGAAGTCATAGGTAGTTTTATAATTGAATATTGAAGATAGTTTTTTTGAAGTTAAGAAATAATTCTGTTCAAATATTTTACAAAACTGAAGTTGATAATATATACCTATTTATCCAATATCAATATTTAAATTTTTAATAGTTAATTAATTGGTAACATACATGATCACAATCCACCATAAAATTTATTTGGTCTTGGGCTGGCCTACTCACTTAATAAACATAACTTACATTTTAAACACTAAATATGTAATTTTTCCACTCCTTTCACTAATTATGTAAAGTTTTTTAAAGCATTTTACAAAGAAATGAAAATTACAATTAAAAATTTACTATTTATTATTAGATACTAAATATTATATATATTTACTTCAAAAATTTTCATTGTTTTAATGCAATTTAATAAGAAAATAAATGTATCCCAATAGTTAATAAATTAAAATGAACATGCAGGACAAATAATTAATGATACTGTAGTGATACTACATAGTGAAACCGATATAACAAGTTTTGTATAATAAATTTCTGAAACTAAAAATAATAGTTGCAATAACTTGATGTGCGGGTTTGATGAAATCATAATTTCATGTTTCGTGATTTACATTTTTTGTATTTATATTTTCTGTAGTATGTGCTCTGTCTTAAAAATCATTATTGGTAGATAAGTACTTTAACAATTTTGTTCATAATCTTCATTTATGACAACCTAATTTAATAATATTAACCTATGACATAACTAAAGTAACCATTCTTAATTTAAAACCCTACATTAATATATTTATATAAAAGTAAGCAATTTTTAATTACATTAATTTTTTTTTATACTCTGTCCAAAGAAACAATTCACATAGAAGAAAATCATTTAGTTTTGTTCACTCCACACAAAGTTATAACAGAATGGTGATGCCTGTCATACTATACAAACATACTAGGTACACAACAATTCAAAAATACAGCTAAACATAGTGTAATACATATTTTACCATTTTACATATTGTATGAGGTTAATAAATTGTCAATTATCATAGTTATGTAAATTAAGGTAGAACTCAATTAAAATTTAATATATTTCTACTTATCGATTAATTAGTTTTATTTTAAAATCAAACAATAAGATTTACTTTATATCAAATGTCTACACAGTATATTTCACTTACATTATAATCCATTATTCCTTCTTTACAATAAAATATAGTGAATATTTATAAATACAAGTAACTAAAAAACTAAAGTAATTGATACATAACACAAGCGAAATTTAGATTTAACACATACTAAATCATTATGAAAAAAACTCAAAATTGTATAGACTGTAACTTTCATCAAAATTATCCAAGAAATAAAGAATAAACAATATTACTATAACCAACGTCCAATGAGCAATAATACAAGTAATATTTTAATGAACCATGAATAGGAAACCAAAACAATAACAAAACATATGTTTTTTAAATAACTAAAAATTACTTCAGTTTGACCATCGATACAATAAATTAATTTCAACAACCTTTAATTTATACCCTTTCATAGGGATCTACATAACGTAACCACGGAGGAAATACATATAAGGCTTTCGTCAATAATCATAATCGGTGCCTCTAGAAAAACAGAAAAACAGGAATTATCTTTATACTGCCTACACTGATATCTTCCTAGGTATGGCAAATCTAGTGAGCGCTTATGAAGCAGGAAAATATTCATTCCGATCAATACTTTTCGCCTTTTCGGGAAATTATTTTTATAGATTGAATTTATTACAAGGATAGTAAATCATGGGAAACGACTTATAAAGGAACAATGATTTCCATGAAACGTAATTTCTGGATAATTTTTTTATTCGGAATAGAAATTTACCGGATAGATTTATTCCTTTTTCCTTTATTACAGAAACATACTTTTCAGCATGACAAAATACTTTACTTTTATTTTGTCATTTGTCATGCTTTTCAGGACAAATTAATTACCGAATGATGGTATCTAATAGTTGGTAACATGCAAGGTTTCAATATAATAAAGGTTGCCTCATAAAGTCATAATCATGTGTATACAAGTTTGAATATCTTCGTCACTTATCTAGTGACGTATTCCGTCGTACACATTTTGCGGGAAATTAATAATTAGTAGGGCAGAGGACTTGTAGCTCTAAAAAAAGGCTAAATATGCAAGCACTTATGCACTTAAAAACTCTAAAATATGCACTTTTTTATGCTATTAAAATTTTATTATATAGATTAATTATAAAAAATATTTAAAATATGAAACATTACAAATACTAAATAAATTTAATTATACATTTTATTTGCTATACTATTAGTCCACGACCAATAACACATGAATAAAAACTTAATCTTAATGAAACTTTCAAAATTTTTTAACTTAATTTTATTGAAATGTATTTATATAAATTACGTGTTATTAATTCATTCCTCATCTGACCCTAAAAAAAATTACCAATATGTTAGATTTTTTTTAAAAAAAACCTATAGACGAAGTAAATAATATTTTCACCTTGAAAATTGCATTGAATAACTAAATGTTTTTTCAAATTTTCATTTTACATATTTTTATATTTATTTTTATAAATTGTTCAAAATATTTCCCCAAAAACCATATACTCGTATAAGTTAAATATGTCTCAAAGACCGAAAATTATCTAAATATGCAAAAATATGCACTATAAAATTACAGATTTGGCTTTATCGTAACATGAAACATTTTTCTATATAGTTGGCCTTTTTTTACGGCTGCACAAAACAAATATGAAAATGCTATAAGTCCTCTGCCCTAATAATTAGTAATTACATATATATTGTATAAACAAATACAGTATTTAAACAATGATTTAGAACATATTGTTAGTTTTATAATAACTTATGTTTTTGACAAGCATGTCTAATGTAGTATCACAATGTAATTATTATAGCAATGTATTACAAATTAAGATTGAATACTATATAGATATTTATAATTTTTTTTAAAAAAAAAGCAAGGGATACTCCTGCCGCAGGGATATAGGTGTGCAAATCATAGTGTTTAATTTTAATTAGAATTTGAATGTAATGATAAACCAATTGATTAAAATTTTGACATTTTTTATTAATATTTATAACGCAAAATTTTATCACACATAAAGGACTATATAGGTACACATATAATACATAAATGAACACCCAATAAAATTTCCAAGTCTCTAAGTTCAATATAAATGTTTATAAAATCCTTTGTCCCCTAAACGCAACGCACATATCTGAAAGAACTTCCCTCAAAATTATTTTTTCGAATGCGATGGTTTATCATTGTATTCAAATTCGAATTAAAATTAAACACTTGCAAACCTGTATCCCTGCGGCAGGAGTATGAGCTCTTCTTTTAGATTCTGAGCGAAGCGAAGAATGTATTGGTTTTACAATGATGGGTGATTTTTTTTTTTTTTTGTTTTTTTTTTTTTTTATGTCTGTAAACAAAATTACGACCCGAAATAATGCTCCGATTTTCACGAATAGGGTATGTTTCCGGTAGCAAAGTGGATGTAGTTGGTACTTTATTTAGGTCATTTTTCGAATTTCTCAAAATTGACCCTAAGCGGTAGAAAAAACTTCAAAAAAATTTTGACGAATTCGATTTCTATATTTCTCAATAACTCGGGCAATTTTTAAGATAGAGACCTGAAAATTTTTTTTGGGTGTTCACATAGCTACTATATATATGTGGTATAATTTTGGAACCGTTATGTTAATTTTTCTACAAAATATTGGACTTTGAATATTTAGTAAAATTCTCATTTTTACGTATATAATGTTTGATAAAATTGGCAATTTTGAGTATTTAGGTCTGAAAATTTTACTGAAGTATACTTACATATTAGTTAACATCATAATAAATATTATAAAAATCCCAAGTCACAATTTTTTTTTATAGCTGTTTTAAGTTGATATTTTTAGTAAAACGAATTTCTTAGAATCCATACGTATAAATAAATATTCTGAAAACACTTTTATTACCCGAAATAATACTTAGATTTTCACGAATAGCGAGTTTCAGATGTAAAAGTGGATGTAGATAGTACTTTATTAAGGTCATTTTTCGAATTTCTCAAAATTGACTATAAGCGGTAGAAAAAACTTCGAAAAAATGACGAAAAACCGGCATTTTTCAAGAAAAATGAAATTTTGACGAATTCAATTTCTATATTTCTCGATACCTCGGGCAATTTTTAAGATAAAGACTTGAAAATTTTTTTGGGTGTTCACATAGCTATTATATAGATGTGGTAAAATTTTGGAACCGTTACGTTCATTTATCTATAAAATATTGGACATTGAATATTTCGTAAAATTCTCGTTTTTACGTGTATAATGTTTGATAAAATTGGCAATTTTTGGTATTAGGGTCTAAAAATTTTACTGAAGTATACTTACATATTACTTAACATCATACTAAAATATTGGAAAAATCCCTATTCTCAATTTTTTTTTATAGCTGTTTTAAGTTGATATTTTTAGTTCAAACGAAAATTATAATTGACTGAACTTCTCTCAGAATCGTTTTTTCGAATGCAATGGTTTATCATTGCATTCAAATTCTAATTAAAATTAAACGCTATGATTCGCACACCTGTATCCTGTGCGGCAGGAGTATCAGCTCATTTTTTATACTCGTACTTAAAACAGCTATAAAAAAAAAAAAAAAAGTTAATGTAATAACTAATAATTCATAATTAATTGGATCTGAGTTAAGTAAAATGTATTTAAACTTTAATAAAAAATTTTGTCAATTTTATTAAACATTATTGTAAAATATTGTAATATAATAAGAAAAATCCATATAGGTAAATACTATAAATATTAACTGAAATTTCAAATGTAAACATATGCTATTCATGCAAATCGAAGCATTATTTCGGGTACCTAGTAAAAGTGTCTTCAGACATAAAAACAAAACAAAATACAGATAATTGTAAAACCAATACATCTTTCGCTTTGTTCAGAATCTAAAATCTAAATAATAATTAATAAACTATACAATATAATACTAGCTGACCGCAAATATTATATTTATATAAATAAATCAAACATCAAAGTTAATAACAATGTGCCGGGCAATTAAAATCATAATTTCTATAAACAAACAAAATTTAACAAAACTTTGTCGATTGAAATCAGTTTTCGACCGTCTTACAAGAAGGACCTCGACTGAAAACTAGTAAAGGAATATTTTAGTGTTTGGCGAATCCGCTGCCGATACCGAAACAGTCGTGAGGTGGCGGTTCGATTAATGGGACGGATTGGCCACACGGATTGCTTCTTACCAATATATGGTTTGCCACCGAGTGTCCTTGCCGACGATCGAGGACATTAAGAGTCATTGATGAATGGGTGGCCAATACGACAACAGTGGTCCCGTCGCACCCATTTACAAATCAACAGATGAAAACAGACGGTTTTCCAACATATATGGTGACCACTAAAAATATATCTTATAAATGAATGCTGGCCAATTAAACCAAAATAAAATAAAATGATCGAAATCGACGTCTGTCAGCTTGGTTCTGCAGAGAGGATGCCGACCAGAGATTCCAGAAAGATACATCAGTCCCGAACAAATGGAACCAGCGATGGTCCCGTCTCATTTCTCGACATCGACGTCCATCCTACAGCGAGTCTAAGGTTATTGCAGTGTTCACAACGTCTCAGCAAGGACAACATTGTTTCTGTTTGGCGATCAAATTGCTGTGATAGTAGTGCCGCAATGATGGAGACAACGGAGTCGTCTTACATGAATAGACACGATAATTAGAGCGGAGGGGAGTCTTTTTTCACAGTAAGTGTACATAGAACGTAAATGAATTCCATATTAATGCTTTATATTTTGTGTATAAATATTTAATATATTCATAAATAGTTATACATCATAAATAATAAAAAAAGTGGTTAATAAATCTATAAATACTATAGGAAAAAAGACTCCCATCTGGTTAAACGGTAATGGCGAGTCAGCAGAGAGAGCGTACCTAAGACTGAGGATATAAAACAGAGAATAAAAAAATAACAAAGGATATAAGAAATAAAAATGCCCAATAAAAATCCCATTAAAAATTAATAAAAATCCCTAATAATATCAATTTTTTTTTATAGCTGTTTTAATTTGATATTTTTAGTTCAAACGAAAATTATAATCTGACTAAACTTCGCTCAGAATCGTTTTTTCGAATGCAATGGTTTATCATTGCATTCAAATTATAATTAAAATTAATTGCTATGATTCGCACACCTGTATCCTGTGCGGCAGGAGTATCAGCTCATCTTTTTTAAAATTGTATCTAAAAAACTTCTTTGTATACAATATTCTTCACTGATTTATTAGTAGGCGACAAAATCTCCAAGCTACTGGGTGAGCTTACGTGTGAGTAAGCTATACGTAGTACTGCCCATGTCAAAAACAGTTTTCTCACAAGTCTATTCCTGCAAATTTGAGATTTGTCCTTGAGACTTGTTTATAGTCATTGCAAAGAAGACTTTGAGGGGAAACTGTAAACTAATGTTTGTGCGTTGATTGCACAGTTTATCAGCTTACTGTTTGTATAGTATTGTTTCGCGTTCACGATGTAGAGAAAATAAGGTGGCTGCTGGCTCCACTTCCACTCCGACCAAATTAGTGGGTCTAAAAATTACGGCATTTTGGTAGTACAATTTTATCACCCAGGAAGCGCCACCATTGGACCGGAGGCAGATTTTTATATGAAACACATCGTGATATGAAATTAATAGGGATTTTTTTACATATTTGTATTTATCATGAATTAAGATAGTACTATCTTAATTCATAGTATTTATTAACCTAAACCATTGATTAAACATACATATGCTTAATCAATGCCTAAACCTAACCATTGATAACATAGATAAAATAATAATTTATATTATTAATAACATAACTACGCCCTTGCCCTGTATATTCTGGTTAGCATTAATCTGTGGCTTTACTTGTAAAAGTTGCAAGTACATTGTTTTTTTTTTTATTATACATAAATATCTAATTAACATTTTAGAAGAATTATTTAAAGTATCAAATATTCCATAATTATTGGACAATTACCAAAATATTATATACTATTCATTTTTATACAAATATTTAATTATGGTCAATTAATTATAAATAAATAAATATTGATTTATACTACAAGTGGTTAAAATTTAAGTTTACTATATTTTATAGTTTAATAGTGTTTAGTATTTAATTACAAAATTTTTGATAATACTTTAACAAAAACTAATCAACATCTACTATGAGTAAAGCGGTAAGTACTTGTTAAAAAAATAAATAAAATTTACATTTATGATTATAGATCTATCCGTAATAGCTATAATGCTATATATATAATTTTAGATTCTGAGCGAAGCGAAGAATGTATTTTGGTTTTACAATAATGTCTGTCTTTTTTTTTTTTTTCGTTTTGTAAATATGAAGACACTTTTACTACCCGAAATAATGCTACGATTATCACGAATAGCATATGTTTCCGGTAGGAAAGTGGATGTTCTTGGTACTTTATTTAGGTCGTTTTTCAAATTTCTCAAAATTGACCCTATGCGTTAGAAAAAAACGACTAAAAAATGGCAATATATTAATCAATACCTACATTATCTGACTGAACTTCGCTCATAATCTTTTTTTTGAATGCAATGGTTTATCATTGCATTCAAATTCGAATTCGAATTAAATACTATGATTAGCACACCTATATCCCTGCGGCAGCAGTATCAGACCATCTTTTTTTAAATTGTAAATATTTAACTAATATAATATTATAATTAAAATATTGCCTATGTAAATACACATCATTTATTATTATAATTAATATATTATCTTTATCAAAGTAGGAAATAAATTAATAATGTTTAATAATCCTTAAGTAGTAGGTATAATTTCTGAAATTTACTTACCTATGATAATATATTTATAATTACATTTAAAATTTCTATTTTTATTCATAAATTAATGTTACTCGATTATTGAACTAATGATTATAAGCAATTTATATGGTATCATAATCTTAGAATTCTAATCTTATTAAACATGCCATAACATAATTATAACTTAAGTATATAACTACATTAAAATACCACAAAATTTTTTTTTATTTGCATATGTCATTATTGTCCATGGGAGACCTAGAGGTCTGTTCGGACACCTATTACCACTAAATTAAAACTCACTCATAGAGTAATATTGTTACTAATGTATTTAAGTGTATACAATCAATCAGAATAGAGATGTACTAATCTAAATTGATATCAGAAAAAAATTTCCAAAATTATTTATTAATAAGTATTCTTGTCCTTTTATAATATTTATTAATTTTTTATTTCTCTAATATACTTTGTGTTAGAAGTGTTAGAATCATATAAATATTTTGTATTCTAAAATAATGATTATTTATTGTTTTATAAAATTTTTCTGCATGATAACATTAAGTCATCAAGATATATAATATTACATATAGTTTGAGGACACATTTGAATTTCAGGTTGTATTAATTTTAAATGCAATTATTTAAAACTTAAAATTTTTTTATGAATTTTATTAATATATAACTTGTAACATAAGATAATTGATCATTTGATCTTCCACTAAATTCAATATTCAGACATTCCAACCTTGTGTCTCAAAGTATAATTTTGATGATAGAATTTTTCTTTAAAATAAGTAGAGATCATAGTAAATTATATAATAGGTAATGTTAATAATTTATTATTTTGCATCATATGGTATAATTAATTCATAAATAAAATAATAATAATTATTCAATATTTACGTTAAAAGCTCAATATTACACATTAATAAATAATAATATAAGTATAACAATTTAATTTATCAATTCAAAATACTTAACAAATTACCATAATAATCTATAGGCATAAGATGTAAATAGTCTACTTTATTTCTAATTTCTGACATTGCAGATAGTACCTACTCATAACAATTTTAAGGTACAAAAAAGACAAAATTTAAATGTATAAATTTAAATTTGACAATTTATAAATATTCTTACTAAATTTTTGCTGTGTGTGAATAGTGAGTCAAATTTAACATATATACTATACCTACATATAATAAACATAATAGAGATAAATATAGGGGCAATTTTTTTACAGATATAGTAAATAATTTGATTATTAACTATAATACTGTTTATATTCTAATTAGTATATTAAAATATTAACAATGTTTTTTTTAACTATTATTAACAGAGTTTCTTACTTTTTCAGATTACTTATTCAGAAGATCAGTTGGCGGGTATATCATTTTTTTTCTTTTTAATTTTGTGGATTTATTTATATGCAACTAATAATATAATTTATTAACTTTCATTATAATTAATAAATATACGCCTTGCGGCATTTTTATACATAATAACATAAACACATAAGTTAAATCCATATACAGGTATGCCCAGAACTAGGCTTGGTTAAGGCGACGTAGCATTCTATGAAGTGGGTGGTTGTGACCGTAAGTGGTGTGATGGGTGGGAATGGAAAATAGGGAATGGTTTATGGTTTGATGAGTAGGAAGAGGAAGGAGATAGATGAAAGTAGGTCAGAGGCGTAAAGAGTGTTATTAAGGAGGAATGAGATGAAAGCAAGATCAGCATAAATACGACGAAAAGCAAGTGAAGGGACAGGAGACTGGAGCTTAATCATGTGGAGAATGGTCAATTTTTAAATGAAACACAGTAAAAGAGAGAAAACTGTTTTGTATGCGTTCAATTCGGAGCTGGTCGAAAGATAAGTAGGATGCCATACTATGAAACCGTATTCAAGAACTGAACGGACCAAGCAGAAATAAAGTGCGAAGACATGAAGGGGATGTAAAAAGGGTAGTATTACGCTTTAAAAAAGCTTATGATCTTAAGAGCTTTACTAAAAATGAAATTAATGTGGTATTTAAAAAAGAGCGAAGGTGTATAGTAAAAGCCTAGGTTTTTAACGATAAAAACTCGTTGAAGGGCAAAATCCCCAATAGAATAGGAGTGAATTATGGGTAATCGTTTCCTGGAGGTCATGTAGTTACATTTATGGAAGTTCAGATCAAGGTTGGATACTTAGTCCAAGAGAAGAATGCGTCCAAATCAGATTGTAGAAGATAATCAGAGAAAGAGATAATTTTAAAGAATATTTTAATGTCATCTGCTAAAAAAAGGACTTTAGTAAAAGAGAGATAATCATATTAAATAATATAGGCCTTTAAGGACGGTGGCTCTACAATTCTACATGGTTCATGGTTGCTATTCATACTTAACTATACAACTATACATGTTTCATTTTTTCAATCGCCTATATTTTCTAGATTGTTATCACTTTATCTTCTCCACATAGTGGTAGGTACCTACCTAATTATATGCTGGTCACTTTCAATCGGCGTGGTTATTGTCTATTTGATATTGTGTGCCTAATCTGTGGTCGTGTAGTATAAATTAAAATATCATACTAAAAAAAATGAATAAATCTTTCTGGATAATTGTCAAATCGAGATTTCCAAGAATGGTGAACATACAAGTTTTATTCTTATGGTACACAAAAATATTTAAAAATTATGTATTTCGAATATTAGCACTTAACCCGAAAAATATTTGCCACCCCTAGTCATAGATGTTACCGAGTACTCTTAGAATTTTAATTACTCGTGAAGTATTAGTCAAATCCATAACCTGTACGTCTAAAATTTTATAAAATTCATTCTTTAAGAAATTACTAAAATATATATACATCATATTATAAGGGAGGTTTTACGTCAAAATCGTGAATGTAAAATGAACGAATTACAAAATGAGCGAAAATTAAATTTATTTATAAATTGGAGTATACTAAATGGCATAAAAATATAATGGTTTCCAAATTATTTATATTATATTACATAAGTAAAACTGTTACCTATAGTTTCTTAATCGTAATCATTATTATAGGTACCGGAGAAATATCGAATAAAATTTACGTGATACATATTTTATATACCTAATGCAAATAAATTAATAATAATAATAATAATTAATATTATTTATTTATAATTATAATGTGTATATTTGAATTTTTTTTAAAAAAATACAATATTATATTTTCGCTCATTTTACATTCGCGATTTTGACGGTCTACCTATAAGGGATGAGGATAAAAATTCAAAGTTATACGCTGGAACATGATTAAAAATCATAAAAATTTATTTAATCTTTATTAAATAAGTAATTTTAAGTATAAAGTTATTTATTATGATTATATATGCGAGAATTAATATTGTAACAAGAATTTAATGTCTATTAATAAATTTTATTAATTTATTGGTTTCGTGTTACAATTCAATTAATCAAATTAAAATAAAGTATAAATGTTAATAATGTATTATACTTATTTTAGAAATGGAAGAAGCATTTCAATTATTTGACAATAGAGGTGATAATAAAATCCATATATCACATATTGGTAATGCTCTTCGTGCATTAGGTCAAAATCCAACAGAGGCAGATGTAAAAAAGTTTGCACAACAACATAAAGCCGGTATATTATATTGGTGATATTGAAAATAATTTATTAATTTTTGTAAAAAAAATTATGTATATAGACGAACGCATTCCATTTGAAGTATTTTTACCCATTTATCAAGCTATATCTAAAAATCGTTCATCTAATACTGCCGATGATTTTAATGAAGGATTACGTCATTTTGATAAAGAAGGAAATGGATTTATATCATCTGCAGAGTTACGCCATTTACTCACAACACTAGGTTATTAAATAACTACTGTTATTGTTATCTAATATTAACAGATGTTTATACATATACAGGAGAAAAACTTACTGATGAAGAAGTTGAACAATTATTAGCTGGTCAAGAAGACTCGTTAGGTAACATTAACTATGAAGAATTTGTGCGTACAGTAACATTGGGTTAAATAAATAAAATGAATAATTTTAATGTATTTTGTTTACTTATATAAATATATAGTTAATATTTAATCATTAATATGCATTTTAATTAAATTATTATTTTATCTTATGCAATTACTAAACATGTAATTTTTTATTATGTTGTAATGGAATAAATTTGAATATAATTTTAAATTTTAAAATAAAAATAAATACATAATATACATCATTGTAGTCCTCATCATGAAATGTACTGATGACAATACATCTTGTGGTAATTTTCCTAACCAATAGGTCTCAATTGTGTACGATTAACAATGACTGGCACCCACATGGCCATATAGCATATACCTAACAATTTACCAACAGATGAAAATCCGTTATGGACCACATTTCCTAGTTGCATACTATAACTAAATACTAAATCATATATTTCTTTAGTTTACAATTTTACATAACAAATGACATTTTCGTCATTTTTTGGACGTTTTTTCTACCTTAGGGTCAATTTTGAGAAATTCGAAAAATGACCTAAACAAAGTATCACCTACATCACATCCATTTTCCAACCGGAAACTTCCTATTCGTGAAAATCAAAGCATTATTTCGGGTAGTAAGCAGGAGCTGTTCAAGAGGGCAAGGGGCCACTGCCCCCTTCCAGGACCGTATTTAAAAAAATTGTATACTGTTAAAAACAAAATTACATTATTACGTCTAATTATGGTAGGAAAAATTTGTGTTTTTTTTGTTATAAAGTTTTCCCAAAATTTTGACTTGGCACTCCCCCAACCAAGTCTCTGGAACCGCCCCTGCATAGAGGGAAATTCATTGAAGAAGTTGGGGGGCTACAATATTTCATCATAAACCTAACTGTAGTTAAGATATCAAAACCAACTCTTAATAAATTCTAAATTTACTGAATACTAAAATACTGAGTAATTAATATTAATTCACACACGTGAGTAAACATGAATTTAGGAAATTTGTATGTTAGATCGGATATAAAAGTTACCTATGCCATGTTCGAATTTGATTTAAGTTAGGGTACTATCACGTAAACACTTAAAATACTTTATATTTAAGAACATAGCACAAACATAATAATATTATATTTAGGTAAGTATAAAGAGTAGGTATATAATAATTATAATATAATTAATTAATTTTTATTTTGGATAAATGGTTACCGTTATTTTTCCCGAATGAATTTTTTTCGAATGTTGTTTTATCCGAATATCCGAAACCTTTTTTCCCAAATCGAAATTACCGAATGAACTTTCTCCCGAATGGCACTTTTTCCGAAAATCTGTAGACCCGAAACCTTTTACCCGAATCGATTTTAAAATCAATAAATTATAATGCATATAAAAAATAAAAATTATTTAATAAAATGTATAATAAATTATTACGGTTAGGTAGATGACTGAGAACCCCGTCAGATAATCCAGCCATCTCTGTATGTAATATTTGGGCAGGTGGTAGTTGTGGATGGTTCTCAGATTTCCGCTTCAAAGAATATTTGATGGTCTCTGCTTCACACTCTTCTTGGTTGGGAACATGGCCGTGATCGTCCAACGTTGGTTCTCGTACAAAATAATTTTTATTTTCAAAATTATTGAACCCAGTAATAACTCTTGCTCTGAACTCTTTCCTAGGTAATTTTTGACATTCCCAGTATGTTTTACCGTTGACTGGTAATTTAGAACGCACGTAAATAAAACCACCACAAACCACAAATTAATTTTGTTTCACCCAAAATTTTAATTTCAGCCATGATGTAGAGTAAAATTAAATTAAAATAATTATTATATGTATATAATTTACAATAAAACGCACTGGAAAGTATAACTGGAAGTTTATGATGGTCGATAGCACTCGAATAACATGACTCTACAATTTCAACGATTACGTTTTACTTGTATACAAGCGATAATAATATCACAAATATCATAAATATCGGTGTAAAATCCAAATTAGTTAAATGTTCAATATAAAGCGAAGATAGTAATAGTACCTACATAAATTATACATAAGGCACAGGGCCGGCGGAAGAGCAGGGCAGAAGGGGCAGCTATACCCAGTATTGGTTAATAGGTTACCTCAGAGTTTCTCAACCTGGGGGTCGCGATCACCTCGACTAGGGGTCATGTAAATCAAAAATAATAAAACGCTGATTTACTTAAATACAATATCACGAGATTTACAAAATGAACGACGTGCGACTGTCATGGGTACACATAAAATTATTATTCGATACATAAAATCATAACACAAAATAAAAAAAAAGTCTTAACTAATTTGTTTAAAATTGAATTTATAATGTTATTCATTTTATTCCTTTAGAAGTGCCATAATTTATTATAATTTAATTGCCTATACAAGAAATAAAAATATAATTGTATTTTAATTTAATTTGAAGAGAAAAATTTAAACAATTA
>JAIUCT010000008.1:3210484-3249089 GCA_021307375.1 Tetraneura akinire
AATAGTCAGGAATTTCTTGTCGACCAGGAGTCTTAGAACCTTTAGAAGAATAGTCAAAAATTTCTTGTCGGCCAGGAGTCTTAGAACCTATGGAAGAATAGTCAGGCCGATTAGACTTTTTTGCATCTTTTGTATCATTTTTTTCAGCTTCAATCCAATAATCATCATCATCACTATTTTCAGCATAATTAAGTCTACCTGGAGTTTTAGATCCTTTAGAAGCTTTTAATTTTTCAACAAAATCATCAGAATTATTTTCGTCATCAGAATTATTAATAGTCTGATTTTTTTCTGTAGATTGGCCACATTCATTAGGAGATTTAGATCGACGTGAATCTCTAATCGAAGGCGATCTTCTTTTAGGTGATCTACCTTTTGGGGAATAACGTCTAGATCTACTAGGTGTGCGTGATCGTGAACGATATCTACTCGGAGAACGGCGTCTATCAGGGGAACGTGAATAATGTCTATGCCTAGGAGGAGTATGATATGGTCTTACACGGTATTGACTTTGTGGGGAATAGTGTCTTCCACCGCGATCACTTCTATCCCAGTAGTTATTTTGGTAAGGACGTCTTCCTCTATATGAATATCCAGTTGAACGTCTATAATGTTTTGAATCATGATAATAATCTTTTTTTTCTTTGTAATGTTCATCATTTTTATCATTGGCATCGTCATCTTTTTCCCATTTATTTCTAGTTGGTGAACTATTCTCCCTCTCATGTTTTTCTTTTGATAAATCTTTGTCAGTTCCAGGTGGAGAATCCCATGATCTTTCATGTGAATCACTATGATCATTGTCATACGATCCATATCGATCTTTAGAACAAGATGTTCTGGATCTACTTCTCATAACACGTCCACTTCCTTTTCTACCTCGATAAAAACCTCTGATGAAAGGTCGACCACCTCTAGTTCTTCTCATTCCTCTTCCACCTCTATCCATTTTCTAAAATTGTATTAATCACCTTAAATTTTACATTTATAATAAAGAACATTAATTAATAAACATATTTAAAATTATAACATTAAATAGTTATTATAGAAAAATGTTGTAAAATCCAAAAACGTAAGATTTCTTAAAAAATATTTATGTTATGAACTATCACAACAGAAAATCATAATTTATAAATGATATATTTATATCAATACTTTACTTTAAATGTATATCTTCACGATAATAAACACATAAAAGAAATACGTTTATTAAATAAAAACACGAATGTATTAAAATAAAATTGTTAACACAGTAATCACAATTTGCTCAAATCATACATATTCAACACTACCGGTAAAATGAATTGGTATCCAAACACGCTGGATAAACAGTAAAATACTAACGAGTACACCAAAATAAATAACAATGCATATTATGAATTTAACAATTATTATTTACCTACAGATTAGCAAGTAGCAATAAGCAATATTAGGCATTAATAATATTGTCTATATATTTACACTTTACACAAAACAGTCAGAAATCACCATTGGTCATTCTCACTGGATTTAATATTAAATAATAAATAATAATAAAACTATATAGCAAAGAGTTGTATGCTGCCAGTGCCACCGACCCGCCGTACAGGTATGAAGTAATGGCCAATGGGTATTGATAAATGATAATAATTGCCAATTGGCAACCGTTTATTTCAATCGACAGTCAAAGGCAACACTTGATAGTCCGATACTCGTAGTTCGTACTTTCGTAGACCAGAGTACGTAAACAAATTTTACAGTTGCAGTATAACTACAAAACTAATAAAATGAAATAAAATTCTAAATAAATAAGTGTGGGTGGGGAGTGAGGAGGAGGGCATTAGATTTCTTGAAAAATGATATCTATTGTGTAGATATCAATGTTATTCGATTTTGTAAATAATAAATAAATGTGATAAAAAATACTAAATAATAATGTACATGTGCCATGTACACACTGGCACACTGCAAAATATTACAATAATAATTTATTATATTTTTCTTTGGGTAACACCACAATTTTAACGATTTTAAAAAATCGTGGTAAACATAAACTCGATGCTGATAGCCACAGATTTCTATATTATACTTCTACCACAGAATAACCAGGGGGGCAATTCTTGAATCTTGTCGAAGTTTTTGTCGCATGAAACGAAAAAACTTTATTCTTGAAAATCGAAAACTCTTTGTCGAATAATAATGGTTCGACTATTTGTCGAGTGGGTTATACTAGCTACTAGCAACAAAATTATATCGAATGTTTTATTATATAATGAAGTAATTATGATTAGATAATATCTAATGAAATTTATGTCAAACGTGTTTCACAGACAAATACATATAATAGGTATTTTTAATTTCATTTTTATACAAATTTTTCAATTTTATTATTTTTTACGAACACAAAAAGTACAGTTTAAATTAAAAAAAATTAACATTTTCATTTAAAAAAAATCATATTGATTATTTATAGTTATTTAAATTATAAAATAAAATTTTATTAATAATTTTTTTTGGACGATATTTGACATCTCTTTTCTCCAATCAACTTTTCAATTTCGGGAGAAATTTTGTCCTTTAATATTGGTAGCCACAAGCAGGGCCGTATTATGGCATATACTATAATATCAATGGAAATATACCAGGTGGCTCCATCCATTGTATATGATCTAAGATTATACTTAAATATTATCCCCTTAATATACAGTGCTGATTATTGTGATATTATTTTTTCCCAATTTGAAGGCTGCACTGGCATTCATTTAGATGGAAATTGTTGGATCTCATAAAGACAGTCATACACAGATATATATAATATTATATATTTTATTATATATATTATATTCTGTGCAGTCATAAGACTATAACATTGATTAAATATTTAATCAATGACTATAATATAAAATTATAAACATATAATTTTCTTATGAGTATCCATAACTGCATCAATGCATAACACTGTCCCATAGAGTATGCACTGTCCATTCAACTTTCATCTATTCTATGATAGTACTATATCTGATATCTGTGGTTGGTAATTTTACGTTTGATAAGATTAACCTAAAGTTTGGTAAAATGATGTCATATACCAAAGACCAATAATATACCATATTTTTATTATATACCTATAACTATTATTATTTTAGTAATTTATAACCATTAGAATCTACCATAGTACTAGGCACTAGGTAGTAGGTACTAAGTAGGTAGTGTTAATTTTTATTGTGTAACAAACTAATAACCAACTAAAAGATATTAACTATCAAGTGTGGAAGTACGTAATTACTAGTTATTATTTTTTATTTATTTATTATTTGTGTTAAAGAACTTTTCAAATTTAAATCTATTAATTTTAATTTTTCTAATGAATAGCTTCTCATAAATATTAGACAATATTATATTGCAAAATATTTAAGTAAGATTCTTTATTGTTTTTATTTTACTTAGGTATTAGTATAATTTTATTAATTAGAAATATTTTTATTTTGTTTAAAATTATTGTGACTTGAGTATTTATTGATAATTATGAATAATAATTAATGCATACATATTTTTTTCATACTTCTATAAATATACAAATGTGTTTCTATATTATTTTTTCCATTTAATGTAATCATTAATCAGTAAACAATCTACCTATAGAATCACTATATAATTTTGTATGATGACTAGAATTTTACAATCATTTATGATTTATGGTATCTATTGACTATTTTATAATACTCATAAAGTTCTGTAAACTATAACTTTATCATAGTAAAGTTTAACTTTAAGTTAATAAATTTGTGAATATAAAATTTATTTATGTCTTATGTATTACAAAACTATTATGTATAACCATTGATTATAGAATAGACTATGGAATATTCTATAATCAATGGTATAACTAATAGGTAGTATTATTTAAATAAATCAATTTTTAGATTAAAGTTGGTAATTATATTAATATTTATTTTGTAATGGCAAGAGTTAAGTTGACATACGTTTTAGTTTTATAGATATATATTAAATTGAGTTTATGTGTATTAAACAATAATGTTTTGATTTTGTTAAATATATTATTGTATTAGGTATACATAATATAATTAGGGTTGCCAAGTGGCCGGTATTTTAATATAATTAACTAAAAAGGCCGGTTGCCGGTATGAGGCTCTTACCGGCCTATGAATAGCCAGTATTTCGAATATTTTGATTAGATGACAAAATTATTGAAAATATTTAATAGTTTTTGTTAAATTAGTTATCTGTAAAAGTGTCAATAAATCTTATTATTAATTATATTGACTTGACACTAATGTGTATTTGTGTACTTGACGCCTGCCGTTGCTCATAATTCGTAAAATTGTATATGATAGATGATAGGTTCAATTTAATTTTACTTAGCACACGTTAGTAATTTAGTATGTAGTTTTTGTATTAAACTTCATAATAAATAGTTATTGTATCTAAAATAAATTATAGAAAAATGATGATTTTTTTTTTCTTTGGCCGGTATTTTTCAAAAGGAAAGTTGGCAACCCTAAATATAATATTAATTTTAAATATCTGTGAAATTGATCAAAAACTTAACATTACATTAATTTTTTTACAAATAATCTACAGAAAACAGTTAAAGGTTCCAGTGTAGTAACTAGGTAAGTATCTCCAGGTTTTGAAATTTTTCAAGAAGCATAAAAAACTATTTACATTAAAATTTCTATTTTAGGTATAAAATATTTTAAACATATTTGAATTATGTAGATGTATAGCTAAATATATATAGAAATATACATTTAATTAATTTAAAATATATAATTTTATCAATAAAAATTATAAATTGTGGAGACCTATCTGGTTTATTGCACTGAAATTAATTACATTAAATTAAATTTATTTATTTTTTTTATATATAAGATTAAAATAAATTAGGTATAAGTGAAAAATTAATTATAAATGATTAAAATCTGTTTATAAATTTATAACTAATTTATATGTATAAAATGTATGTTTTACAACATTGCATATAACAATATGACAATTTTTTATTTTATTATAATATATATATATATATTTTTTGAATTATTTTATTGTTTCTGTTAGAAATTTCAAATTCGAATCATTTATCTATTGATTACAACATTAATTTCATTGTTGAAAAATAAAAACTTTATTATTTATATCATTTTAATATTGTGTTATGTCACAAAATAGTGTTACCTATGTTTTGGTGCAACAATTGGGTATCTTAGGAGGTATCCAATATTGTTATACCGAATTGTATGTATTAGACATATCCTTTTCAATGGTATCGCTTATCTAGCGGGCTGATTTATTTTGTTGTTGTACCAAAATCTACATAATATTTTTTAAGTATAAATATATAAATTTCAAAAAAGTAAACATTTCCGGTTTTTGCACTGAACCTTTTAATTAGTATATTTAAGAAATATTTTATTATTAATCAAAAATGATTTAATTTTAATATAAAAATTCTTAATTGTAGTGGGTGTTATTGTTATATTATTATACAAATACAATATATTATATTATTATGTTTAATACAATTAGGTAGATACTTTCCTATAGCTATATTTTCAATTTTAATAAATAATAAAATTAATGTTGTTTATAAAAACTCATATTATTATTATTTTTTTTAATATAAAAATATAATAAGTAAATAGTTTAAATTTTAATTATAATTACATTTGATTTTTAGTTACCATGACTGTAATGTCTCAAGAAGAAATGATTGTTGGTATAAAAACTGTAGCTCAAGGGTTAGAAGCATTAAAAAACGAAATAATGGCAACTAATAATCCTTCTGGACAAAATACTATTCTAGAAGAAAAACAATTAATGCTTAAAAAAACATTGGATATGACAGAATTGGGTTTAGGAGAAGCTCAGGTAAAAAAAAAAAAATATATATTTATATAATAAAATTATAATTTGTTTCATTAAATATTTATGTAATAGATTATATAATAGTTGCTTTAATTTACTTTTGTATTTAGAAACTTAAATATTCAAAATACCTACTTCTTACTAAATTAATTTAATACTTTAACATATTTTATATTAGATTTTGAGCGAAGCAAAAATATCTATATGTTTTACAATGATACATGTCTGTAGACACTTTTTGACCCAAAATAATGCTCTGATTTTTATGAATAGCTCATTTTTCTGGTTGAAAAGTGGACGTTGTTGGTACTTTATATAAGTCATTTTTCTAAATTCTCAAAATTGACCTTATGCTATAGGAAAAAACGACATAGCTATCTCAAATAATTTTGAAATTCAATCAAAGTGACTTGCAAATTTTTTGGGGTTTTATTAATTTTTATTGTAAAAGTATTGAGAAATAATATAAAGAATACTTGTATGGATTCTAAGATTTTTATTTTTCCTATCATGTAGGGTTAATTTTGAGAAATTCGAAAAATTACCTAAATAAAGTACCAAATATATTCACTTTCTAACCGGAAACATATGCTATTCATGAAAATCTGAGCATTATTTTGTGTAGAAAAAGTGTCTTCAGTCATAAAAACAAGTTAGTTGTTTTTCTTACTAATATACTAGTTATATGTTTAGGATTTTGTTTAGTTAATAATAGTATAATGGCTTAAGAATATGATAATTTATAGAATTAAAACTATTTTGTTTAACCAGGTAATGTTAGCTTTGGCTTCTCATCTACAAAATGTTGAAGCAGAAAAACAAAAGTTAAGAACTCAGGTTCGTAGACTTTGTCAAGAAAATGCATGGCTGAGAGATGAATTAGCAAATACACAACAAAAATTACAAGCATCAGAACAGGCTGTTGCTTTATTGGATGAACAAAATAAACATTTAGAGTTTATGGCTTCTATCAGTAAATTTGATGCTGATAAGGTATTTAATTCTTTAATTCTTTACTTTTGTATTTTATTTTTAATAAAAAAATTATCATTAGACTGAAGAACAAACTGAAAATAAGCAAGAGAAATCTAAAAATGATGATCCAGTTGTTGATTTGTTTCCAGATGATGATAATGAGGAAAGAAATAGTAAGTATATTTAATAAAATATTTTATAATGTGTGGGTTCACATAAAAAAGGTGGGTAACTTACAGTTATACAGTTTTTCAGTAGAGTAAAAACAAACTGACCGAAAATGCAAGATCAGCATTTATATATATGTATATATTTTGTTTAGGTACTCCATAATTCTATAAGTTGTTTTTTATCATCTAGTATAATTTTTATGATTAAACATTTTAATTGATATAATATAAAAAAGACAAAAATTATTATTTACATCAATTTATACATTAATTAATGTGTTTCAGTGACATTACTTGTTTAACATTATGTTTATGTCAATATGCTACTTATACCTCGTATCTCAAAAAAGTAGTGTTTAGCAGAGATTAAAATGTGTTTATAAACTGTATATAACTGAGTTACATCAAAATTGTTATTTAGTCTAAACCTCTTTGAAAATCATAAGTTATAAGATATTATTTTATCAAAAGTTGTGTAATTTTTTCCTGCTTTTTTAATGTCTAAATCACAATATCAATTTTGTTTTGTCAATTTAATTGAATTTCTTTCAAAATTGTTTTTTCGAGTATGAAAAAATTCAAATTTTAATCAAAATCAACACTCTTCTCTATACCTGTATCCCTTCCACAGCAGTATAAGTTCTTTTTAGATTCTAAAATAATTTAAATGTATATTAATCAATAGATATTTTTTTTTTTTTGGCATTTAGTTTTGTTTAAAAATATCTGAATTATGTTTATCTTAACTTTTTTTCATATTTGATTATTTCTATTTATTTTTATGGAAATATTAATTAATTTGTATTTATTTTCTTTATTTTTTTTTTAGCATTGTCACCCACTCCGCCATCACAGTTCGCTCAGCAAGTAAATGCTGGTGCTGGTTATGAAATACCAGCACGTTTACGAACATTACATAATTTAGTAATTCAGTATGCATCTCAGGGAAGATATGAAGTTGCTGTTCCATTATGTAAACAAGCATTAGAAGATTTAGAAAAAACATCTGGTCATGATCATCCTGATGTGGCTACCATGTTGAACATTTTGGCTCTTGTATATAGGTAACTTAGATTAAATAAAACAACTGAATAATGTTATCAGATCAGGGGGAAGGATATATTGTTGCACTACTATTAATATAAGAAAGTAATGGCACAGATTTAATGACTATTAAAAATCTGTGATAATGGCAAAATTAAGAATATATCAAATACAAATTATTTTGAATTACATTTGAATTAATTAATTTTACTTATTTTTAGGGTATTTTATATAAAATTCATCCAATTTATATTAAATTTGTAGAAAAAATTTAGTCTGCTATATTGATAATTTAGATTTTTATGATAATAAATATACACAAATAAGACTTCCTTGAAAAAATAAATAAAATAATAGTTATTACTTATTTATCATAATTTAATTGTTATTTATTTGTCTGAGTATATTTTATTTGAATTTCATTTTAATAAGGCAATTATTTGATTAAATTAATTGCTACCATAAAAATAACAAAAAGTTGTAATATTTACAATATTTTATATGGGTTTTCAATATGTTTTTTAAGAAAACAAATAAGAAATTTGAAAATGACTTAAATAACTAATTAAATAAATTTATTAACAAAATCTTTTATATTTTAAATAATTTCACCCAATACCATAATATCTACCTAAAAAGTTTCTTCATACATTAAAAAAAAAAATACATTATTGTAAAAACAATGTGTTCTATATTTTGCTTAGATTCTAGGTGATTAGATTTATTTAAAAAAAAATAAAATTCTACAAGTGACTCAACACCAATATATTATTTTTTAAAGTTAAATTATTAAATTCAATAATTAAGAATGTATATTTTCAGAGATCAAAACAAATATAAAGATGCTGCTAATTTGTTGAATGATGCCTTGGCTATACGTGAAAAAACTTTAGGAGAGAATCATCCAGCTGTAATATTACAGATATATTTAATAATTAATTTAATTCTGTTATACAATATTTGTTTGTTTGTTTTTTTTTTTAGGTTGCAGCAACATTAAATAATTTAGCTGTTCTTTATGGAAAGCGAGGTAAATATAAAGATGCTGAACCATTATGTAAACGAGCTTTAGAAATTAGAGAAGCAGTATTAGGTAAAGGTCATCCAGATGTAGCTAAACAATTGAACAATTTAGCTCTGCTTTGTCAAAATCAGGTAAATTATTTATATTTTTATTTTATATTTAAAAATGTATATTTTATTTCTTATTATAATTTTTAGTATTAATTAATGTCAAAAATATTTAAACAATGGTTTAATGATATTGACTATGTGCATATAGAGTATTGATATTCTTATATTATAAATACATCGTTTACAAACATGTTCTTTATATTATGACAATAATAATAAAAGTAAAATTAATTTTAATTTAGTTCAGTACACATATCTTATATATAACACTATATTAAAATATTATATTTTTAAATGCCTAATGTTATATTAATATAATGATATTTAATATTATTTTTAATTTTTTGGCATGTTTTTTAATATAAATAAATAATAATAATTAAAAAAATATAATATAAAAAGTACATTTTATAAAATTATATGTTAAGGCAATGTAGTCCTGCCTGGGCATTGTGAATTATATTAATAAAAAAATATATAAAATTATAAATTAATGGCATTTAAAATTATTTCTATATTCAGGTACTGTTGGTAGTATTAGAGTTTAAATATGTAAAATAGCTATAACATGTCTTAAAAACTGAAAATATGTATAGAATACTCTATAAATATGAATTTGATTATAAAATTTGTTTAAAATAATGCAATAGTATTTACATTTTATATTAAATCGTATATATTTGATTATAGTATAAATGTGTTATTAAGACGGTTGGAAGCGGCTATTTATTAAGAAGTAATGTATAGGCAATATTATAATTTTTTCTCGTTACGCAGTGTGTTTGTGTGAAATGTAAATGATCATTAGTGTGAGTAGATGCGTCGTCAAAGATTGTATAGTATACTGGAAAAGTGGAAATACCTATACGGGTTAGAAATACACTAACGGTCACACGCGCATGCACATGTCATTGTTGGACTACTGAAATTATATTTGATCTGAATAACTATTTAAAAGCATCAAAAGTGGAAGAAAAATTAGCATAGTTTTGATTATTCAATTTTAATTTTGTAAACATATTTAAATTCGTAGCCCTCTTTTCTACGTAATGTAGGAAATCTATTTTCAATATTATATCTGGATCGTCCAATATAACATATTATAAATTTACATATTTTTCTAATTTTAATTTGTATATTAAAAATACATAAAATAAAAAAAATAAAAAACTATTTCCTACATAACATAGAAAAAAGGTTCACAAGTTCAAATATTTTTTGAAAATTAAAATTGAACAATTGGAAGGGTCTTAATTATTCTTTTGCTTATTGATCTAAATGCTTGAAAATAATATCGACTTCCAACC
Organism: Tetraneura akinire; assembly: GCA_021307375.1. NCBI lineage: Eukaryota > Metazoa > Arthropoda > Insecta > Hemiptera > Aphididae > Tetraneura > Tetraneura akinire. The sequence goes on from JAIUCT010000008.1 coordinate 3,220,980, forward strand.
GCCTTAACTAAATTTAAATTATATATTTTTGAACAATTTCTTACTCAATAGAATATACATATCAATAAATATTCAAATTGTGTTATTGATAATTATATATTAGTATATTATAAAATTAAAAATTAGAATAGTTATAAAGTTGTGGAGTTATTAATTATTATTTAATTTTAATATACCTAAAATATATAATTAGTATGATTATTAGGTATTTGATTTTCTAATATGTAATATCTAATCTAGTTATTCATACCTAAAATGTATATAAATAAATAGTTCTATTTATATAGAACTTAATAAATTATTCAATAAAATTAATAAAACTATTAAATATAATTTAAAGGTAATTTAAATAATACTGTAAATACAAGTGGATGAATATTGTTGAATAGTAAAAATAAGCTACAAAATATTCTTAAATTATGTTTATACATAAATCATTGATATATTAATTTAAATCAAAGAACAATTATTTATAAATAATTAAATAATATATATTTATTATAATTGCAGGGTAAATATGAAGAAGTAGAACGTTATTACCAACGAGCATTAGAAATTTATGAAAAGAAATTAGGACCTGATGATCCCAATGTAGCTAAAACAAAAAATAATTTAGCTTCTTGTTATTTAAAACAAGGAAAATATAAAGAAGCAGAAATACTTTATAAACAAGTGTTAACTAGAGCTCATGAAAGGGAGTTTGGAACTATTGATGGTAAGTTAATTATTTAAAAATATTAAAATTATTCATTACACTTATATTATTTTATTTCCTAAAACATGTATGTATCTAAACTGATACTTTTAGAGAAATATAAACATGCATGTAAAATATCAAATCATAAAAACTATATAATTCTAAACATGAGGGTAAACATGTTGTTTACATTTTTTTTTATTAGGTGACGAAAAGGAGTGGGCATCAATGGCTAATAATAATAATTCCAAAGCATAAAAATTTATTATTGATTATTAAGTTTACTGGTTTTAGGGTAAATTATATACATTCCTAGAATCATATAAGGTTACAAAATTTGTATTATATAGACACAATATTTTGATAATGCATATATTGTGTGTTACTGTATAAAATTTTTATAAGATTATAATATTATAATATTAAGTGCAAGCATAGACCTTATACTAATAGACGGAACATTAATGGTTGGAGCGGTGAAGAAGTACGGTCACAGGATTTTCCGTAACAGTGTTGTCAATACGGGCGATGTAAATATAAACATAAAAAATTTGATATTTACATTTTAACGTACCTAAATCATTATATTTATATCTTATAAATTATTTTAATTCTCTACGTTTACATGATGTCTTCAAGAAATAAAAATCCTATCCCGTTAAAAACTGATAAATATGAACATAATAAGATAATATATAAATAAGTAATTATATAGTTAAATAATAAATCATACAATATTACAATGAATAATTTATAATCATAAACAAGTATAATAATTTAATGTTTAAAATTAAAAAATAATGAAATTTGTTTTCTGTATTTGATTCATACCGTATATTACAACCACACACTAACCATTTAAGAATTAAATTTAAAAAAAATAAATACTAAAATATAAACAAGTTCAGAACTACTCATAAGAAAAGTATTCGCATAGAAAATTAGAAAATAGATCCAGTTGGATATGGTTTTTGGTTATCACAATACAATAGTAATTATTAACACACCATAGTTTCTGAAACAAAATGTCGTGCTTAACTTAAATTTGTTCTGCGCGTGTGCATAGATCACCAGATCAACCCGAGCAGCACACTCACGCAAGACCACTCGAACTACACTCATGCTCCATTTATTAGTATAAGGTCTATGAGTGCAAGCAACTTACATGCAAAATACACTATAAAATAGCTGATACTATTACATATTATTAAATTTAGATTTATGATTTGTTTTTAAATTTGTATTGATCTATTTAAAATTTTTATTATTCTTTGCCTATTATAATTTTAATTTTGGTTTGCAATGCATGCTGCTTAAATTATGTTTTTAATGTTATAATTATATAAATGAATTATTTTATTATTGTATTATGACATTGTAGCTTTTTACCTAAAACCAAAGATATCCAATTTCCTAGACTTTTCTTAAATGTTTTATGCTTTTAATAAAATATATATTTCAAATATAATTTATCATATACTTATTATTTATTTTAGCACATTATATTTTTAGTTACTTGTTCATCAATATATTTATATTTTATTTCACTAAATAATTTATTAAATTGAAATTATATAAAAGTATAATCATTTTTTTTCAAATAATAGTAATAATTATTAAAGGTGATTGGATTTTATTAATTTATAATATAATTAATTGCATAAGTTAATTTTAAAAGGTGATCCAAGTCATATAATTATCTTAAATTATTATATTTAATAAAATTTTATAAATAATTTTTGTTAAATTTAGGAAACAATTCTTTATGTTTAGTTTCTTGTATTTTTAATATTATTCTGTTATAAAATACTTTAAAATAATATGGATTATGACATCAATAATTTAAAAATAAATTACTTAAAAATATATATATATATTTCTCTATTTATTTGTATTTAAAATTTAAAATTTATATATTAAATTAAAAGTGTACACTAAATAATAAAATATTAAATATTTATTTTTATACATTCATATAAGATTATTTAAGCTATAATGTTATTTTAACTTGTTTATTTATTTTATTTATATAAAATTAATTGTTAAATAATTATTATATTTTTATTATATTATTTATTATGATCATTAGATATTTGTATATTGAATTGTTTTTAAGTTATATTATAAAATTATAAAATTTGCCTAATAGATTAGTAATTTTTTGATAATTGTTAATTTAAATTAATTATGCATGTTCCTGTTATTTATATACATATATTTTTTTTAATTTGAAATTTGGCTTCTTAATTATTTATTTTACATTTCATAACTCTGAATATTTAATAGCAATTGTGTTATTTTAAAGTAAATGGAAATCTAATTTATAAATGTACAAGCAAATAAACTGGATTATAAATTATTATTATTATTACAGTTAACATTTTTACCATTTTAAGTATGTTTTTGTTGTTTGTATAATGTTTATAAAAGCTTAATAAATAATGTTGAGAATAATACATTTTTTATAACGAAATTTAAATAATTATAATAATACATAAAATAACAAAATATGTACTAAACAGTTATGCAATTAATGAATAAAATAATATTATTTTATATATTTTGTTCATATATGTATTTACATCAAAATAATTAATCATAATATATATTTCTAGTTGATAAAATTAATTTTGAATGGTTTTTATATTCATTAGACATAGCTTAAAGAAGTCATTTAAAAAAGTAATTTTTAATTTTAGGCATTAACATACCAAAGTTACTTAGTTATAAAATATAAGACATTTATTTTAAATATATACGTATACATTTTTATAAGAATCCATAAATAGTATAATTATGTATAGTAAAATAGAATTCCTACATAATAAGAAAATCCTACAAATGTTAATGAAGACAACATTTTTTTTAAATGGAAAAGGAATCAAATGTTACAGGCGATAATAAACCAATATGGCAAGTGGCTGAAGAACGTGAAGAAAATAAAAATAAAAGTACAGGCACTGCACCATATACTGAATATGGTGGATGGCATAAAGCTGCTAAAGTAGATTCACCAACTGTCACCACTACTCTTAAAAATCTAGGAGCACTCTATAGAAGACAAGGAAAATATGAAGCTGCAGAAACTCTTGAAGATTGTGCACTACGTTCTAGAAAGGAGGTATATATATATAGATTAATATTTTTATTTAAATTATTTTTCATATAAATTGTATATTTTATTAAATTATAATATTTGTCATAAATTTTGAATAATAATACTCCTTTGAATCAGATATGTAATATAATTTCAACAGTTAAATATACATTTTATTAAATTTATTTGCTGATTTCTTAGAGACTTCATAAAATTGTGATAGTTTGCAATAATAATCAAAATTATTATTATTATTATTTTTTTAATGACCTTAAGTTTGTAAATGAGTGATATTAATATTTTCATTCACTTTAAGTGACACAATATTCAACATGTATATCATTTAGATAGTGGTGTTACAAGGGTCTAGAGTATATTTTGTACTTTGTAAGACATGTAACTTGTAAATAGCATTTACAGGTTATTCAAAATGATTCATCCGATTTCAATTTGTTATATAATGGTTAATTATAAATGTTATCTTATCAAATTGTATACCAATTAATAGAGGATAATCCCAAGTTTTAGAATGTCAATAATTCATTATTTAAAAATTATCGATTATGGCTATAAGTTAATACCTGTAAATATGTCAACCAGACAACACAAAGCGTTTTGTGTGTTGAGATTTTCAAAATGTAAATCGGTAATAACCGTGCAACACGATTTTCGTCTATATGGAATCGATGCAACGACTGCTCACGACAGCATACGTCGATGGTATCAGTTTGAAATGTAAAGAAAAAAGTACAGGCCAACCTTGTTTATCCAATGATAATGTGGAAAGAATTAGAGAAAGTTTTCAACGCAGTCCGTGTAAGTAAAGTATTCCTTAAAATAATGAATAATTGACATTCTAAAACTTGGGATTACCCACTATTAATTGGTATACAATTTGATAAGATAACATTTATAATTGGTTAATTAACCATTATATAACTATTTAAAATCGGATGAATAATTTTGAATAACCCTTTGTATTATATCATATATTTTATAAAGGGTTTAAAATCAATAATTTTGTGAACCTAAACCTAAAGTAATTTATTTAATATAGATATACTATTTACTTTTTTATTTCATCATTTTAACACTGTATATTGATGTTATTTTTTTATATCTTCATAGGCATTTGATATAGTAAAACAGGCAAAAGTTGCACAAATTCTTAGTGGTTCAACTAGTAGTGTTAATAGTAACGACAGACGAAATCGTTCAAGTCGTCTAATTGGCTCTAGGGAGTCACTGGAGTATGATACTATTTCTACTGGAACAAAATTAGATGAGGTTTGTATTAGTAATTACAGATTTCTGTGTTACAATGTTTGTATTTCAATTTGCTATTACTTTTATGCATGTAATATATTTATTATTTACTATGATAAAGATAATATTCTTTTTTTCCTAGTTTTTTATACTTATTAAGTATGTATTAAGTTCTTTGATACAATAACATTTTATTTTACTAACATATATAATGTGTTAATGCTTTTTAATAATACTAACTTCCCATTAACAACTAACACTCTGTCCTGTAAAGTCTAAGGTTTTAAAGAATAGATATTGAGCGAGATGAGAAAAACTTTAAGAATGTCGGTTATATTTGTTATGACAGAGCGGGGCTGAGTTGGGCAAACAAGGCGGCTTGAAAACAAAACTATTCACTGCTCTAGGGCTGAACAACTCCTCTTCTGCCTGATTTACATTAGTATCTGGAGAGAAATTATCGAGGCTGTGGCTGTGGGACATTTTACACTAAAATATATATAATATTATTTGATTTATTTATTAGTTTTAATATATATTATAATTATTATTATTATTATTTTGTAAGTTTTGTTTATAATTTCATACCAATTTTTATTTTTATTGTATTTAAAATAAATTAGTACTAATTAATGTAAATTTGGAATTATCAAAATACTTTGATTCTTTTTTAAGTAAAAAAAAAAAAATAAATGAATAATTATATTTATTGTAGTATTGATTAATTAAAAAATGTACCTATATTTAATAGTTTTATTTCTTTATTATTATTTATTTTATCCTTACTGCTCATATTGATTACTGATACTGATTATTAATTAAGGTATATGTACAATATTTTAGTCACAGTTGAAATTAATTTTCAACAAATTTTTTTAGTATATAATTTGCACTTTATTTTGCACTTAACTCTTTCTGGGAACACCTGTTTTGATATATCTTCTTTTGCCTTATAACATATATACTATATTTTAAATTTAATTTAATTTTACAAAATATATATATGTGTGTGTGTGTGTATGCGTGTGTTAAATTTTTTTTCATTATATTTTTGCAAATTTTTTCAGCCTAAATTACACATAATTATTATAAATAGATAACATGTTATTGATTAATATGTGAAGGTAGGATAATAAGAGTAACAATGTTCAAAAAGAAATTGTGTTTATTTTTACAGAAATCAGGAACAGATGGTCAACTGAAGTAGAGTTTAAACACAAAATAAATATTGTCTACTTGCTAGTCCACTACGTATTTATTTACACTGCTTCGGCAAACAAGTACTCATCTCCTAAAAGACAAAAACACGGAATGGTCCAATTTTTAATTTTATTATTTATTGATATGTGCAATAAATTGTATACTACAAAAGGAGGTAGTTATAACTTTTAGTTATAAATGATTATTTTTCATGGCTTATGACTTATAGCATATGTGCCCAACCTAGAGCCTATGGTAATGGTAGTAATTTATAGATATTGCAGTTATATATTTATTATAATCAAAAAATATTGTTTTTGCTTTGTAATTTATTCATTTATGATTGTAGTATATTCATAACAGTAAATGTACTTTATGTATTGTAAAATAATTAAGGTTGGGCATATTTGCTTTATAGTAATTTAATATTATTTTTGGTAAATCAACTTATAACAAAATACATATAGTAACATATTTTTAATACCGATGAGAAATTTTGAACTCTGTTTTAGAAATATAAGTTTTCTTTATTGGAAGATTTTCATAATTACAGGTTTCATTATAATAACTAACATATGTTTACAATCTTAAAAATTTATACTTAGGATTGTCTATAATTTATATTAACAGTATAAAATTAGTTAAATACATAAAAATGATATTAAACAAAAATATGTATGTAGATTGTGACATTCATTATAGAATATTTTTTAATTTTTCCATGTAAGTTTGTAACATTAATATTTTAGTTAACAATTCAATTCTATATAGGTATTATTAAAGTATTAACTTTAACCAAATGGTATTTATAGCTTAACAATTATAGAATGAATTAATATAAGTAATAACATGAATGTAGTGTGCTTTAAAATATTTGAGCCATTACAACACTAGAACTGAATATAATAATTGATCAATAATGAGTGTCACATATTAATATGTTACTGAGAATTTATTAAAAATGTATATTATATTTGGTCCAATACTTAATTTTTAAATTGTAGCTTCAATTAGTATTGAGTATAATTATAATTTTTAATTAAAAAAGTTATTAAATTACCAGAAAATTCGTACATTCCTAATATAATTATTTATTATTATATATTTGTTTAACTATAAGGTAGCCTGGGTAGGCATAATCTATTTCATTATTATGAAATTAATTCAAATTTGTTAAATTAATATAAAATTATATTATTTATTTATTATGTATATTATTTTATTCATAGATACCTACCAAATAAATAAATTGCTTACTAATAATTGAAATCTGGGCACATTTTTAATATTATATCATATGATATTTAATTATATAAATTAAATATTAATAAACTGATTAACATATAATTATTATATTCATTTATTTAATTGATTATAACTTTCATGGATTGTTATAATATTATTGCTGTTTGTGGAATTATCCATGTTTTGGTTTTGGTTCTGACGTTTTAAAACCGTTGCAGATTACATCTTCGGAGTGTGTAGTGCACATCTGGCTGTCCTGACTTCACTGAGTTGTTGACTTATTTCTGTTTGCTATTTATGCATCTTTCTGCTATATGTTCTTCATTTATGTGGTATGAAATGTCAGAACCCAAACCAAAACAGCAACAATATTATATTTATATTTTATTAAATGTTAATGAAGTATGTCCATTTGATAGGCAGTCTTAACTTCTAATTTAGATTATTGAATAGGTATTTAATAGGTATTTATATAAAATATAGGGCATAATAATATAGTAGCTATATAACTCTATTCACGCACTCGTATCTTTATTTCTCTTGATAGTTGATAGGGACCGTGTCCCTAATATCTTTGAGAGTCCGTAATGACATTTGTTTCCCAACAAAATTCTTGCCGTTACTTTCTTTTCAGTTCCATTTTTTTTGGTCAATACCGAACCTAGGTATTTAAATTGTATGCCCACTTTTAAGGAAGGATATATAATTCTCATACTATTTCTTCTGTTTTGCCCTCATTTATTTGTAACAACCTTCTTCGCTGCCTCTTCCAAATGGCTAACTTGTGATTTATCCATGAGGACTAGATCATCTGCATATGTTATAACGCTACCAAAGACTCTTGTAGTGACATCCTTTCTTGAGGATCGATATTAGTTTCCCTTACTTTTTCCAATACTATAAATTAAATAGCACAAGTGACATAAAGTTCCCCTGTCTTAGGTCTGACTTTACTATTATTGGATCTGTTTCAGCTTCTACTTTTATTTTAATGAATGTATCCATAATGTTTAAGTCGACTAGCTTAACTAATTTCTGTAGGAAGTTATAGTCTCCAAGAATATTTGGATTTTGAATATTTATCAAGCTTTTACAATAACACTAAATAATAAGTGTTATTAAGGTAAATAATACCTTCTTGAATTCGATAAAGAGCATATGCATTTCCTTATCGAACTTACATAACTTAGAATAATTATTGTTAGAAAACTAATATTTGGTCCACCATAGATTTTTCTTGTTTAAAGCCTCCTTGATAATCACCAATTATTTATTCTGATTTTGTTTTTATCCTTGACCAGATATAGTTTGCAAAAACTATACGCAACACTTAGGAGGGCAATTCCACGATAATTGTTACATTCTTGTTTATCACCTTTCTTATGAACTAGATAGAGTAATGCTTTTTTTCCAAACTTCTGATAAATTTTCAGTTTTCCATATTGGGTTCATCAATTTCCACAATCTAAGCGTCATTTTTCTCCTTTTTTAGGATTTCTGCAAGGATTTGATCATCGCCAGATGATTTATGATTTTTTAAAGTATTTATTTGAAATCTTATCTCCTCCAACATTGGTTTTAGATATTCTAATTTTTCTCTAGTTTCTAAGTTGAAGCTAAAGACTTCATCAGGTTCTTTATAGTTAAGCAAATTATCAGAATAATCTCCCCACATTTTGGCTAATTCTTCATTTATGGTTATCAATGATCTATTGTTGTCCTTTAGGAACTTTTTCTTCTTTTTGTGCCCACCTTTATTGTCATTTATTATTTAATACATATTATCTCTAGTCCTATGTGCTTTATAGTGTAGTTCAGCGTTATCCATTATATTTCGGATATATATATTCGTTTTTCATTTCTTAGGATATTACTTATTTACCTTGTGAATAGCTAGTTATTTGTATCGTTTAATCACTTTTGTCTTGCTAACTTTCTCCTCTACAACACTTCAATGCAAATTATGTTTAACCAAGGCTTAGATTTTGATTTTTTTGTTTCTAAAGTATTGTTAGGTGCTTTGCTTATATTATCTCTATTTAGTTCCCAACTCTCATTAACATTTCCATCGCCCATTCTTATTGTTCTTTATATTTCTTATCTTGTTTACTTTATAGAGCGTCCTCGATACCGTTTTCAAATTCTTTGCCTATATTTTGTTTTTCCGATTTGTCTATGTCAAGCCTCCTTAAGTTTACTGACTTGTGTTTAATAATTTAGAATATTTAATTTGATTTCTTTTCAATATTGTTTAAAATTTAAAACATTTAAAATAATTCACAGAAAAGAAAAAATTTAATTGGAATTTATAAAATACATAGTATAGGTATATAATAAATATTAATATTTGTATATTGTATTTATAGTTTTTTAATTACCTATATTTATTTAATACAAATTAAAAGTTTTAGCATAATTACTTGGTAGGTTCATTGGTTATGGTTTGTGTATTATTTTCATACATTTATACCTTTGAAATTAATTGAGTTATTATTGAATTACAATATTATTTTAATAAATTTTTCATTTTATGAAGTTTTTTATAATTTGTTTTTCTTTATTAATTTATTACACAATCTATAAAAAGAAATTTATATTAAACTAAGCACAAGTAAGGATTTATTTCTGTGAGAGTAGTAGGTTATATCTTATATGTTAATTAATTAGATACACTATTCAATAACAGAACCCTTTGGTAATTGTATAATTTAAATTATTAATTGTCTATAAGAATAAATTATTTTTATAGTTAAAACAAAAATAAAAAAAAATCTATTCAGTATGTTATTTTTAAAAGTATATGTACCTAACCTATAATTAATTATTTATTATGGTACTAATTATATTAATAGGTAGGTATTATATGTTATAATATTACTTATTTATTTCAGATTAAAAAAAAATTGAAATTATTGTTTAATTTAAAATTTTGATAATTTATTTATGTATATTTTTCATTTATAATATATTTAACATAAATGTCGAACAAAATAAAATTTTGCACAACATACATTGAATAATATATTTTTTTTTTTTTTTTGTATTTTAGAATCTGAGTGAGTGAAGTACCTACCTATGTATTGGTTTTATAATGTTTTTTTTAGATTCTGAGCGAAGCGAAGAATGTATTGGTTTTACAATGATGTGTGATTTTTTTTTTTTTTTTTTATTCTGAAGACATTTTTACTACCCGAAATAATGCTCCGATTATCACGAATAGGGTAAGTTTCCGGTAGCAAAGTGGATCTAGTTGGTACTTTATTTAGGTCATTTTTCGAATTTCTCAAAATTGACCCTAAGCGGTAGAAAAAACTTCGAAAAAATGACGAAAAAACGGCATTTTTCACGAAAAATGAAATTTTGACGAATTCAATTTCTACATTTCACGATAACTCAGGCAATTTTTAAGATAGAGACCTGAAAATTTTTTTTGGGTGTTCACATAGCTATTATATATATGTGGTAAAATTCTCGTTTTTACGTATATAATGTTTGATAAAATTGTCAATTTTTGGTACTAAGGTCTGAAAATTTTACTGAAGTATACTTACATATTACTTAACATCATACTAAAATATTAGAAAAATCCCTAACCTCAATTTTTTTTATAGCTGTTTTAAGTTGATATTTTTAGTTCAAACGAAAATTATAATCTGACTGAACTTCGCTCAGAATCGTTTTTTCGAATGCAATGGTTTATCATTGCATTCAAATTCTAAGTAAAATTAAACGCTATGATTCGCACACCTGTATCCTGTGCGGCAGGAGTATCAGCTCATCTTTTTTTATATATATATATATATATATATATTTGAAGACACATGGGTAGTAGATGTGGACATGTGGTACTATTATATCACAAATAGAATATGCTTACGGTATAGAATTGAATGTATATGTAGATATATATTAGGTGTTATTATATGTTAATTATAGGTAGGTAATTTTTTGAATTTCAAAAGAATCGTTGAAAAACGTCAAATTCACAATAATTAATTTAAAACAATTTTATTTTATTTATTTTATGATAACTAATAAAATATAAATAATGAATATTTTTTTATTCATAAAAAAAAAAAAATGAAAAAAAGATAAAATTTTAAATACTTACCTTATTTTATAGATACTAGTTAGAAAATAAAGTAAACCTGATGGTCAAATATTCAAATGTAACGTTTCAATATAAAGTATACTTATATATTACTTAATTTTCACATTATTTTTTCACAATAAAGCAAATTTAATTAATTATTCTATATATTCTGTAGATATAACACAATATACAAAATATTTATTTTTAGTTACATACATAATTTACATACCTATATGATGAATGTTGGAAATTTTATTTTGATTTTTAAATCAAAATAAGTTTACATTTTATTGAACGTGTCAAAATGTTAATCATTCATTTATAATTAGGTAGGTATGTACTTCGTATATTTAACTGAACTATTCCATCAAAATGATAGAAATCCCTAGAACAATGAATGCTAAATAAAGCTATGATACTCTGTTCGCAGAGAGAGAGCGCAAGTCGTAAGCGACCAAAATGCGTAGTTGTCCGCGCATTTCCCATCACCTCGCCTAGATGGGCATTTGCCATCAGGAGGTATAAGGAAATATACCTTAATATAAAATGTAATAACTTATAAGTAATGATCGGTATTGTGGTGATTTTATAAAATAGGTATCTAAAAATTTTACGAAATCTCGTTCTTTTTTAAATATTTCTTTTTAAAACTATATCATACAATCATAGACTACCTAATTTAAATAAAAATTTAAATATATTTTATATATTTAATTTACATAAAATATATTTACACTAACTTTAATTAAAAACTACAGTTAATAGCAGTGGCGTAGCCAGGATTTTGACTAGGGGGGGGGGCTAAGCACATTCATGCGATAGATATTTATGATCAAGAACACTAGGTAATACAATAATAATGATACCTAGTAAACTTTATAGTTTATTGTTTTTAGTATAATAGAAATAAAAATAAAAATTTATATTGACCAATAGTTTAAAATTTTGGTGTTGAGTCATTTGTAGAATTTATTATTTTTAATTATAAACAATAAACAAAAATACGCATTTCGAAGACCAAGTCTTCATCATCAGTGCTAAACTATACTGAGTCCTTCTATATAAAGGGAATGTATATGTGTCGAACGACTAAGTAGAGTTGTTTATTGTTTAGCACTAATGATGAAGACTTGGTCTTCGAAATGCGTATTTGTTAAAATAAAAACAAATTTTTTGTAGAAATTGAGTTTCTTTATTTTTAATTAAAAATGACCAATAGTTTATTATAAAAACAAAAAATGTAGATAAACTTATGTATCTATTCGTAGTTCCTTTTTAATACCCTAATCATTGAGCTGCATTTTTCTAGGAGCATTTCTAGCAAACACTGATATTATATCACATTCAACATATACCTAAATGCCAAATGACGTCTGAATTCAACTAGAAATGCAATCATAGACTATTGGATCAAATAAAATTTGAATAATACCTAATTTAATAGAAATTAGAAAAATAGTACCCAGTACCTACACGGTTATAGTTATAACTTATAAGTATTTATTTTATTACATACTAATAAGAATAATGACTAATTATTTTAGTTTGAACTTTAAACAATATATATTTAGACATTTATTTTTCACTTGTACATATTATCAAATAACACGGCCAATGGGGAGGGCTATAGCCCCCATGGCCCCCCTGACTACGCCACTGGGTAATAGTAACAAACAAATTAACAAAAATAAACTATTATTATAGCTTAGGTAATTTTAATTATTTTTTTTACAGATTATATACTGAACTATAGAGTTATCTATAATATACTATAGTAGGTACATAATAGTAATAGTAATAGTAATAGTAATAGTAATAAGTAATAGACTAATAGTAATAGTATAATACATTTATTGTGTTGTATCTTATTTTATCAAATTAATATTATACCTATTGTTTTGGATTAACGGATTACAATAATAATAAGCTCATTAAATATTTGTTTTATTAATCCAGAGATCATTAATAAATTATTAATGAATTAATATTCATGCTTATGTATTAAGTATAGGTTTGAATTATGTATTAATATTAAATGGGGTACCTATAAAATAAAAGTAATAAAATAAAGCCTAGAAAATAATATATTGATAAATTGATTGTACCTATAATTAAACACTAAAAATAAGTTAATAAATAGGTAGGTAGTTAAAAACATGTTTTTTAATCAAATTATATTGTTTTTATCTGAAATTATATAATGTTATTTATATTTAAACGTTATTTTCATGATTTTTAAAATCACAAAATATTTGTTACTTACCAAAAATAAATCTGACTACATCTATTACAATTTACAAGTATACAAATATTAATTTTTAAATTACGAATTTTTGAGTGAAGCCAATAATGTATTAGTTCTACAAAAATGTGTGTATTAGCATTTTTAATGATGTGTCTTTTTTTTTACCTATGTTTTTATGTCTGTAAACACTTTTTCTACTAGAAATAATGCTTCGATTTTCACAAATAGCATATGTTTCTGGTAGTGGATGCCGGATGGTGGATGTAATTAGTAGGTACCTGATTTATTTAGGTCATTTTTCGAATTTCGCAAAATTGACCCATATGCGATAGGAAAAATGACTAAAAAATTACGATAATACGCTATTTATCAAGAAAACTGAAATTTTGATTTCGTCAATTTCAGTATTTTACGATAATTCATGCAATATTGAAATTAGAGACTTAAAAAATTATTGGGTATTCACATAGATACTAGTACTTTGCTAGTATGACCCCGTCATCATTATTTAAGGTGCTACAAATGCTACATATTATACTATACGTATACATACAAAAAAAAAAAAGCTGAGGGCCTCGGCAGCGTTCGCTGCCCCGCAGCCCTGGCCAGGCCGACTCTGCCACTTATAATTTAGTATAGATGAACGACTAAAAAAAATTCTGCTACATATATTGGAGACTGGAGTACCTATGTAATTCACCACGCTACTGCCCAAAATATCAATACAAATTTAAAACGTTCTACACATGAAAAACTTCACCTCTTCACCATCATTTACATTAAAAGTAAGTTACCTACTTATAAATATAATATTATACCTATAATTTATCTAATTCTAGACATTTATTATGATGAATAACATATTATACAGGACACAAAGTTTCAATGATGGGCATTATCTATAGAATTTTATAAAATATATTTTGAAAAGTATTATATTATCTACAGATGAACAAGAACTCTAAAAATTATACTTTTTATAATTTCTACCTTATTTTGTTAGAACTGTCTTTTTTATTTATTAATAATAGTTATTTCTATAATATAATCTTATACCTAATAATTATTATATTATTCATCACAGGGTCGTCATTTCAGTTTTTTAGGGTGTGCGAACTTTTAGGCAGGCCAATTTTAACATTTTACCAGGCCATTAAAAAAAAAAAAAAAAATTTTATATATGTACTGTTAGCATTTGATTAGAAAACTGATAAACCAAAAATAAACAAAAACTTGAAAAAATATATACTATTACGTATATAGGTGTGCCTATTATATTTTATTTATATTATTATATGAAAACATAATGTATAAGTTAATTATAACGGCGCATTGGAGTATTAATGGTGGGCCAATTTTTAACATTTTTTTAAGTTAGTGGTGCCCTTGCACACCCTGCACTCCCCTAAATGATATCCTTGATTTATCTTCATCTATAACTATAGTCGTGGACTCGTGGTAAATAGGTAGGTATATGGTTTGCATATTATAGCATTCATAGGTATGTTGAAAGGCAAAAGCCATGTGTAAAATAAATACAATAAATCAAATTAATTTTGTCTTAGTACCTATACTTATACATAAACAATCAACCAGTGACATATTTGAGTCTTTATTTCAGTTGTGAGGGCCGAGTGGGGGGTGTGTGAAAACCAATCTATATTATTGTTGTAATAATAATATAATGTAGGTACATTTATATCAATACCTATAATATTATAAATTTATAATATCTCCGATTACATTTTAGCCGATGCCGATCATACTTTAATAAGAAATTTAAATTTTGGTATTTTCTCAATAATAATTTTGCGTGTGTATAATTAGTATAATATTACTATCCATAGACCATAGCAGTGCCGTGTTTAAGATTTTATCAAGGCCTTTGAGACTTTGAGTTCCCTTAGGGGGAATATATATAGTGTAACGTTACACGCCACGTACCTTACAGTACAGGGTGTCGTTCAATGTTTCCTATCAAATCCTATCCAGTTAAGGAGCAGTCGGCTGGCTATTTCCTACTACACTAACCGGCCTTTTGAACCGGGTCGTTAGACCGATATAAAACAAAGGTTTCTTATTTATATTATACAGGTCCTAGAAACTTATGACCTGCGTTCAATATCTAACACGTAATTTAGCAACGAACATAAACTTAATATATTACTATAACGAAAACAAATATAATAAATACAAATAAACTATCACCTGAGTAACCCTGATCTTGGAGGGTAGTTTATTGTAGATCACAGGTGTAGCGGAGTGCGAGCTTCTAGTTGAGATGAATAAATTAATATATAAATAAATAAATAATCAAGACGGTATCGGTATGTTTATTGAAACTCGACTTTGACGGTACGGCTATCGAAACTCGACTTTGACAGTACGGCTATCGAAACTCGACTAGTTAATTATATATCGCACTCAGCTCACCGGTGTCTGGCCTAACACGTAAATAATGCTGAGGCGACATAAAATGACGACTCGGGTATAAATGCAACTGTTACAATAGGAAAATATTCAATTGACCCAATTGGGGTCTTGGGGATGTAGTTAGGTAAAAAACAATTTTATTTATTAAAAAATATCATCTGAAGGCAAGGTTGATTTATTCCCCATATATCCCCCCGTAAATACACCTCTGATCCATAAGATATACACGTACGTACACATGTATATAGTACATACACGATACACATACATAAATATAATATAAATATATGTAGGTAGGAGGTATGTACATATCTATATCATAATATATTACCACATACTTAAATATAATATAATACAGGAATCAATTCATAGGTATTTAAAAAAATGAAAAATGTTCTCGAGCTCGTCTCCTCTGGCTGAGAGAGAGCGGTACCTCCATCGCCATCCTTATAAATACGCCACTGTAAACGATTATCTTTATCAAATTTTCTCCAAAAAACATAATATTTCGTCAACTGTTTTACACAGGCACAATAAATTTAAGTATAAAATAATAAGATTAAAAAAAAAAAAAAAAAAATGAAAAACATGGAGATTAGAGTATTTTATCTTATAAATATGAAACCGAAAAAATATTAAAATATTAAACATATATAATAATATGTTTGAATTTGGGATACCATTAAATTACAATATTGAATGTAAGTGTATTGAAACAACATATGAAGAAGGTAAAACAATTTATTAAAATATTTTAAAAATAATTTGCTCATTTCGCTTTATCGTTTTTGAATCATCATAAATAAGATAATTTAAGTGTGAAAATATTAAACGCATTTCGACTATCTTCGGTATGTTCTTATTCGCCCCATTTTATTTTATATTTTAGTGTCTTACTATCATAATTAGATAATCAGTAGGTAATTATTATAAAATAGTAAATAGAAGCTGATAAAGTTGTAATTTTTTTAA
The DNA here is from genome assembly GCA_021307375.1 of Tetraneura akinire. Lineage (NCBI taxonomy): Eukaryota > Metazoa > Arthropoda > Insecta > Hemiptera > Aphididae > Tetraneura > Tetraneura akinire. Next base: position 3,238,228 of record JAIUCT010000008.1, read on the forward strand.
GATTGATTTTTTGATATTGTTAACTAGGTACCCCAACTGTTGAAGTAGGTATAAAATATATATTATGCAAATAAATTAGTACAATTTCATAAAATATTAAATTGTCAGTTAAATTATTTACTAGTACCTATACCTACACTAAACTTTCAATGAATTTATTGATAAACTAATTAATTAACTAATTATTGTTTGAATTGGATATCGACCTTGTGGTTTTGTTAAATATTATCAGCTATTGAATTATGAGTAGAGAGACACGAATAATTTATTACTATAATAATTATTAAGGTTTATCTTTTATTCTTTTGTAATATAATTCTTAATTTCTGTTCTTTAATAATTGATTTATTAGTGTTTGAGCGGACGTCATGCGTATAGTCACAGATCACAGAGACTTAGTGTAGATATTATATTAGGTAGTAATACGATAATACGACAGTACTATATTATAATAGTGGTGAAGTTAGTTTATAGTAATTTAAATTTTTTATTTTAAATATTTGTTAATAATACGTTAAAACATAATATTTTTTAAATTTAAATCACCTACTACTATTTGGATTATATAAGTAAATATAATATATATTGGCAATTTAATTAAAAAAAAAAATCTTAGGCATCATTATTTAAATTTTTAGATATATTTGTGCATTATGTGAAATTTTACTTCGTGTTTAGAATTACATTTATTATTTATACCTATTACATTCACTTAATTTTATAATTTTAATTTAATGGTGGAGAAAATTATTAAAATATCATAAAATAATAACGTAGGTATATACGAGGTATATACGAGGTATACCTAACCTAACCTCGTATAGTATATTATATAAAATATTTAGCTTCACAATAAACCTATACCTACTACAGAACTAATACGACCGTTAGAATTGTTTTGAAATTATACGTTACTTCATCTTCAAATTCGAATGCATTTGAATGTTGAGAGGGTTCAAAAACGAAAATTTCATGATCTACAAATTATAGAATTAAAAAAACGTAAGTAATATATTATAATTTGTTTTTATAATTAAAACATAAGGACATCAATGAATAAATATTTAATTGACCAATTTAAATAATATTATGCTTACTATAATAAATAAATTATTATTGACTATTATCATATTATTAATTGTATTACACCAATTATCAATGGCTTAGAAAATGTGTTTACGATTTATTTTATTTTATTTAGATTCTGAATGATTAATTTTAGATATTAATTAGCTAAGCGAAAAATGTATTGATATGTGTCTTTTTATGTCTATAAAAATTATTTCTATCCGAAATAATGCTACGATTTTCATATGTTTCCGGTAGGAAAGTGGATGTAGTTGTATACCTTCCTTATTTAGGTAATTTTTCGAATTTCTCAATATCGATCTTATTCGATAGAAAAAATGACGAAAAAGTGGCATTTTTAAAAAAAAAAAAATTGAAATTTTGATCAATCAAACCGATTTCAATATTGTAATGTAATATTTATTTAGAGACTTAACAATTTTATTAAATGTTTACGTAGGTATTGTATATATATGTGATAAAACGTTGAGACGGTTACGTTAATTTTTCTATAAAATATAGAACTTTGAATATTTTCTAAAATTCTCGTTTTTATCTATATAACGTGTAATAAAATGGGTAATTTTGGGTTTAAAGGTAGGAAAATTTTACTGAAATATATTCACATATATAATATATTACTATAAACACGATATCAAAATATTAGAAAAATTAAAAGTAATAATTTTTTTGGATGCTTAAAATTGAAATTTGAGTAAAATCGATTTTTTAAGTGTTTATATGGGTTTTTGTTATATTTCAATTTTTTTATAATGTTTAATAAAATTGAGAAAAAAATTTAAAAAAATTTATTGAAGCTCAAATACATATTATGATTAACTAAATTCTAAATAATTGTGAATATTACGTTTACGTTTACGATTTTTTTTTTTTTTTTTTTTTTTTTTGTAACTGTTTAAATGAATAAAAGAAGAGCTGATGCTGGTGTGGAATTGTTTTATGGTCATTTATATTGAACGTAGAGACTGATAAATGTAAACATTTTAATCAATACCCTTATATTCGGCCAAACTTCGTTCAAAACCTTTTTCTCGAATGTAGTGATTTATCATTTCATTCAAATTTTAATCAAAATTCAACACTATCCTTTTTATACCTGTATCCCTCCCACGGCAGTATCAGCTCTTCTTTTTAAAATTTTTATTTTCTGTAAAGTTATTTGATAAAGTATAAAAGCTTGATGATACTTGTTTAAACATTTATAATAAATAACGAAAATACATATATGTACATAGGTACAGTAATATATTTTAGAAACAATTTTTTTTTTTACAAATTTTTAATACAAATTTTAATCATTGTATTATTTTAAAATTAAAATTATAAAGTAATTTGAAATATATTTAGATTTATAATTTATTTATAAATACCTATACATACGTAAAATTCATAGCAGAATATTTATTTGCTTATTATCGAAAATGAGATTCTTTAGGTATCTACTATTCAATTAAATTTTGTCTAAACATTTAAAATAAAATAAAATAGCGATTACACATTTTTATTACATAGTAAATTTTGTTGAGGTTTACATTAAATAATACATTACTATTTCAGTCATTTAGGTAAGATAATATTAAATTATGTATAGGTATAACATGATTCGCATGGTATCCGTATGAGTTATACTTAAAAATTTATAATATAAGATATTTATTAGTAAGTATATATTGATGGGTATTTCATTTTTAGATAAAACGTAAGGATATTTTAATAGAAATAGAAACATTAAAATCTAGCAAGATGTCTAAAAGAGGCGGCGTATTCAGACAAACAGTTGTCACAATGATTGGTGAGTTACAAAAATTACAATAAATATTACGGTTTAGGTATATTTTTTTTTAATTGCAAATAACTAAAAATTAATATATATAAAATAAATTTGTTTAAATACAAAAAAAAAAAAAAAAAAAAATGTTTCATTCAACGATCTTATTAAAAAAAAAAAAAAAAAAAAAAAAAATGTTTCATTCAACGATCTCATTTAATTATGACAATTAAATCATAAAATATGTTACATTATAATATTTCTTATTCGACAATAATATTTATTACTTTCACAATTATTACCAATTACCATAATAGTATAATACTATAGTAGGTACTATTATAATAATCTAACATTCTTGCAGAGCATTAAAATTAAACGATTTGTTATGAACAGGGTTCGGGACTTAAAGCATTTGCTTATTTTTTTAGATTGACATTAAATCTAGCAGAGTGCTATGGAAATTTATGTCATGTTGCAACAATTACAAATATGAAATTTGAAAGTGCTTTTTTTTGCTTATTTCAATGATTTATTCGAAAAATGCTTTTTCACGCTCTTTTCTTATTTTAATTGCATATTTCCAACTTAACAACGCATGATACTAAAAATTTGGGGGTTTTTTTTTAATGTTTGTTGGCAATATAGAAAAAAATTGAAACTAAAAATAATTTTACCATTGTGCATCAATATAATATGTATTGTACCCAAATTCCCAAATAGTTATTAATTTTCTTATTCTATTTTTAACGTTATGTACTTATTGTAGTCACATTATGTAGATACGGGTAATTAAATTATTCTAACACTGTAATAATTTAATTACGTTTTATTTTAGATAAACAAACTATAAATATTAATTCCTGACATATAATAAGAAACACAATAATAGTAGAATACCTATTATTTAATTATTAAATTAAAAAATTATATTATAAAGTTTTTATATTTATCTACAAAATTTGCAGTTTTAGACAAAAATTTTTTTTTATTACTAAAATTTAATAATAAATTTTATTACTTTCAGTAAAATTTTAACATCTTACTTTTTATTTTAATGTTTTGAAGTGCTTATTTGAATGCTTATTTTGAAGTTTTTAGGCGCTTTTATAAGCGCTTATTTTGATGATTTTAAGTGCTTTAAGTCCCGAACCCTGGTTATGAACAATAATGAATAATGATAATCATTTTGTTAGCGTAGTTGATAATATAAAAATATACCTATAATGCATATAATGTATAATTATGCAAGGTTATGATTGTTATGATGTTAACATAATGTGTATAATAATAAATAATAATATATATAGGTACTCATATTTTATTAGGTATAACATTAAATTTTTATTTATTAATATACATAGGTAAAACATTTAAATTTATTTAAAAATTATGATAATACTTTATACTTACTTATAACGATAATTATTGACTTTTACGTGGATTTGTGTATGTTTTTATTTAGCTACAACGTCAATATTTATCAGTGGTATGTGGTTGGGTTGGCCAAGTTCAGTTATCGAGAAGTTTATAAGGCACGAGGCGGACTTCGATGTGACCGTGGACCAGCTGTCATGGATCGTGGCTCTGATGGACTTGGGTAATATGATCAGTCCGTTGTTCGCCGGTTACCTGATGGACAGGATCGGTAGAAAAATGAGCACAGTCACGTTAGGACCGCTGTATATTGTTTCATGGTTATTGGCTGTTTACGTACCAACTCCAGTTGCCTTATACGTGGCTCGGCTGATGGCCGGCTTAGGTAAAGGCATGTCGTACACGGTGGTGCCGGTATACTTGGGCGAGTTGGCTGGGGTTCAGATCCGCGGAGCATTGAGCTCCGTGTTCTGCTTGCAGTTGCACGCGGGTTTCCTGCTGGAGGCGATGCTCGGTCCGTTTATGTCGTACAACACGTTGAACATCGTGTCCTTAGTGGTGCCGATAGCTTTTTTTGTCTCGGTCATTTGGATCCCAGAGTCACCGTACTATTTATTGCGGCGGAACCGTCAGTCGGAAGCAGCCAAATGTTTGCGCTGGTTCCGGTGCGAGGACAATGTGGATTCCGAGCTTCAGGTTATGGAGAAGAACGTGCGCAAAGAAATGGAAAATCAGTCGACATTTCGTGAAGTGTTCTCTAGCCGCAAGGATCGCCGGGCGCTGAGTATCGTTGTGATGGCGTGCATTTCGCAGCGTGCGGGCGGTATCAGCTGCATTTTAGCGTATTCTGCGTTGATACTGCCCGAGCCTGCACCGCTAATGGACAGGTTCGAATACATAATATTGTTCGCTATCATTTTGGTCGTGATCAATTTGATCTGCGTGGCTGTCGTGGAATGTGTCGGCCGGAGGCCGATGTTAATAACATCCGAGTTGGCCATGGCCGTGATTATGGCTATCTTCGCGGTATACTTTTATTGGTATCCATCGGGCAACGCCGTCCCCGTTTATGTTAGATGGATACCGTACGCGTGTCACGTGTTGTTCTCCGTAGCATTCGCCATGGGTGTCGGATTCATTCCGGTCGTGTACCTGGGCGAAATGTTTCCCGTGAACATCCGTTCGCACTGTTCGGCCATCGCTTCTGTTACGTTGGCACTGTGTTCGTTCGTGACCAACAAAATGTTTCTGTTCGTTTCTCATTATTACGGGTACCATGCCATGTTCTGCGGGTTTACCGTCGTCAATATCGTCTGCACTATTTATTCGTGCAAGTACGCGATCGAGACCAAAGGCAAAACGTTCTTGGAAATCCAACAACTTCTGGAGGATACCGTAAATAAAAATCGACCAAAATCATAAATTTTAAATTATTTTTGTTTAATTTTTCATTTATATACGCTTAAGAAATATCTATACATACGTTTGCGTCACTGTACGAAATTTAATATGCTTTCACTTGTGTAAAAGTGTAATTTATTTCTGAAAGGCGCAAAGTGATTATTAAAAACAAGGAGTTTGACATTTTGTTATACGGACAGATGGAGAAAAAAAAATATTACGCTAATTTATTACTATACAATCATTGACGGGAGCATGTGTACGTGTACGTACTCGTATATATAATAATAACAACAACAACAACAACAATAATAATATTATAATAATTAATAATGTACTATACTGTCTATACTACATAAAAAAGTTTTAAAGTTTATGAATTATGACAAATGATTTATCTTACATTCTTACGTAAATATTATACTTATAACTATTAGGTATGTTATAAATAACTATATTATTATTATAATAATAATAGTCAGTGTTTATTTAAAATAAATATAAATAAAATTTATTATGCACAATCGTATTATTTTTTATAAATAAAACCGGATATCCATTATATAGTTATAGACTTATAGTTTATCCGAAGTGGCGAAGTGTAATTATTTTTAAATACGTATAAATTGTAAGATAATTATATTATTATAATTATCTGCAATATAACTCCTATTCGTATAATATTTTAATGCCCTGAAGCGGTCTAGTAATGTATTATTGTTGATAGATTTTAGTTGTATTTTATGTCCAGAGAGGTCGCTTATTAAATAATTTCCAACGGAAAACGTGAAGTAAAAATAATATAATATAATTTAAAATATAAAGTGATCAGTATTCGGCGCGAGTGTTATTATTTATTATATACATTATTTTTTTCATTTCTTGTACTAATTTAATAATTTTCAGTAATGATACTAAGATTTTAAATTAGCTAGGTATTATATTATTATGTGTAGGTCGTAATAATTAAAATAATTTTATAAAATTACAGTTTATCTTATTATACCTATGATATTGATAAAAATTATTATATTAATGTGTATAATAATTGACCAAGGAAAATATGGTGTGGTAAGACAAATTAATTATGATCGTGTATTTATTTATAATCTGTATAAAAGAAAAAAAAATCTGATCAAACATTCTAACTTCTAACTATAGTCTATAATATTATGTACTTACTGCAAATAAATATCTTAATAAAAAACAACAAATGACTCGTCGTATATAGTTATATTTACAGAATTCTTATTAGGTAGTTATGACTTGATTTAGACACTATATAATAGGTACCATATATGAATTACCTGCATACTTGCAAGTGATTAATTTAGTGTATTAAATTTTATTTAATTTAAAAAGTATACATAAAAAAATATAAAGAAAATTCTATAATGAATATATGTATAATTAGTGTTAAAAAAAATATGGGTATAAGTACTCGTAAATGTTAATATTTAAGACATTTTTCGACTATAGTACGCAGGCTTGTAGACAAAACCTCCCCCTTAAAAAAAAAAATTTGGGGGATGGTTTGAAACTATAAACCCTTCCCCCTTCCCTTGTATACTTGCCTGATAGTACGCTATAATACTCAACAAATGTATGAACAAATAATTCATTGATCTTATACGTTAAAAAAATAATATCAATTAAATGCTATATTTTGGATACAGCTATTTATTAATATTTTGTAAAGGAAATTCATTCACCATTTTTATATATTATATATAAAAAAAAAGTATATATTAGTAAAAAAAATGAGAATTATTGTTACATTGATATATTTGAATTTAAATAAAATACAAAAAAATGTTGGATAACGCGCAATGCAATTCGTATTTTTTCCGTGAAAAATAATATGCATATACCTACCTGTATAAAAAAGAGAATGACCATCGTTTTATTATTTATGAAAAAAATTTATAAAAAATTTATTTTCAGTGGATATCATTTAATGAATATTTTATAATAGAATACATTTTTTATTATTATTAAAACTATACCTATATAGTATATACAGTTTGTTGTACTTTTGTTCCCGATATTCTAACAAGTATAGGTATACCTATAACCTATATATATGTGTGTGTGTAGTTAAACAAATTTTTATTCATCGTACGTGTTTGTAACAAAATGTTTTCTATAAAAATGTAAAAATAAAGTTTAAAAGCAATCCAATAGCAATTACGTTAAATTATAGGTTATATTATTAAATATAAATTTATAATATTATTATTATATTTTATTGAAATAACATAATAATACCTATATACGCGAAACACTATTTATTTGATCTCTTTATGGGCCATAAAATTCTCTTTAACGAAACAATAACAAATAAGAATGAAAAAAATGTCATTTTGTGTAAGAAATATTTCCGATGATTGTAATAATATTTATAATTTATATCGGTATGTCATCGTGAAATATTTAATAAACCGTTACAAATTGCTATGAAATTAATTAATTAAAATTAATAAAATTTTTTTACATTTTTACTACTCGCACAAACACAATATTTCGTGTTACTCACTAATTTCTATGGGTAGTAGTGTTAAACAATTTATAATTTACTATTTTTTTGTTTTTTTATGAAAACACAGTTTTATGAATAATGCGTAGGTACTAATATATAATATGGTATCTGGAGACCGCTTTCATATATTATATGGGTTTATACCGCGTATAAGGTATATAACATATTATAACTTTTTAGGGCAAAGCGGGTTAGACGACTGTTATTAAACATTCTGTGGTTTGATCCGTGAATGTTGGGTAGGAAAACAATATAACGGGTGAATCGTATGTGCCCAAGTACTGTATAATATTTATGTATATCCGTCAAAGGAGGATATCGCAAATATAATCGCAATATAACGTGAGCATCTCGTGTATTATTTCGTTCATTGCTGATGAGTATTGAGTACACATCGTATTATTTTGTATTATATTGGATGATGATGATGGAACGCGGCGGCGGGTAGAACGTTGAACCGTTGAAAAGACAAAGGTTTTTGCATAAGGTCGCTTTACACGCGGCAACATTCAGCCAGTTTCCAGTAGTTATCACCGCGTGCTCGGAACGCGTCAGCGGGTAGGAAACGCGCGGATGTATAAGGGACTTTTGTGCATGCCAGTTTAATTACAAACGGTCTGAACGTGGTTCGGGCGAGGACTTACGATTGGAAAAGCTAAGCCGCTTTATTTCGAGTTGCAGCCAGTCCGGGCATTATCACCGTGCTCCTATCCTTATCGGCTTCTTGCAGTACGGCTCCGGTTAATCCGTCTTAAATCCTTAACCGCTTCTTGCTTGCATACAATTAGACCACCGCCACCGCTACTTTATTATATTATTATCAGGTGTGTGTGTGTGTGTAAAATGTAAACACAATAAGTATGAGTGCTAACGTGTGTATTGTACAGGGTGTTCGTTCTTGTATGTCCACCTCAAATATTTTTATAAATATTATTTAAAAAAAAAATTTCTTATATTATACACAACGAACATGAATATATTTATAATTTTTTTATAATTCGTTTTGAACCATTTAAATCACAAGACGTAAAAATCAAATATAATATCAATTTTGGTATATTTGAATTTTTTAAACTTCAATTTTATACGATTTCAAATATTGTTCGTGTTATGAAATAATCAAAAATTAAAAAGTTTAAACTGCGGATATAATCGGAAACATATAGACACGTTTTTTACATTTAAAAATATTAATTTCAGTATACGCGAGCCAAAACACTTTTAAATATATAATTAACACCTAATTAGGAAATATATTAAAGTGATAATTTGATAATATGAAAACGACGAAAAAAAATTATATTATTGACCTTAATATATGAATACCATCATCATAGGTCAATAATCATCAAGTATAGTAAAAAATTTGAAATAAAATACGAGTATATAAATTAAAGGGCATAATATATACCTATTTATTTTGTAATACAATAATATTGATTTGCAATATTAATCAATGTAATTAATTTTTAAAAACGTTCAATAGTTATAGAGTACCTAATGATATCTTAAATTATATAAAATATGATTAGGTAATAAATTTACCTGTATTGATATAATAATTATTTTTAAAAAAAAATATTTAAAACATGATTTAAAATTATTTAAAAAAAATTATGTGATATCTATAGATATTGGTACATTAATAGAAATTAATTTTCTAATGAAACACGAGTAAAAAAAAAAAAAAACACGTGTTAAAAAATAAACGTTTGATATAAAACAAAAGAACGTATTTAGTACGAATTTATATAAGTTGTAAAATATGTCGATTTATTTTTAGTTATTTTACGTTGTTTATTTGATTAAATTTTATGTACCATACCTGCTGCACCCCTTTAAAGACTTTTTTATTGACTTTTGAAGAGTTATTATATTGATAAGTAAATATATCGTCATATTATTATATAAGGTGTTTAATATTTGAATAACGTTGAATTGTTGACTAAACTAATAAACATTTTCTCGGTATAACAAATTTATTAATTTATATTCAACGAATTAAATGTAATATTATAATATTAAGAGATTTTTTTTGTTTTTTTTTTAAAGAAACTTCATTTATTTTGTGTCTATGAAAATCAAACGCGAAATATTTAATTAAAAAAATGGATTATATTATGTACTTTATAGTGTTTTCGTTATAGTTGCATTGTAAATAAAATTATATAATATTATGTTTTATTAAAAAAAAAAAAAAACATAATATTATTAATATCGTAATAATTATTATTACGTTGTTGTTGAAGTGTTAAAATCGGGTCGTGTTTTTTGCGTTAATATCCCGTCGGTTAACTATACGGTCTATAAACGTTATATAAACGTTATAGATTACGGATATTTTTCTGACAACTGATAGTAGTATAAATGCTCTTATCTCTTTTCGAAAATATAAATTAAAAAAAAAAAAAAAAATTTAATTATTACACTCGTGTTTTATTTGCACGATATACGACGTAATTTATATAATAATATCGTATTGCACCAAACGAAAAGTCGTCCACGTCACGTCGCTATTATATACGAGTATGCGTATGTATTCCCTTTGTCGATCGTATATTCAAATATGATACGAATCAAAAACCAATATCGTCCAACTCGTATTTGCGTTTCTAAAAATATACGTACGCATAATAATAATAATAATAATAATAATAATAATAATAATAATAATAATAATAATAATAA
>JAIUCT010000008.1:3249983-3260282 GCA_021307375.1 Tetraneura akinire
TTATTATTATTATTATTATTATTATTATTATTATTATTATTATTATTTTTATAACGTGGTTTTTGAACAATTTATTTCGCACACATAACATCGTATCATTGGTTTATACCGTACGTCAATACATCGTATTCAATAAAATATTATATGTATATTTACTTAATTTGAAAAAAAAATATTATGTTTTTCTTACACTTCACGTGACACGAATATATGACAATGTTATTCAACGATGTGTTGTTGGTATATTAACATTATATTTATAGGTATAACATGGTATACTCGTACAAAGTACTATAGATGACAACATGACGCGATCGAGTTCTGAAAACGTTTTCAGTACGCATATTGTATATAATATTATATAATTATGCCTTCAGGTGAAAAATAATTAAATATTATTATTACAGTCGGTATTTTTATTTTAGATTATTGTCCATTTTAATCTTGAACGATAGAAAAACTCACATTTTTTTTTTTATAAAATTTATACTTTTGTTTTATTTTTATACCTAATATTTAAACGAAAAAAATATTAAAATATTTAGAGATTTGAATTTTTTGTCAATATTAATAAAGGAACAGTTCAATTATTACGAGATTCAATATAAATTTCAGCCTATAGAATTTTTACGTTTTTGTCTATTTAAAATTTTTAACGTTTGTCGCATAAAAATTAATTTTCTATAAGACATAATGTTACAAAAATATTGTTTATATTATAATATTTAATGTGCGTTGTGTTATAATACAATTATAATAATATTATTTCGAATGATATTTTAGTAAATTAATGTGTACATACTTTACGTCACAAATAATATTTAGTATGAACGAGACTTGAGACTATATACGTAATGATTGGCAAAGTATAAAATTTGACTTTAAAATCGTAATATTTTACATAAAATAAAAATGAATATCAAGAAATGTAATATATTTTCGAGGAGAAGTCCGTAAGTTTTATTATATTATTCTTTATGATGATAAAATATAGATTTATTTTATGGAAAGTAAATTATATGATATTGATTTAACAAAACACACACACAAAAAAAAAAAAAATTATTTTATAGCGTAGATTATAATAAAATATATGTAAAGAAACGTATTCAATGAAACGTTTCTCTATTCTGTAGATATTTTAGTGCGACTCATTTGGTGAAATGTTTATATATTCATGTTGTACAAATGTAGAAGTTTTTGTGCCATAAAAAGTTTATTTTAAATTATTATAATATATTATATTATGTATAGGGACGCTGTACTGGGGTTTCTACATTGTAAAACATTTCGTAATTTAATATAACAGATGTTTTCATCGGTCGCATTTTCGATTATTCGCGTTGTAAAATATAAAATATTTGAAATTATATACAAAGGACCAAGGACGATTCGCGTATGCCGAATAAATACAAATTGTACGTTATTTTTATCGTCCCGTATATCAAAATGAATAATAAAATCATTAATTTACACGTTGTTACAGTAACGTTTTTTTTTTTCTAATTACCATTCGAACAGTTAAAATAATATACTTTATTTTATACCTACATTATCGGACTATCGGTGTGTCTCACGTGACAATAATATTATTTATAATTATTATATTTTATTTTTAATATTCGTTTTTAGTTCACCGTCGTTTCGTCGTCAAATCCGACCGTCATAAAATCGAACATTTGTGATTATTTTTATGATACATTATTAAAAAAAACTAAATCGCAAAATTGATATATTTATTACTCGTATAATACGTATTTCAAGAACAATATGTTGTTATCTTCAGCACTGACACTCCGATATGTCTCTTATATGCTACTATCATGCTAATACATATGGAGTTTATAGACGATAACGCGTTGTTGTTGAAATACGATTATTAAGCATACCAATTTTGTGATTTGGCTTTTAAATAAAATACTATAGGTATTAAACTATTCGACTTTTTATAATAGTATAGATTTCAACGTTTACCATTATTGTCCGAATAATAAACCGATCGTATTTTTTTTTATTTTTTTTTTTTTTTATGATTAATTATATTATAATGTTTATGATATTACATCGTCAGACCGAAAGTTCAAGAGCGTAAACCATATAATAAGCGTACCTATATTATAATAATATTGTACGGTCTATATAGACCCTCATCCAGGCCAAAACATCGCCGGTCAAATCGGCTATTGTTTATAACACCCCCTCGCACGCACGAGTACAACATAATGTATATTATTATACTGTATAGAATAAAATAAAATATACACGATGTTTACATTGAACTTGACGTGTTTTGTCCGCGGACCTCATAATTGATGGAGTAACCATGGTAACCGGTCATTCATCAATCTAGAGACCTTAACGCCTAAACAAACTGGCAAAATTTCAAAAACAATTAAACTGTTCGCCGCGTGCCTTGCGTACCACGTGATATCTGACACACATCACGTCCCCGAGCGTTATAATATATTTATTATAACGTTACAACGTCATTATTATAATATTATGCACGTTATATCATTATCATTATTATTATTATAGGTACGTTTGGCGTTTTTTTTTTTTTTTTTTTTGTTTCTGTTTTGGTCCGCTATTATTGTGTTATTGTCATTGTAATATAGCGATAATAATAATAATAATAATGATAATGATATTATTATTATTATTATTATCGCTGTATTTTAGTGACGGTAATGCGTGATGGATGTGTTAAATTGTTTCACACCCCGCGCGAAAAACCCCGCACGAAAGGACACGCAGAGGAAGTTGCAGAGTAGAGACATTTATACGGCTAATTCGGATCCCAGTCCCTTCTCTCCGTGTGCACGCACTCCGCAGGGATTGAATTCGCCTTCGCGCGTCCCAAGGCAAAAGCTCACGTGTGCCCGGATTACACGTCCATTTCGGATTTCACGTCCATTTCACCGTTGAGTATATTATTATATAATATATTATTATACACGGTCTAAATCTGATGTCTTCCACTCGATTACCGCACGCGGTTACCGCGATTTATGTCTACTTATGTGTACGCGCGCACGATACGACCACGTTTGGGCCGATTTATCGCACGTGAATATGACGTGCGACATTATATAGAATATCTGAATATGTAAATTATTATTATTATATACGGTATAAAAAAAACGTCAGAACGAGTAAAAATAAAATCCATTAAAGATTAAATAGTCGTATATGTAGAATGGTTATATGGTTTATGAATAAATTTCTGATGGATCCAAAATTTTAGTATAATTATGTATATAATGTAATAATAATAAAAATTATATTTTTACCTATTCAACACTGGTACGTACACGTTGTACTTTTAATTAAATTTTTCATTGGTCTGGGGTATGTACGCCTTTCCCCAGAGTATAACCGCCAACGGTTGTTTTACTCGATCCTCGGTAAAGTTTCAAGTTTGAACTTTGAAGTAATTATACTTAATATTTTACATTTTGTATGCCGTTAAGTATATATATACTCGTATATATTTCTGGAAACCTACATCCAGAGAAGTTTTTAGGATTTTCAACGGAGAGATTGTTACAAAATTCTCGTGAGATATTGATTTACGAGATGTATATCCGACATATTAATAATGTTATACGAGAGGAGCACTTGACGTAACGTTAGGTTGATATAATTTAAATAATATATAATTAAAATTGTAATTTTTTTGGTTCGTGGGGGCTAACTTATAGTCTCGTACACGATAATTGATAATTATTATCACCTATGTATATAATATTTAATAATTATTGAGAGATTCATACGGAGAGAATAAACTGTAACAAATGAGCAATGTATAATAATAATAATATAATCTAAGTATTCTAAATGAATAAATACTATAAAATATTGTTTTGATTTATAACGCGGACGTATTGCACAACATACTTGAATAAATATTATTTCTGTGTGTCTACTTATCGAGACGTTTGATATTTTTTAGAAATATTATACATTTATTCTATGAATTTAAAATCAAGAAGGAATTTTTGAAAATGTCTAAATACAATTCCGAAAATTGTTATATTTTTTAATTTTAAAATATGAACATGCGAAGTATGGATGTCTAAAATAACTGAAGGCCCAGTCCGCAACGATTTGTTTCGTTCGAATATGACGACGTAATTTTTATATCCTCGAAAATTTTAAGAATCTAACGGTTCGGAGAACGTTTCCTATCTGATGATAATAATAATAATTATTATTGTTATTATATTACTACAATATAAATGTGGGCCCCGACGGTGAAACGTGCGCGAGAATACGAATACGAAAACGATTGTTTCACTTTTAATGTTACAGTTGTTTTGAATTTATAACACGATTAATATCTTAAGTTTCGGCTAGGTGATATTGTACTGCGGGGAACAGCGAAATGCAAGGGATAATGGAAAGACTAAATCACGTTGGGCTGTAAACATTTTCTGTTTATTTATACCTGTTTGTTCACAACAAAATGCAACATACCGTTTCAACATCCGGCTTAATTTATTATACATCACGTTGCTGACTTTCTGTTCCTTTTAATTATTTGTCCGTCCATTACCAAACGCGAAATAATATTACATTCAATAATGGATTCGATTCGTTCAAATAGTAAATTAAATAAATATAATAATTACTATATTGTTATTAAAATTCAATATTATATAAATTACCAACTATTTATTTCGTAATATTATATATTTATTAATAATACGTTATAAAATAATAACGAGCACCTGAATAATATTCGTTTTATACGACGTTCAATATGCATATTTTTAACATAAAAAAAAAAAAAAAAAACAAACAAAAAACGATTACTTTATTCGAATTAATTGACAGAATCGCGTATAGGTATACGATATAATACAAAACAAAATATAAAACCGTCCGAATTATAAAAATGTAAAACATGTTTAAACGTCAATTACAAAAAAAACTTGTTGTTAACCGACGTCATCGATCATTATATTCTATAGTTTACTGACAATAATACAATAGATATATATATAAACACATGCCACGTGCACTTTAATACTTTTATACGATGTAAATTATTTTTTGTGTTGTTTTTTTTTTTTTGTTGTAATAATCCCATGGGTCGTAAAAAACAATAACAATAATACTACTAATATTTCGATACACAAAATTTATAATAAATGTCATTGTTTTTTTTTTTTTTTTTTTTAAATAAATTACATTCGATTAACTTAAACTTTTTTAAATTATTTTATGGGAAAGGGGAAAAAAATGAGTACGAAATGACAAAACAATATTATCATGATGCGTGTGATCAAAATATTTTTGCGTGTTAATTTATTACTTAGGTAGGTACCCTATAAATAAATAAATAAAAAAGTACCTACATCAGTCATTTCAGTCGTTTTCATTATAATTAAATTTTTTATCAATTATAAAAATAAAACTATATGATTTCCAAAAAAATAATATTTTATATTATAACAATACTATATACAATAATAATATATTACAAATATGGTTTATAATCATAATTTTTAAGTTGTTAGATAATTTTAAGTTCCGTTACGAAGTTATCGTATCTATATTTTTGAAATTCATATTATATTACTTTGAAATTTCAATTAATTTATCTTAAATTGTACTATAATAGGTAGGTACTATGTACACATCATAATGTATTATATTAAATAATTTCTTAGGTTAATTATAATTGTATGTTTATCATAGGCGAAACTACGGGTCAGGCCAGTCAGGCTATGGCCTGACCTAATACTGACTGAAAATTTTTATAATGTACATTATATATTTTAATAATTATTTGGGCATATATTTAAGTGATTTTTTTTTTAAATTCCTAATATTATATTTTTTTTAAATTAAAAACTTTATTTTTCACATCTAAAATTCGTGAAATGTTTACGTACTACACGAATATACTTATTAGAAATGTACGAATATGTGGGCTTGAATCGCTTGATATAATTCTTA
Source organism: Tetraneura akinire (assembly GCA_021307375.1). Lineage (NCBI taxonomy): Eukaryota > Metazoa > Arthropoda > Insecta > Hemiptera > Aphididae > Tetraneura > Tetraneura akinire. The sequence goes on from JAIUCT010000008.1 coordinate 3,255,951, forward strand.
AATTAAATTGTACACACTATACAGTCTACACAAAGAAAAAAAATTGGTTATGGAGTATAATATTCTATATTTCTATGTACTATACTACTATAGTATAATCGGTTTTAGATATTATTAGATTTAAACGATTTAGACGTAAAATATATTATATATAATATTAATATATTATAGCAACAAGCACTAGTTAATTTTTCGTAATAATAAATAAGTCGACAGTCGGTATTTCGGTAATGTTTGTTTCGTGGTGATTTACCCGTATTACGTATTATCGATTATGCGTCCCTTAAAAACTACTTTAATTTTTTAATATCTTTTAATTTTTTTTTTTATATATTTTGTTTGGCCTGACCTAATAAAAATGTCTAGTTTCGCCTATGATGTTTATTAATTATTAAGTATTAATATTTAAGCATTATTTTCAATAAAAATATTTTTTATATATATACTCATATTATTGAACATTATAATATAATATTTGAAAAACGTTTATTTAATAAATTTAGTTCACTTAATATCGTTTTTCATTAAAAAAAAAAAATAATAATAATAATAATAATTTAATTAAAATAATAATGTACCACTATAACTTTTTTTATCATAATAAATAATTTATAACGAATCAAAGTTCAGAATTTAAACTTTATCCAATATTTTAAGTATTAAGTCATACAATGAATAAACAGTATTTTTTTAAATATAAATTAAAAATTATACAAACTGCTATACTCATGAATAATATTAAACAATTTTTAGATATAAATATTGAATGTTTACATTATATGAATAATAGTTGTGAACTCTTGGGATTTATTTTGGATAGTTATTAACTTAATGATAATTACATGCGAGTAAATCTCATATATAGTCACTATAATCCATTACGTGGCCCGAGTTACACGTACTTCTTCTTTATAATATAATGCAGATACCTACGTGACGTTCTTTTATTTAAATTACTTTATTTCGACGATAAAAAAATATTTTCCACACTTGTCACGTTTTATTTTATTTCTTTTTTACTTATTAGATTTTTCTTTTTGAAATTTGAATATTGTTATACTGACGTGACAATTAATTACTTTTGTTGAAATTTATAATTTATATAATATTTAAATATTTTAAGTAATCTTAGAAATAATTCCTAATAATTTCTTATAATAAATATTTTATACGCGAGTATAATATAATTTGTCGAATTTTTTTTTTGACATGATAAAAAAAATAAATAATACCACGTGCGTTTTTTTTTTTTGACGGACCAACAGCAATATACATATATTATACTTTATACAGTTAACGTCCTATAATGCGTGTTTCTTTTTTTTCAGTACCTTCCCGTTGGATTTCGTTTTCTTTTGTGAATAATAATAATGTGTAACGTCCTTGGTCGTTCTGCGTAACCGTATACCGCATTTATAATTATTAGAATTTAGAAATGCCGTCGGAATTAAACAAGCAAACTATCGGGCGACACATACGTATACATTATATAGTCGTTTTCGGTTCAAGTTCGTTTCGGGTTCGTTGGAGCTCGACCCGTGTCTCGGAGACTGGCCCCGAGGGACGTGAAACGCTAACGCGGACGTGTGTGCGTGTGTGTGTGTGTATGTGTGACGAGAATGACGACCGGACGGGCGAAGGGTTTAGGCCGAAGGGATTGTCGGGATTTAAGTTGCGCGGTGTTTTTTGCCAACAGTGTGTAAACATCTGCCGGGCGAGGACCGCTCGCGTCGGGAAAAGCGACAGCTGGAACAATACACGTCTAATAAAAGTTAACTATGGCTTGCGTGTCGGGGCTTTGACGCTGTAATAATAACGTTGTGTGTAAGGGCGACCAAAAGTTTTCGGCAAAGTGTAAAAGAGAAGTTGCTGCATATGCTAATCAACCAAAAGTCCCTGCCGCCACCGCCGCCGCCGACTCCGCCGATTACTATTACAAGACGTTATGCAATATAATATATATATATATATACCGCGGTATAATAATATATATATATATATACCGCGGTATAATAATATATATATTATAATAGTAGTTGTTCTTTTCAGTTTTCGCGTCCTACCACCACCCTCCCACGACCAACTCTTCGGCGCAGTTAAAATTTTAACCCGTTCCTCTAATCCGCCGATCTTTTAATTTCCCTTAACTTTTGTCGAGAATTCCCGTCGTCTGCCGTGTAAACAACGACTTTTACAAGTAGTCGTCTTCGCGAAAAACGCCGCCTAGCAAACGCGTACATATTATATTAATAATATGTTAAATAATATAATAATATGTACGCATATAGATAATTATGGCTTAACGGACGTTAAACCCGTTTCGTTTACCTTGCAAAATAATACTGTTTTCGCATTAAAAACGTTGTAATAATTTACACGTCCAAATATCCAATTTTGAGAAAAAATGATTTTTCAATGACGTTATTGGACATATTTATAGATAGGTAAACGACGAAACAAAATTATATTGAAGTTATTAACCACTTTTGGAAGGGTCAAATTAATAATTATTATATAATTTTTAAGATAGAGACTTGAAAATTTTTTTGGGTGTTCACATAGCTATTATATATATGTGGTAAAATTTTGGAACCGTTACGTTCATTTTTTTGCAAAATATTGGACTTTGAATATTTCGTAAAATTCTCGTTTTTACGTATATAATGATTGATAAAATTGGCAATTTTGGGTATTTAGGTCTGAAAATTTTACTGAAGTATAATTACATATTACTTAACATCATACAAAAATATTAGAAAAATCCCTAATCTCAATTTTTTTTTTATAGCTGTTTTAAATTGATATTTTTAGTTCAAACGAAAATTATTATCTGACTGAACTTCGCTCAGAATCGTTTTTTCGAATGCAATGGTTTATCATTGCATTCAAATTCTAATTAAAATTAAACGCTATGATTTGCACAGCTGTATCATGTGCGCCAGGAGTTTTTATAAATTATAATTGAAATTGTAAAATGATTGTTATTGCACTCATAAAGAGAAAATGACAAGATATTACATAGTTACATGGTAAATGGCGAATGCTACGATTAGTCGCCCAGGTTCGGCTCAACTATCTAAAACCACACAGTCTTTACGGCAAACATTAATAGACTATGTGGTTATATAGTAATAATACTTGGAAAAAATATTGGTATATATAATTATAAACGACATGCGTTGAACTAAAAGTATTCAGACTAAAGTAATTTACACTTATACAGCCCTAATAAAAAATATTACATATGTTTTAAAAACGATTTAAAGAATCAATGAGGTAAATTTTTTTTTAATACTTTTACTCCCTGTACAAGTTAAAAACACGATTAATAACTACATATGCATTTTTCTTTTTATGCAGTCTACTAAGAAATTAAATGAATAATTACAAATTCTTTTTAATATTTAGTAATTTAGAAAATGAAATTTATTATAAGTTATATATATATATATATATATAATATTTAAAGATAATAAAACTACGAGAATCTGATTAAATATTAAAACAAAAAAATAAAAACAATACATAGTAACATTTCAAGTTAATTTTATTAAATGTATAATATCAAATTAAAAATTTTACGTTTTGTTCCATTATTCATACGAAAAATTGATAATCGTTTAAATGGAAATGTGAAATCGTCGTCTTAAAATTATTATTGTACCCGCAATATCGGACTTCGGACCCCATTTTTCTTTAGAAAGACCAATCACTGCAAATATCAATTGCATTACCAAATCACTGTGAACTGGTTTAAAGACATATTTTTTTGGTAAAATTCCAGGGTGATTTGAAGAAATTGAAATGTAAAATATATAAAGTATAAAGTATATATATAAAGTAATGGAAAAGTATGGTAAAGTAAGGAGAAACTTTGAAGTATAGGTATTTGGTGACCCTGAAAAGGGCCGTTTTAATTTTATTACCAGCGTGATTCACAATGTTTTTGATTATATACCAGTGGCTTTCAACGTATTTCGATTATATGCCAGTGGTTCTCAACGGCTTTTTGATTATATACCAGTGGTTCTCAACATTTTTCAATTATATATCAGTGGTTCTCAACTTTTTTCAATAAAATATTAGTGGTTCTCAAGGTTTTTCAATTATATACCAGTGGTTATCAAAGTGTTTCGATTATATATCAGTGGTTCCCAAACGTTTTTCAGTTATAGAACAATGGTTCTCAAAGGTTTTCGATTATATACCAGTGGTCCTCAACGTTTTTCGATTATATATCAGTGATTCTCAACGTTATTCAATTATATACAGGTGGTTCTCAACGTTTTTCGAATATATAACAGTGATTCTCAAAGTTTTTCGATTTTATAC
>JAIUCT010000008.1:3260292-3280549 GCA_021307375.1 Tetraneura akinire
TTTTTCGAATATATAACAGTGATTCTCAAAGTTTTTCGATTTTATACCAGTGGTTCTCAACGTTTTTTTATTTATACACCCGTGGTTATCAACATTTTTCGATTATAAACCAGTGGTTCTCAACGTTTTTCGATTATATACCAGTGGTTCTCAATATTTATTGATAATTTAACAGTGATTCTCAACGTTTTTCAATTTTTTACCAGTGGTTCTCAATATTTTTCGAATATATTTATCAGTGGTTCTCAACGTTTTTCGATCATATGACTCACTGTCTTGTGTTTAATAAAACATTTTAAAAGTTCATTTTAATTAGCTATTTACAATTTATACAATTTTGTTATTGTAGTAACTATAATATTTCTTTATAATTTTATATATTTTAACATTATTAGTCTCAGTACAGTATTAATTACAGGACCGATTGAATAACCTAACCTCAACCCCCCCCTCAAACAAAAATCATGTCTACGCCACCGAACGTGAAGGTGATAAGGTGATAACTATTAAAAGTTAGACATAATGTATTAGTCTAGAATTTTTAGAAATTCGTTCCAATCATACCGTGTATTTGTAAACACTAAACGTGCTTGTTGAGATAAAAACAAAAGTACCCAAGTATAAATTACTCTATACAGATTTATACATTTATTGCGCACTGTTTTACATTTTAAACGTGAATGTTAGTCGAGTAATAAATATTTTAAATACACGTTGGAAATAATGAAATGTAAATGAAAATTTTCTACAAGAACAATACGTAAACTTAAAATGCGTTGAATAAATAATTATTGTTATACTTATTTTCACATTCATTTTGCGCGTTTTAGAATAGGTAGGTAATTAATAACTTTCTCTACTATATTTAGTATTTTGTACACGACGCGTAAAACGTATCGAACATTATGAACGCAATAAAATTTAAACGTATTTCAGCGTTGTTCTTTCGGAAATGAAATACTACGTCTGATGTTAATATTCGCTTTTTTCTTTTTTTCTTCAACCAAGATCCAAATAACATATTCGAGTCGCGTGGCCGTCGACAGTATATAGACGAGTAAATTAGGTAAAACGAGTAGAATATTCAATATAACGTTAACTTTTGTGCGACTTACAAAGACTTACACACACGTCTCAAACTCTCATAGTAATTAAACTCTTTGTAGTTTTGTACGTGTTATATATTATATTATATTATAATATAGAGATGATGAGAAAAAAAATAAATACAGTTTCTCGTGACCGTGACAAGGGTATACAATTACGCTGGGCGACCAAAAAAATAAAATGACGCGTATACCGTGAGCTTAAGTACTATTATAGGTGTAAGGAGCAAAAAAGGTTATGCCAAAAACCCGTTGGAGACACGGTGTCTGAATAATAGCGACTATTTTGCATATTATAATATATACGAGTACACGCCGCCCGCGGTACACAATAATAGCAGAGTTGTTTTACGACGTCTTCTGCCGGTGCGAGATAATAAATTCCATAATCCTTTACACCAGATGCTTTAGGCTCTAAAACACTCGTCCGTCGATGGAAAACATTAAATTTATTATTTTCCTTTTCCCCGTCCCCGTTTTCTACGTCTTAAAACCTTTTTCCCCCCCCCCCGATTATTCTATAAACGGCGTGCCAATCTTTTAACTCTCGTATTGTTATTTTCAACATAACGCGTTGTATACGTTATTATAACAGTAACACGAAATCTTTTACAAACAATAGTAATATTATATACAAAGGGTTCTCCACGAAAAGGGGTACGCGGTGTTGAGTAAGAGAGGAAAAAGCGCGCAATCGTCGAATCTCGCCGGATTCGAAATTTCCACTTTTACTCGGAGCAATTATTATAAAGTTGGAACTTTTAGAGAACGTGAAATAACCGTGTTATATGCACGCGAATATAGGTAGAAAGGTTAAAGATTATAATGTCATTATAATAATATTTGCCGTCGGGCGAAAAGCCCTCGCCATAAAGTTTGCCTCGACGCCCGCGAAAAACTGTGCTTAAGAAATTGTCCCCACAAACAACGTTCTTACCTCTCGTTCGCCAATTATTATTATTATTATTATTATTATTATTGTTATAATATTTAACACATTTCCGTCGTTTAACGCGTATTGCCGTCGGCCACAGGTTAACAGAACGCCGATATCTTGCACGAACGAGACCGCGGCTTAAAACAAGATATGGGAGAAAATTTAATGAGGAAATTATTTATTACGATTTTATATAATGCAATAATAAATATTATTACTCTGAGTAATAATACGCGTCATAATTATTTATACTCGAAATTGCAATTTTTCAAATTTTATTAAATTCATAAAAACATAAATACATCTTCAATAATGTTTAAAATAGTATATATATGAAAAATTTTGTAATTTTTCTATTCCTATTGGCTAAAATATGTATTTTTATTATTTTTTTAAAAATATATATAAAATATATACGTATATTATGGCTATTTTAATTTATTTGTTTAAATATAAAATCCAATTTTATTTTATAGAAATAAAATCAGATTATAATCATCGGTATAAACTTTTGGTATACCATGTAAACAAAATAAAATATTATAACGAAACGTTTTTATATTTATAATACCAATATAAATCATATCTCATTCTATAAACTCTATTTATAATTTCATAAAATAAATTATTTTGAATAACGATATTTAATCATTATAAAGTTTGTTAAATAAATCAAGTATATAGCAATATAATACGTACGTAAAAATATTTATGCGTCAGTGTCCGAATATATCATAAAATCATTGGATAATAAAATAATAATAATACGAAAGGTCTATGTGGTATTATATTAGGCCAGAATTTTAAAATATAGTAATTTAATATTGTACATGACGTTAAGCACATAAATAAAATTAGAAATTTTATATTTACAAATAATTTAAACCAATAATCCAATTTATTTTAACCACTATTTTATTAGCAATAAAATATGAACGTTATGGTATCGTTAATTTACCGTCGCGGTTATAATTTAATGTTTTTAATAGTATATTGTCCCTATATTTTTTTTATAACGCAATCAATAGTCGAAAGTGATAATATTATTAATAATATAATAGGCGTAAGAATATTAAAATTTATCGTTTTTTCCCTAAAATCTTAAATGATTAATATTAAAATTCATAATACCTATAAATATTATAATAATAAATTTGTGTCGTACGCAATTATAATTTTTTGTATAAAATAGGAAGATACAAATCGCGGTCTGAATATTTTCTTCGATTTTAACCAAAGTACAATTATTATTATTCTATTTCTATAAGTATATTCGTATATCGTATTGGTCTGGCGCCAACAAACTCGATGCTTTACATTTTATTATCAACATTATATTCTCAATATCGTTCTCACCGACACCCTATATACGAGTACAATACATACTATAACAATTGCGAGTAATATTTTATTTTTCTTATTCAGTTCAACCGAACAAACATAAATGACAGAATGTTTGGACTCGCGTTGTGAAAATATGACGTAGTGTATGATACTGTTGTGTTTGCTGGTACTTTGAAAAAACAAATATTTCTTATTGGCGATTGCGACGCTAAAACAACACTAGAAACTTGCCACCTACTTGTTAAAAATATATTCTATATACGTGTTCGGGTTTTTCTTCGTATACGAAAAATATAAAACGCAATAATAATATATATATCAGAAATGGAATAATACAATATCAATATTTATATTGTTAACGTTAAGTATAAAATATGTTATTGCGCGTCGGACAAAACTATAACGTACCGAATCATTTCTGGTTCTTTGTCATTTTGTCCATACACACAGCGCTGTACTATAATACGATATATATTTTTATTACCTACACGAATATTTCTTTTTTTTTCGGATTTGCTAAACGATTAAATATTATATTCGATGCTATACAAATGTAATCGTAATTCACTGATAATATATAGAAATTAAAATATTAAATAATTTTTTATCGTGTTTGAAATACGTTTTTACGCGAAAATTATTATTGGTACTTATACTGATTATTAATATGGATTAATAGCATTTTAATACCTACGATTTGAGTCCGTCGATATTTATATTTGAACGTTTTAAATATCCAATTCGCTATGTAAACTATATAAATTTAACGATACATATTATTGCTATAACGATTTATTATATTATATTATAATACGATTGGTGTAAAATGATGAAAAAAAAAATTTAATATGGTAGCCATATCGTTAGTTATATTATTAGTCTCTTAATGAAATTCAAAAAAAAAAAAAAATCCAAAATTATTACCTGTTCAATTCAACGTAGGTTATTTTTTAATATGTTAACGAAGAGTCTATCATAAGCATAATATGTCGTGTTAAAATAAATTTATAATCACTCGTATTAAAATAACAATGAGATGTCAAAATAAATATTAATTTAATAATAATATTGTTTTTTTGTATTATTTCAGTCGTGAAAAATTAGTAATAATTTTTTTTTTGGAAGAATCAATGTCTTTAAGAGAATATATAAAAATGTATTAATAGGTACTTTTAACGTGTCATTCATAGATTAAAAAAACTATTATAAACGTTTATAATTTTTAATCAATACGCAGTTGTACAGTGGATTTAAAAATCATATTTAAAATTAAAATAATTAAGTAATCGAGGTTATCGTCGACACTATATTATACTCGTCTTAAGTATTGCGTTTTAAATTCTAATATTATTACAATCATAATGCGTGTATGTAAAGTATATTACAAACGGAATGTTCTATACTCGAATGTCATATAATTATTATATTATTATACGACTGCATACGACACGTTATTAATAATATTGAAAATCGTCCAAAGTGTATAGTTTGGTCTTTGGTTTGATTCATACGTATATAAACACTATACAGTTTAAACCGTTTCGTTGATTATTATTTATTACCGTCAGGCCGCAACAAACAAAGGGAAAATTCAAAGACATTATATATATATAATATAATCGAATGAATTACTGATTTGCATATCATGTAGAAGGTATAATATTATGTATGAAGAGAGGGTTATACAACATCAATAATGCACGTCAGTACTTTCCCAAAACTTTCCTGAATTCGTACCCCACGTTTGTATATAGTTGCGTACTATATACATAAAAAAAAAAAAACATTAATAATTACTAATGACGTGTACGAAACTTTAAAATTTCAATGAAAAGTATATTATTATATAGTTTATAATTAAACTGAAAAACGGAATAATAATAGTATTTTTATTTAAATGTCAAATTATACACTTTCGACACTGCTGCAGTTTTGACGACGAGAGGCTCTCAACAAATGATGTTAATGAAAAAACAAGACCGTTAAATATGTTACTATATAATTATTGTGTAAAACAGTGACGTATATATTTTCATTTATCGTTTAAGTATGCGAATAACGAAATATGAGGATGGAAATTTACAAACGATCAAAACGATATATGTAAATTAAAATTAATAATAATAATGAATTATTAATATTTACCTATGTATAAAAATATGAAATAACTGTTTTTTTTTTTTTTGTTTTTTTTTAATATATCTAGTAGGCAACATTTAAATATTGTATTTATTATATCTAGAATTTCGATACTAACAATATTAACGAAAAGCGGTAACCTGTAAGCAATACATTGGTATAGCTCATACAGTGTTATGAATTATGAATTTATGATGTGTACAATTGAATTCGTGGTCAATAATCAAATTAGACGAATTCCAGTGATAAAATATGTGGTATATACTTCCGATCTCCGAATTTGTATTCTAGATCTTATTTGTCGGAAATGTGCTCAGTATACAGAAACGCTGGTTTTCTTTTACTTCCGAGATACTTTTCGAGTAGTCCGATCACGGTTTTTAATTTTTTCGCGTTCACCCTCCTTCACTGTATTTTCTGCAATGCGAATTAGCTTCTGTAATTAAAGTTACAACGTTACCGGAATAATTTAAAGAAAAGTATATTTTAACATCAAAATATATGTGGGAACGATAGAATTTTAATTTTTTTTTTTTTAAATAAAGTTAAGTTTAAAATAAATTTTCGATTTTTATCAAATAACGTTTATTTATTAAATATTACATAACTGAGCGGTAATTTATTGTTTCGCTAATAAATTAGGCCATATAATTATGTAATTAATTGATTTATGGGCAAGACACAATGTTAGAAGTATGATGGTATAGGTATATAAAAACTGCAGGCGCGAAACAAAACTGTATAAATAATTATAACCAATAAAATGTAATTAACATCGTAATTACTTTAAATTATTTACCAATTCAATTACTTTTAATGAAAATGTATTCTTAAGACAAATAATAATTATAAATTAATTTTCCGAATAATTCAAAGACGTGTACTTACATTTTTATTTGTATACACATTTAATTGTATTAATTGTGTTTTTAATTTATTTATAAAATTAATATTCCTCGTTTCATATATATATATATATATATTTGTTTTTAAAATAAAACGTAAACGGTAATAAAATTACATTTGACAAATGAAATAAGACTTAAAATAATAATATATAAAGAAACAGCCACGAACAAATTATAATTAATGAACAGATGTTGGGACAATACGAGACGCTGCGACTAAATTGATTAGATTTATAACATAAAGTTACAAGTTATAATTATTAATATGACACAAATGGAACATTTCAATGATTTTTATAGGCTGTTGAGTTAACGCATAACAGACGAACGAATGAACGATAAGACAGTATAATATGCTACAGATGATAAACATAAAAATAATATTTTTAATAATAAGTAATTACATTTAAATTCAACGAGTAAATAACGTTATATTTAAATAAACTATTGTCGAATTTTAAACACCGTTTAATTGTTGAGGTTGATATGTTATATTTTGTTGTAAACGGTGATTTATTTTTGTTGAGTCGAGCTAACTAAGACTAATTATCAATTTTTAATTTCTATACTCCACCCCTTTGGATATATTATATGTGTATTTAAGTATTAATAATAATATTTCATCCCCCTTAGCCCTTCGGATCTATAAGGTGTCTGCAGAAGTAGCTAATATGGGGTAGTAAAGCGTCCGATGGCCTTTACTTTAACGAGTAAACAATTTCCTTCCACGTTAACGCTTTGAGCAACGTTGTTTAAACAATAATTATTTAATAATATATTATTATTATTATTATTATTTTTTTTTTTTTATAATCCAAATACTCGGAACTAAACAATTTTACGAATAATTATTGAACAAAATAAAGGAAAAAAAAAAAAAAAAAAAAAAGAAACCAATATTAATTCCATAATATAAAACAAATATTGCCTACGTTATATTATTATTTATATAGTTTTACTTTTAGTTTTTTATCGTTATAACAATTATTCGTTTGTTACGGAATGCCGACCTTGGATATTAATCCATTGACGAACGTATAATTATTATATTCGCGTGTTATGAACGCGGTCCGTACAAAAATGACTTCGGCAACCGTGTAAAGTGTTGTTATTATTTTTTTTTTTTTTTTTTTTTGTCTAAAACCAAAAATACATAAAGGGTTAATAAATTTACCCCAGTCGGGTAGAACCGGGAAAGTTTTAACCGTCGAAAACGATACGCACGTGGGTTTGTATAGTCGCTGAAGAATTGCGTAATTCGTTGGCGCGCGTGACATCAACGCCGTAGTATTACGCGCAGTGCCGCAATTACCGGGGGGACGAGCAGAGCAAAGCCCTGCTAAAAGGGTACTATATTATAAATACAGGGGCACATTTTTAATTTTATTATATTTTAATATTTGTATAATTTGATCTATGAAAGTATGAATATTATTTCATTAATAACAAAATTATTTTCAAAAATGAGTTTATTTTATACTTTATATAAAAATTTCCGATATTATTGGAAAATGAATAATCGCTATTCTATGTTATTAAAAATAAAATTTGAAGACATAGAATAATTCTGAAGCTTTCCTCCATGAATTATTATTATATATTTATTATTGATATAATTATAATATAAATATATTAATATATTATAAATTATTGTATTCACGCGCGTACTGCGTGCGCACTACTAACGTGTATAATTTCATTTATAGATCTATGGTGTTATACTGTTATATATAAAAATATTTCTATGGTCATTTCCTAATTTATATAGATACAATTTTACTTACTTTTATCTAATATTTAATAAATTAAAAGTAAAAATATATTATTATATATTTTTATATTAATGTGTGATGTAAATGTTTTCATTATATTATACCTAAATATATAATATATACCTACTTATAATTATTGTATAAAAATAATTATTGTACGTAATAAAATACAAAAATATGTCGACTAATAACAAGTCTAAACAATTAAGTGGCTACTTGTAAGCGAAAAATAAAAGAAAAGAAAGATCTTGAATTAAAAAAATTAAAGGATCAATGGATGCGTTTATAAAAAAGAAAACTGTGGATACCGGTATGCAATATTAATATAGTATATTATTATAATGTGTTTTTCTATTTTATAATTTTTAGATCAGATTGATCTTTAATAATAAATAATAATTTGTTATAATTTATAAATACAATATTATAAGTAATTTAATGTCTAAGTATAAGTATATAAGTATAACTAATATTATAGTTTTAGGTTTTTTTTTTTTTGTAATATATATTTTAGGTACCTTACCTAATTAATAGTGTATAGGTACATTAAAATATATTTTCATAATTATTTAGTATATTATGTAATTGAATGTAATGAAATATTATGTTATATTGTTATTTAAATACTGTATACCATGTAAATCAACAGGTTATAATAGGTAAATATATTTATATATATTTTGTAGAAAATTTAGGGCACTAAAATTTTGGTCCCCCTGGGGCCTAAAAATTCTAGTTGCGGCACTGATTACGCGCGTATACGTCGTTTTTCGGTGTCGAGTATTACGAGGACGCGTCCGGCGTTATCGCCCGTTTACGACGACCCTTCGTCGTCTGGTTAAAAAAAACGAAAACGATAATAAAACTTACGACTGGGCACGTTAATTTTTTTAGGGAAAAGTGAAAAAAAATAAAATCTAATAATAACGCGTTATTATATCGTACGCGAAGAGACGAAGACGATACAATAGACAAAACGAAAGACATACAAACGGAAAAAACTTTGGCCTCGTCCAAGTCGCGTAGTTATTTATGTCGAGTTTTTCTTTGTTTTTTGTATTTTTTAAAACATTTTTTTTTTTCACTTTTCATTTTCTCAACGCGTCCGCAATAACTTCGAAAGTCATGACGGATACGTGGCAATAAATAAGAGTGGAAACTCGACTCGATCCGCATACGACCCGTCATTTGTCGTATCCCCCCCGTCACGTGAATGGGGGTATATAATATACATCCGAGTACTATATAATAATAATAATAATAATAATAATAATAATAATAATAATAATAATAATAATAATAATAATATCTATATATATAGAACACGAAAACGTATTCACGTGTACGATTTGCATAAATTTCGACGTCCTAGTCGCATGGTCGCATAAATCATGTTATTACGCGCGCAGAACGGGTCAGCGTGTTACAATATTATATATTATATTATTCTGAATAATAATAATAATAATAATAATAATAATAATAATAACGCGATCGCATCGAGTATTCAAAAGTGTCGCGTTTTTGGAACGAGAAATTTTTTTCATTTTTTTCATCGTATTATTATTATTATTATTACATCATAATATTATTGTATTTGGGTTGCGCGAGTATTTCGGAATTGAATGGAATTCACTTGGCCCCCTCGAGGGCGGCATGAATTTTTAAAATATCATTCCGTACCGTTTGGATTTCCCATGAGGTGGTTTGGAACACGCCCGCGCGCGCGAACAAAAGGAGCGCGCGCGAGTCGTATACAATACGGTCCGCGCGTTTGTTGGTTTTTCTATACACGCGCGCGTAAACGATAATAATATTATTACGTGCAGACCGGCCGGGCGGAAAACGCGAGAGAGCGCGCGGGGATCGCTGCAGAAAGAGTCGTAGACGAATTGAAATTTATTTTTATACCAATGTGTGTCCCTTGTCCCAATGCGCATTACCCTTTTTAATATTAAAAAGAACGTATGTCGTATATTACATTATATAATATGTGTACCTGTACCGTAGGTACGATTTTTTATTTTTATTTTTATTTTTTTCATTTTTTGTCGTATGCAATTTATATATTATAATATTTAAAACAAAGACCGTCTTCGATTATTCATACAAACATTTAAGGATTTAGGCGCATATATACGAGGTCTGAAGTGTAGTATAATGTTTTGTAAAAAAAACACAATAAGAGAAAAATCGGCATTCACGAGAATAAAATATTATCGTTTAATATTTATTATTGTACACGCACCGGGGGTTAACCTCAAGGATAAAAAAAAAAATTAAAAAAAAAAAATAAAACGGGAAATATTTCATTTTCTTCCGTTGGTCGATTTTATATTGTAATGTATCGTCGTTAAACTCGTTTATCATAAATTATATAATTACGATTAAAATCGAAACAATTGGATTTTTGCTATAGCTTTGAAACATATACTATTTAAACACGCCTTATATATCGTTTCCCGTTCTTAATAATTCTTGTTACGTGAAAGTATTGTAAAATGATTGTTTTAATATAATTTTATATTATTTAGTTCGAATTTGTCTTAAAACCGAAAAATGTGCCTTTGTTATACGTAATAACACTTGTTTTCATTCCCTGCTATGTATGTGAAAGAACAAATTTTTGCTATAGTAGATTATTTTGTCTGATAGGGTCAGGGCCGTATTTAAGATTTTGGCGCCCGGTACAAATTAAATTGTTCACCCCCACCCATGGCAAGGCCGTATTTTAGGGGGGCGACGAGGCGATCGCCACCCCCTGGATTTTTTTTTAATGATATTCATATAATTATTAATACATGAAATTGTTCTTAATATTATTATTTTTAATAATATTTCTTTACAAATACATACATTAATTTTTTATAGTACGACTGTACGAGTATATCAGCTGAAATAGTGAAATACCAAATTATTTATATCTACTATGTAAATGTTCATTGTATGTGCATCTATATACTGTTGTAGTGTCGTCTCGTACATATTTTATATTTATTACAAATTTGAGATATAATGTGATTTACAAATTACGATAATATAAATATAAAATGCAAGTGATGTTTAAACAATTAGTATGTGTTGTATTTTCATTTTTTTTAATATTATTTCTTATTTGTAGTAATTTTAAATAGTGTTTTTTTTAAAAAAAAATTTACTTTAGATATATGTTATGCAATTTATTAATAAAAATAAACATGAATTTTTTCAATAAAAAGTTTTATTTCAAAATCGCCCCTCCCTAAAACGTGGGCCAGGGACGCCCCTGCCCCATGGGCATATTCTTAAAACAGTAGAACGGCGTTCGTATATGAATAATCATTTTCTAAGAAAATGTACGATTATTCATATACTACTGTTTCAAGAATAAGCGTATTTTAGGAGATATGTTGGAGTATTTATATACTATAGCCGCCTCTAAAAATTTGCCGCCCCTAAAAATTTGCCGCCCGGTACAATTGTACCCGTTGCACCCCCCTAAATACGGCCCTGGATAGGGTATTCGCTATATGCGGTATGCTTTTAGTAGATAATTTCATATAGTTGGTTTTTTATTCAGGTCATTTTATAAATATTTTTTCTTATTTTTGACAATAATATGATGATATAAATACTATCAGGAAATGACGGACATACTGTAAAATTTAAGAATACTATAAATTTGAATAAATTTAATTTATTTTATAATGAAAAAAAATAGAAGTCGTGAAAACTTGTAAAATTTTATTGGGAGTTCACTTGGATATTTTACATAGGTAGGTACATGATTATTTGATTTTTATATTATAATATATAAAAGTTAAATATTTTCGTGTTTTATATTTTTTTTTTCAAAAATGTTTTTTAATAATATTTACAATTTTAGGTTTTACGGTTTGAAAATTTAATAAAATCACGTTAACATAACTACTTAAGCTATAAGCAATAATATATTTTACAAATTGACAATTTAAGTTATTTTTAATCGTCTGTTAAATTTAGAAATTTTAGTGAAACGGTATACGATTTTTTTAATGTATTATTGTAAATAATAATGCGTAAAAAATTTGATTTCATATACGCCCAACTCATTGTATTTACCCATTCCGCTCACAAACTAATTCAGCCCCTCACTCATTCAACCACTCAACTACTTAACAATTCAATATTCTTTTCACTCGATATTCTCATTATTCTTTCCATTTTATACTTTTTATTTTTTTGAAATGATCAATATGCGTGTGTACATAATTGTTATATAAAATGAAATAAAATAAGTAATACAGATTTCTCTACAAAATATACTTGCACACGAATAAATTGATACTTATTATTATTGCATTATTATTTATTAATAAAATAATGATTATACTCGTATTATAAAAGTTGTTGGTTTCAGCACAAATGTGAATAACTAAAAAGGAAAACAAAAAACAAAAATAAATATTTGGGTATAAGATCAAAATAGTAATTTTCTTTATACATTGCGAGATTTCAGATATATATAGGTACACATACGTTTTTTTTTCGTTACTCGTTTGTATCATGCCATACTCCATTTAGGTGTACATATCCAAAGGGATTTATTGTCACGAGAAACAAAAAAAAAATAAAATAAAATAAAATAAACCAAGCTTTTTCTATATATTTTTTTCCGGAGGGAGGGTAAAGGAATAATGTAAAACACTAAAACTCTGTAGTCCCAGGAATACGGAATGTAAAGTACTGTGTGTTTATCATTTTTCGACCACGGTCGATGTCGTATTTTTCTCTTGAATTGTCGCAGATTTCACCCGTATTTAGGGAGTCTCCCTTTCCCTAATGACATATCAACTGCGGTCGGAAAATTGCGAACAATAGGACTGTGTGACGTACGACGAGAGACGTACACTGATACGACTGACGGGAAAGAATCGGAGAAGGCTGCAAGGGATAAAAGAACGGCGTAATAGAAAAATCTTTACTGCGCGGTGTGCTATACCGCGGTAGTTATTACCTCTTGGGAAATTAGCCGGTTGCCTGTTGACTTTTGAAAGGGACAACACCGGCAGATGTGGCAATTACTCTCGTACATCCTCTGCATTAGAGTCCCCCGAGCAAACCCAACTTTTTATCTCATTATTCGCGGCCTCGCCCTTCCTCCCGATGAGAATCACACTATATTTTAGACCGTATCTGCATTTTTTAAACGTTCTTACCGCGATATATTATGGTCGTACAGCTGTGTTGTGATATGTTAAAAGTTGAGCCGCCGAATTTGAAATTCGTTTTGTTTTTAATAGAAATACGCATTTATTTAAATTTTACACGAATACGATTTTAAAAAAAAATTGATGCAAAATATGTGCATATTGAACATTTTATAACTATTCAGTATAAAATCGATATTTAACGTGTTTGAATGGATTCTACTTACTATTTCTCAATATTTTATAATATTGTTAAATAAAATTGACAAAAATTTTAAAAATTTGATTGAAGCTCAAATACATATTGCTTAACTTAGTTCCAAATTATTGTGTAATATATTACAAAAAATAATATTTTTATATAGCTGTTTAAAGTATAAAAAAAAATGTTGATACTGCTGTGGAAGGGATACAGGTGTAAAGAGGATATTGTTGAATTTTGATTAAAATTTGAATTCAATGATAAATCATTACATTTGAAAAACGATTCTGAGCGAAGTACTGTCAGATTTGGGTATTTAGGTGACACATTTAGAGGTTTTATGGGCATTTATATTGAACGCGTAGAGACTGTATGAAATATGAATGTAAAACTTTTAATCAATACGTTATCTGATGAACTTCGCTCAAAATCGTTTTCTCGAATGTATTTATCATTGCATTCAAACTTTATTTTATTAACAATTCAACACTATCCACTTTACACCTGTATCCTTTTCGCAGTAATATCAGCCCTTTTTTTTTCGTTTGTAATACATGTTTTTATCTAATTAAATAAACAGCGTACAAAGTAATACACAAATATTATTATAATAATTTATTACTTTTTTTTTAATGCTCTACAGGCCATTAAGGCCTTTTGCATGCTTCCACCAAGTTTCTCCATCCATTCCGGTCCATCGCATCATCCAGTCGTTTTGAGTGGTCGATATTTAGAATATCCATCTTCACCCTGTCTAACCACCTCTGACGAGGTCTTCCTCTTGGTCGCTTTTTTTGGGGATTCTCGTAAGACTTTCGGTAGCTCGCCACACGTGGCCAGCCCACTCCAGACGTTTTGCTTTCAAAAATAATCTAATATTCGGCTTACCAAATAACCTTTCCAGATCTTCATTTTTTTTCCTCTCATATTCACCATTTTGAAGTCTAGTAGGTCCGTGAATTTTCCGCAGGATTTTTCTTTCGAAAGTGAGTAGTTTTTCTTCATCTCCCTGTGTTGTTGACCACGTTTCACACGCATAATAATTTATTACTATACATAATAAAATTATTAATTTAAAGACTGTTTAGTTTACGTATGTAATTATTAAAAATTAAAAATATTTTAATACCTATTATTTATTTATTAAATTTCAACATCTTAGGTATAAAATTAATTACCATCCCAAACTCTCACGGGAGAGACCGTCCATCATATATCTAATGTTAATTAAAATAACATTTTTTTTTTTTTTTACTATAATAAATAAACACATTCATATGATTTATACTGCAACTATTATTAATTAAAATTAAGTAAATAGGTAACTTATTATGAGATATCCAGTGTTTGTTAATTAATTATTATTATGATAATTAAAGAAATTTAATTGTCCCATAAAAAACATAAGTATTTTAGATAAAAATAAAAATAATTTATATATAATATATGGATACTTAAATTTAAATTATTGTGGTTATTCTTTTTATAGGCTACCCGAGTTTTCAACTCGTTGAATTTCGTAAATTAAAAATAAGTAATTATTTTTCTTTAATTAATTAAAAATTCTTATTTAATTTTTAAAATAACATATATAGAATCCCGAGAGGATTTATCGAATTACTTAATGCTATACATAAATCGTACTTAATCTGTAGAATTAAAGATTAAAGCGCACACATCGATTAGGACACGACTGACTAATCAGTTAATAATTAAAATAAATTATACGAATGGAAATGCGTATATAATATGTATTTAATAAATAAATAATAATGACGAGGTACCTAGATATTTTTCATTAAGCTACTATAATATTTAAATTGTAAATAATATACTTACAGATATATAATTATTTTGATTTTCTCGAATAATAATATATTACTTTGATTAATAATTAATATGGAGAAGTGTAAAATGAAATACTTTAATATTTATAAATATAACTAACAAAGTTTTTTAAATTACATCGGTATTCGCGGTAGGTAGTTTCATATTCATTAATTCCAAACCATTTGAGTTTTATATTTATTAAAAATATTCTTATTTTTATTTTGTATTTTATAATCAAACGTTGAGTTATCAGTAATCACTATCAATGTGGAATAACGTTCATGAGAAGGGTAAAAGAGAAGTCAATTGGATTAAATATCGTTAAAAAACATTTCCATAGTGTTCATCGAATCACAAGTGAAATAATATATATATTTATATATATATGTAATGTGGAACAGGGGGTGGACTCATAAATAAACCTTCTCGTTTGTGGTTGTATCCTAAATCACACGAAAGAACACTACTACTTCTCAACTAGAACTACCGCGGGGTCACGAAATCGCTCGCTTCGTTCTTGCGGCGATATTTCGTACAAGAAATACATGCGTATCTCCGGTATATAGGGCTGATTGAAAACAAAAGTTTGGTCGCGTGGAAATAAAATATATAAGAAAGAAGAGTAAATCTTCGGGTCAATTTGAGATTAAAAACATTTATCTTTTTTCCTCGGGAAAATAATACTTCGAAAATACTTCGAATTATAGATGCATAAACAAAACATCTTTGGGAAAACGCCCACTGAAACTGAAAAACTTTTTCCAAATTACATTTTGCTACTATATTTCCTTTAAATTCCTATTGTGTGTTCGTAGTACGAAATCTCAGCCAGCGCGTATTTATGGAGATTAAACGTATCTCAATCTCATCCTAATGGCACGTAAAGAATTCCAATATTTTTGTTTTCATTTTTTGATATCATTATTTGTTATTATTATTATTGCTATTGTTTTCTTTGAACGTTTTGTAACTATCCGATAATACGAAATCGTCGTATTATTATTAATATTTATTATATACGAAACGGTTTAACGTTAAACTATTCCAAAGTAATTCGATATTGCAATAATTTTATAAAAATATCTTGTAAAATTATCATATTTTCATAATATTTATACGAAAATATAATAAAACGCTAACTTCAATACAAAGTAAATCAATAAGCATATATTTTTAATTTTTATAATTATGTTGATTATGTTTATTTTTCATTTAGTTTTTGATTAAAAAAGTTTCGGCGTTCAACAGACTCTTTTTTTTTATATATACATTTTTTTTTTTTTTTTTTTATCTTAAATAAGCTTTACGTACAAATCTTAATACAACTTCATCAAAACTTTTATAGCATATAACTTAATGATATAAATTTAAACGTAAAAATATAATTCTTTATTAGAGTGTTTAACAATAAAATTATAATTGAAATTAGAAAATATCATTATTGTATAAATACGCAGTGAGTGTTAAAAAAAATTGATATAATATATTACGTTTAATTTATTTCTTGTATTTGAATACGATTTTAGTTATTTTATTTGAAATGATTAAAAAAAGAAAAATGTATTTATCGATCAGAAAAATATTTTATGAAATGGAAATGCATTGTACAATATACGTTGGGTAGGTAACTAAAAATAATATGCGAAATACTGAAAATATTGCAAACTCGATGAAATTTTTCAGGAATTTTCCTCTAAATAATTGTTATTCTATTATATTTATGGTTCCACAAAACGTATTTTATTAAAATAGTTTCGTACAAACGAAATGCGTCATATATTATGATTTTAAATACGGTTTTTTTTTTTTTTTTTAATTCCAGATAAAAGTATACATATTATTATTTATTTGCGCGATATCGCATACGATCGCGGTTCTGGGAAAATAATAATCAAAAAAATCATTGACATTTAAATGTTTAGTGTTTACGCTTTAAATTAAACACGTCTGGAGTCAAGTGAATACATATAAAAATAAATTTTTGGAAATAACATAAAAAAAAAAAATACTCTATTTGTTAAGAATGATTATTTTTTGAAAAGAAAACATACCGAAATCCAACAATAATATTCTAGAAAATAATAATCAAAAATCGTTGTTATTATTATTTTTTTTCTTTCAAACGTATTGAAAATTTGTGGTAAGTATACGCCTTTTCGAATTTTTTCCAGGTTATAAAAATATAATAATATTGAATTATGCAAAAATATTGTTGTGAAATAATTTAAAAACGAGACGAAATCAAAATATATTCCTATCGTATTATAAAGTAGGTAGTAATATTATGATGGATTCGTGTCAAAATTATATTATTTTATTACGTAATAAACTATGATAACGTATTATTATTATTATAAACCGCTGCGGGCCGATGCGAAAAACGCGCGGTTCGGAAAGCGCGTGCCGATAATAGAATATTATATATCGTACGACGGACGATTTTCCGCATGCTGCCGCAGATATATGGCGCGCGGGCAACGGACCCGATTAATTTATAACTTATCGTACCTATACACAATAAGTAAGTATACGTATATAGTGTCGCGAGGACTTACCTTTATACGTATATATGTGTGTGTGTGTGTGTGCGCTCGTGTTTGCGAAGGGTTACGGAATAAGGGAAGGATCGAACTCGGAAAAGGCTTTAGGACTCGCGTCGTCGTGGGCGTGACGGCGTTGCGCGAACTTTCCAGATAATGACAATCGGAGCTCGTTAAAGATTTATATTGGCGGAAAACAGCGTGCGAGTGTTTGTGCATGAAAATCCGTGCGAACTTTTGGCCTCGACCACGTCGGATACCCGCGATCGTCCCATTCCGTCTCTGCAGTCCCCCCAGTGATTGTTGGCGAACACCCCGGAAAGCCGCCCCTGCGTGACAAAGTGCGTTTGCGGCACGACAGCGTCTAACTTCCGCGGATACGTGCACCTATATCTCTTCCCAATAGTCCTCGCAGCAACTGTATAAGTTATTATCATAATATATAAGTACGACCGATGTATTTTATACATGCGGATAAGAGCAGTCCAGCAGCTCGACCGAAAACGAATATTATTATTATTATATGAACGGAGTGATTTTTCTCTTTTTATCAATTTACAGGGTGTAGGCTTTTGTAAAACGAACGCATTTAAAACAAAATGTGTAATAATATTATAATAACGGTTTGAAAAATCACAAAAATTACTTATATTTTCAAAGATAAATAAATTTGGGCGATGATAAAATAATCACTCTGTATATATTATAACATGAACCCCCGACGAGCCGTTAATTTGAAGCGAACAATAGAAAAAAATTAAACATTATCGGATAAACGATGGAAAAAATCAAGTCTAATTATTTTAACCAAGGTTATTAAACCGGATTTAAGGTTTGAGTTTTAACCGCAATATACCGCACTATACGTAGGTAAAAACGCGGTTTTATTTTTTCGAAGGAACTAATTAATTGTTATTTTTATAATTATTGTAATTTGCAAACAATTATTTTGGGACATTCTTAATATTATTATATAATAATGTTATATGTTATTTTCTGACGATGTTTTTTTTTCCCTCCCGATTCGATAACCAACTGTTCGTTTTCCATTCGCACAAACATGACACACAGTATACACACCCGTTGAAATAACAACTTTACCCGTCCTGTTCGGGCACAATAAACAACAACAGTCCGCACAAGACGACAACAAATCCTAACCGCTGTTGTGACCAAAAAGTAGTCTTCCTTTAATATTTATTTACTGTGTCGATCGATTTCACTTTCCGATTTACTGTGTCTACAATTGTAATATATTGTATACGTACGTGTACGCACTGACCTAACAAAAAAAGGATTAGAAAACAACACGCCCAAGTCCGGAACACTCGGTGTCCCGATGATCGTTATTTATTTTTCATTTTCAGAATAATCGTTGCAACAACAAGAAGTTATTCAGTCCAAGAATATATAATATTCATGAGATTCGAACAATATTTAAATACGTTAAATTATATATAATAAATTATTAATGCATATTATTCCTAAATTTACATTTTATATGCAAGTGCTTTTTAGCGATATACACTAAAAATATGTAATCGAATTAATCTATAATAGTAGTGTAAAGTACACTTTACAGGTAGGTAAACTAAATTATTTTTGAATTACATAATAAATGCTTTGGTATAATATTTTAGTCACGTAGATAAATAAAAACTTTGGAGTATAGGACGATCTGCTAAAAAGTATATTGTAGGTATTTTTATTTTACCTACATACAACATACTATACACTTCAATACTCGTACTAGAGAGAAACATGATATTGTTATCAACCTAAACTCGAACCAATAATTTATCAGAATATTCAATTTATTTTAGTGTTTTTAATCATTTTTAATTGTAGGTGCGATGTGTTTTATTATAATATTATTATTCGTATACCTACAGGTTCACCGAGTATTATTTTAAATTAAAATTTTAATGGATATATTGAAATTAAAACTTTGTTTATACTATTTCAAATCGATCGAATACGTATTAATATATTATAATCAAATACATTTATTAGGGATTAAATTACATTATTTCAAGTTACGGAATAATTTTAAGAAGAAGTAATTTGAATAACTTTGTATTCAATATTAATATTACAATATATTTTGTAATTCGATATAGGTGTAGGTACAAGATACAATATTGTACGAATACTCCTCTAATATTATATTTCCGATAGTAAGATAATATAATAACATTTTCAATATACATATTATAAAATAATTATTAAAAAAAAATGTTTAAATATATATTAGGTATTAATATATAATAATAATAATAATAATAATAATAATAATAATAATAATAATAAT
>JAIUCT010000008.1:3280559-3296793 GCA_021307375.1 Tetraneura akinire
AATAATAATAATAATAATAATAATAATAATAATAATAATAATAATAAATTATACTAGTATTATAAGAAAATTATTAGGTAGGTATAAAGAATGAACAAATAATTAGTTCAATTTAATTTATAATATCCACTAAATAATTAAAATATATGTTTTTAAGGTTTTCCAATTACATGTTTATCGTGAAATATAAGCCCAAACACTAACGGTAATTGGGATGTTTTCTTGTGATATTACACAACATATAACCATTAATTTAATAATATACCTTAAATGGGATAGGTACTTATATATAAGAGAGCCCGGAGGTCGAAACATCCAAATGGTATCTGACTATACAGCAGGGTTTATCTCCCCCATACAGCCAACTGAATATAATATAATGTCCTTTAGTCAATATAATTTGAGTGTATTGAATGTCAGCAAACTGATGTCCTACCAAGACCGAATAAAATCGTAGATAGAGAGAAATGCTATTCAAGAACTCCGTAAAGGTTTGAATTAAGTTTTATTCCGCGATGAATATAAAATATACGTTTTTAATCAAACATATTTATAAAATATCTAATTATGTTATTTAAAATTTTAACTCGGTGAATAATTTACTTTAATAATAAGAAATAATCATTAAAAAAAATGTATTTTTTAAGATAAATCTATACATATTTTTTTCTTTCTTTTTTATAAAAAAATATACTCGTATATATTTTGATATAATCATTAAAATATTGATTGCTGTTAAATCTACAAAGAATAACATTTTATCGTTTTTATATAAAATACAAAAGAAAAATGAATTAATAAATTTTAATATAAATTTATTTTGTATAAACTACTATTATATTATAATATTATGTATAAGTTTATACATATTATAATGATAAAATTAATTATTTTATATTTAACTTAGAATTCAATTTACTTTATATTAATTTTAACGTAAATCATTGTAAAATAATATTATATTCAATAGATATTTTTAATATATATATTCATATTGCAATAAAAATTTGAAATTTCGTATGTAGTATAGTACTTACTTTTTAAAAATATAAAATTTTTAAATGAAATGAATGATGTAGTTAACTGTCGTTGTAAATATAAAAAGTTGAAATGGTTGACGTTTGATTTTTAAATGGTTTTGAAACAATTCGCTTTAATCAGCAAATTGTAAAATGACATTTTCCAAACAAAGCCAATTATAAAAACAGAAATGTATGAAATTTCAATTCTAATTTTTTAAGTTTAATAATATTAATAGCTTTCCTATTTTACTAACCTAACCAATTAATTTTATTTATTAATATTCTATAATCCATAATTACAATAATTTTTGCAAAGTTATACTTATATATAATATATTAATAATTTGTGATTTAACCTAATGAGGTTATCCCACTGAATTAAAGTTTATTTACATTTATGTGCTCGTATTACTAATTAACTTATACTTTTTTTTTTTATAGAATATATAATTTATATGCTTATAGATTACGGTATGGTGCTATGATAAAAGAAAAATAATTTTATATAATTTTTATTAAATTACACTCTCAAAGGGGAGTATATAATTTTACTTATAATAAAGTGAATATCAAAAATGAATTAGACTAAAATGTATTTAGTATAAATAAAGGGGTTGAAAAATTATGGTCAAAATGATTTTTTAATAAGTCTGTAATTTAATACTAATTTATTTATTTAAACCCAGATGGCAAGAATGGGGTTGCACTAAAAACTACAAAGAATAGAAATATATAAATTATTTTAATATTAGTATAATAATTTAATATTATTGTACCTAGGATAGGTTAGTAAATTAAAATTTAATAATTTAAAGAAACTAATTTTTTTATACATATATTATAGTTTGTTGATAATTATATATAATAATAAAGAATTATTTTTATAGAAATACATACGTAGAAGTAGAAAATATAGTAAGTATTAAGTTAATTTTATTAAATTATGTACCTAGACATTTCAATCATTTAATTTTTTATTTAATGTAGTAATAATTTTAATCAATATTCTTTATTTTTAAATACGTTTTAGACTCTGTTCTAAGTAAATATTTTCTATATGATGTAATTAAAAATGTATTTGTATTATATGAATTATATTATAAATATATTTATTTTTCTTATATAGTTAATTATTTTATATACCTACACGAAAAAAATTAACTCTTATTAGATTGTCTTATTGATGGTGAAAAAATCTAATTTTTCCTAATTAAAAACTATTAAAAATGTAATTTATAAATATTTTAAATTACATATTGTAAATTGTAACATGTAACGGATATTATTTTTTTATATTGGATCCAATATAATTTTTCTACTTTTTTAGCTACTTGACTACTTCATTTTTTTTTTTTTTTAATTACAAAGTATTGTATATTAAATATTAATTATGAAAATATAAACGATCAGTCATTGTACTAGTATATTATTGTACATTAAATAATTTTAATTAAAAAAATGAAAACAATTTATCTTCATTTTTAATTTTAAATTGACTTTATCATATTTTAAACTCTTTTAAAACAATATTGCGACCAAGATGTGTATTTTACGAAGTATATCTAAATAGCTCTCTTGGGTATACTATTATTGTGGTGGCGAGAATGACACTTATAAGGCGATGGAGCCAACATAAACGGTCATTCATTGGCGCGTAATAAATCCTTTTCATAAGTCCATTATCCAGCCAGCGCAGGGATTTCCTCGTCTAATAAGAGTGTACTGTATAGTTATTCCTTCAGATATAAATGGCTCCGTGGAAATTCTCGTCATTTTGTTAATTATTTCCGTTTAAAAGGCCGTGGAAGTAGATAAGGCGAAATCCAAGTTGAAAATGAATAGACGTTAAAAAAAAAAACCACACATAAAAAAAAAAAAAGGTGTTACTAAAATAGATAGGTACAGTAAAACGTAAAAGTAGCGCGCAAAGATTATGGTCGTTTTCATGTGCGGCAAACCGTGATGGAAAAGTTTTTCTTGTTTTTATTTATTTACTTTTTTTTTTTTTAAAAACGTGGTTGTGGTGTTAGTAGTAAAGCAAGTATAAATTCGATTAAAAGTAGCTTTTTGCCTTGTTTCTAGATGGCTGATTCGACGTAAGAAAGGAAAAAAATTGGTTTTTTTTTTTTTGCCAAATTTACCACATTGCAGGTGAAGTATATTAGAAAGAGAAAACAAATATTATTATTTGTGTTTTATTTAAACATTTAAGTACGTACGTAGTTATTTTATTAACAGTATAAATGTTCGTCAAAATATATTCAAATGAAAATATTATATTAATATTAATTTAAGTAACTAATAAATAATTATATACGATTATTTCATATAAGGTGTAATAAATTAATAATTATAATATCATAAATAAGAATAAAATAATATTAAATGTCTTAAATATAATAAGTTGTCGCATTTATATAAAACATTTTTATTGTAGAATAATAATATTACAAACAAAGTATATTGATTATTTTATGTAGGTATTATTACAGTAGGTATAATATTATTTCAATTTAATGACCTTAGGTACATTATAAACTTTAGAGATATTAATTTAATCACTTTACAGTTTACACCGATTAAAAATATTGTAAACATTCGTGATAAAACAAACATAATTTATTAGCAAGTATTAAAGGGTATGAAATATTTAAAGAATATTCTTATTATATATTATATTAAATTAAGTTTTAAAAGTTAAATATTTGTAAAAAAAAAAAAATACCGATTATAATAATGAATATATAGTATATTTTTATAATGTAAATATTTATTTTTAAAATAAGCAAAATTGATTAATACTACATATCAATGTCAAACTATAATGTTATCACTATCATAATTATTACAATGGTAATTACTAATTACTAATGAATAAAATTTCAAGTTATTTAATTATTAAAATTACAATTTTCAGTATAATCGAACAAAATAAAATTCACTTAGTATTAACAAATAATTTCACCTAAAGGAGGAAAAAGATGAATTCAATACATTGTGTAATGTATAATAATTGGTATGTTTGAATTGAGTTATTTATTAATGAGTTAATAATGTTTATTACACATTAAATGATAATAATAAGTTTCGGTATAAATAAATATGTAATAAAATTACTTTCAATTCAATATTGCAAAAAAAAAAATTACAAATGTGAATTGTATAACGTCCAAATGTTTAATAATAATAATAATAATTGATAATTGAATTAATTTATAATAAATTAAATAATAATTTATAATTTTTTAGTTGTTGGTTCTCGAATGGTTTCAATTATTTATAATAATATAATTAAATTTAATGACGGACTAAATTGCAAGTATATATTTAAAAAAAAATATTATTATTATTATTATTTTTTTTTTTTTGGTACGCCTAATGTTAATTAAATTTATACGGTTCGACTCGATTTAACAAAACCCCCAGTGAACTTTCGTATGAATGCGTTAGTCGGAAAATTAAAATAACAATGGTGCATTAATTTCCGCAGTAAAAATAAAAATAAATCAGATACAAATTGAAGAAATAATTTTTCATACTACAAAGGTCATGGTATTTTGCTGTCGATTCAATTATTGTTATTATTTCAGTATTTAGACGGATTCAGAAAAAAACGGTTGGTTCATTATATTATTTTTAGATTTTTTTTTCAACCGAAACGTCAACGACGGGGACGTTTTTGAAACTTTTAACTGTTATTTATTTTTTATATTTTAACAATACATTTACATTTATTTTTACGTTATACAGGTGGAAAATAATAATAATAATAAACACATTGAATGATCGTATTTCATTATAGTTTTAAAACGAATTATTAATTGAAATAAAAAAATTACCTATTGTTTTTCATAACAATATGGGTGTATATTCGTATACATTTCTACATGTTTTTTTCGCGAACATGATAGTTTTGAATAATAACGACTGTATTCTGTATCGTTTATAAGTAAAAAATAAAAAATAAAATAAAATCAAAAATATTTCAATAATTAAATTTTAGCTAATCTCTAAAAATCGTAAATCTAGTGTGTATCAACTGTGTTTTCGTAAATTATTTTTTTATTATTATTTGATTTTTAATTTAAAAAAAAATTCGTTTATAAATTATATAAATTTTATAATGTACTTTTATATAAATTTATAGAAGATTATCTAATGTAAGATAAATAATACGCGCATAAAGATCGTAATTTTCATTCGAAAATTAACTCTCGGGTCTCGGCCGTATTCGTGAAAATAAAATATTATCGTTTTATGTAATATATATATAGCAAAAAGTTGTTTGATAGTGAGAATTTAACGAAACTCGGTTATATTTGTACAATAATGCGGTTTTAATTTGTAAAAGAGAAGTCGAGACTTTCACAGAACGTGGAGTAAACGTCCGTAGCTAATGACAAAAGTATATATAGAAGATATAACATTAAATAAGAGTATTTTTCTTTCGCACAGCTTTTTCGCGTTCGGTTTTTAGTCTGTGGTCTTCCGTCAAAATTAATCCGATTAAAAACCTTTAATAATACATCGCGAACAGTATACGTAAATACACACACACACACACACATTTATACATTATAGTAATAAAAGCAATTTTATTTTCAATAAAAACGATCGGTTTATCGCCGCAATTATTGTATATAGTTTCGACGTCGCTCGCACAATCGGAGGTCGCGATCATTCGGATGATTATATCGTCGTTGTAAGTCGAATGCGCGCGCTGGCAAGTGACCGTTTTCGGGAGCCGAATAAAATCGTCCGTTATTATTATTTTAGTCGGAAGACAACGACCAACAACAATTATAAAATGAGATTCAGCGAATGACAATACGAATAATAGAAATGCAATAAGACGAAGATAATTGGGTTCTAACTGACGTCGGTCGGCGTATATATTTAAGAGGCTTAGGGGAGATATGTTTTCTTAAGTCCCCGTTTTAAGAGTTAATAGGAAACGGCTATTTATATACGGCTACTTTATCCTTTGTTTCGAATTCGTTCGCCGACGAGAAAAATAATCCGTCCTCAGACGATAATACACGATAATAATATATAATATTATATTATCCGAATTAAAAATCGAATATCCGAACAAAATAATACCACGTGTTTTGAAAAAAAAAAAATCGAAAAATGACCTAAATAAAGTACTAACTACATCTACTTTCGACTTTCCTACCGGAAACATAATATGCTATTCGTGATAATCGGAGCATTATTTCGGGTAGTAAAAGTGTCTTAATACTTAAAACAAAAAAAAAAAAAACAAAAAAAGACACACATCATTGTAAAACCAATACATTCTTCGCTTCGCTCAGAATCTAAAAACGTGTAACACGATAACGTTCAAAACATAATATTCATGAAATTCACATATCGTTATTTTATAATTTACACTTTGCGTCACGAAAGTTTCGACTGCAAGCGTACAAACTACCAAACTTTTTGCGCGACGTTTATTTAATCTTCCCGGTCGCATTTTAAATATAATAAGAATAACATATAATATTATTACGTTTAAACGAGAAGAACGAGGTCACGGGGTCGTTAATTTTGCGGAATGTTATTTTTTTTTCCCCCACGTTTTTCGTCTCTCGTTTGATTTCGACCTCTCGGTCAACGCGTAAACTACGAATTATTATTACAAAAACGATATTTAATAATATTATAAACGCTGTTACGATATTAAGTAATGTATGGTAATATAATATAACCTAATACGCGGTAACATCGTTATTATTATATACGCGGGAAATACTCGGTTGATGATACTGCAGGGTCAAAGCTTACGCGTGCCACGTTAATATATTAATCGTGACCAAACGTTCCGCAACGACGGCCTCGAAGCTGTAAAATCACTGCAGGCGGGGATGATGACTCTACCGTGAGCATCGTGACGAAGGGGTTGGGTTTAAACCAATATTATACCTTACGGTTTACATGTATATATATTATATATAGATTGGAGTCTTCGGCGTATATACTTCGGGTATATAATACGTACTCGCGAGCAAACACATAATATACGAGTATATATACGTATATATATTTATGTATGGAGATTGCAGATTTCTGTATATTATTATTATACAAACAAACGACGAGACAGAGAGGCGGCGACGGCGTTCGGTTCATGAATATTCCAGTGGGTTAATATTAATCGTCGAAACCCGAGAATATCGGGTCGCGGCTGCGAGGTTCGGCGAACGAGGCGTGCGCGACACCTTACACTAGCCGTATACGCCAGCCGAGTCTTTTGGATGAAACACAAAACGCCCTCGGTAACACGACACCGTCATCGCGCATCCCTTTACCAACCCTTGCCGGCCTTACGTTATTTACACCGCAAGTCCCTCCACCGCCGCCGACGCCTGCAAACTATCCGTTTAATTATATGGTAATTTAACCCTATCTTATAAACACGCTTGCCCGACGTCCTATACCCGGTCACAGCACCCGTCATAATATTATATTATATTATCCTTCTTCTCGTCGCGTATTGCGTGTATAATAAATAATAATAATTATTATTAATATTAAGCCCAATTCTGATCTTTGATATATTACATTATATACGTTATACCTATACACACGTTCCTGTTTTGTTTTGTTTGCCCAATTTCTTTTTCTAATTTTCCACTATACCGCCTCTCTTAAATACGTAATGTATCGTATACTCGTAAGTATGAATCTTCGTCTTTTACATATATGTATACATTTATTTTTTATTTTTTTTTTATACCGTTGTGGTTAAAAAAAGCTTATTCGGTTAGCTTTGTATTATTGTTATTGCAATCGAACGTGAACTTATTTTAAATTCAGCAATTTAAACTCGAAAATTATAATTAAAAAGATATTATGACGTACTTATGTTTAAAAAAACGATTGTTGACTTTACTAAATTAAATGTTATTCAAATAAAAATATTGTTATCGCGGTGATATTCGCACATTTTGATTATTGGCTAAATTAAACGGGAAATATCGTTTTAGTGTTCGTATACAAGAAGAGCTAGTCATCCCGTATTTCGTCAAACGTGGATAATAATATAATTTTTTTTTTTTTTGAATTCCATAGAACCGAAGAAATACAACCGAAAAAACTACAGTTATCGCATAATATAATAATATTATCATACTGATGAAGAAACGACCTAACCGTTTTTGAGTTAGTTACGTAGTAGTAGTAATAATAATAAGGGCGATAACGTTTAGTTATCGACAACCAACATAATATAGTTACAAAGTTAAGTATATGTTTTTGGCTTAAAACTTTTTCAGAACATTATTGTGTGTATATACCCTCGCATTAAACCTTTATACGCTATATAATACGTTTCGAGGTGGCCGCCAAATGAAATACGATATTGCCACAATAATCTCTGGCATATGCACTAATTATACGGCCGTTTGGAGATACTTTTCCAGCACCATTACCCTCGAAAACTAGTTAAATTGCAATAACGAAAAGAAAACTAATTTTCACGTTTAAAGATCTACGAAAATGTATAGTGAAAACCGGTGACGGATCAATAGAAGGAGGAGAGGGCGAATTTTCGAAAATTTTAATTTGCTTAAGAGTACCGATTTATAATAATTATGGAGGGCAAAAATTAATTAAAACGAAAAAAAGTAGAAAAAAGCAAGGGAGGGGACACTGGTGTGGAAGGGATACATAATATATTCATGAAAACGATTTTAAGCGAAGTTCATCAGATAATATAATAATATGTACTGATTAAAATGTTTACATTTATTAGTCTCTACGTTCAATATAAATAAATTTATTATAAAACCCCAATATGAATCACCTAAATACCCAAATCTGACAGTACTTAGCTCAAAATCGTTTATCGACTGTAATGATTTCTCATTGCATCCAAATTGTAATCAAAATTCAACACTAACCTATTTACACGTGTATCCAGGGCCGGCGCTAAGAAATATTAGTAGGGGGGTGTAATTGTAGAAATGTGCCGACCACAAATACTTTTAATACTGTTTAAAAACGTGTAAAAAAGCAAAAAAAAATAAATGTATTTTTTCCAATTTTGCCGACTAATTATAACCGCTCTTATAGTTATATTATGCAGTTTTTTTTTAGTTTTGTGGCACTAAGTGTATCCAATATTTAAATAATTTATTTATCACAAAAATATGTGTTATTAAAATAAATTTAATTTTATCTAGATATTTAAGATTATTCTTAAAATTTTAACATTATGTTTAATAAAATTGTTAATTTTGTAGTAGGAATTCTAAAAATAATAGTGAAGTATCCTCACTTATCGATTAAACTTATTTCCAAAAAGTTACAAAAATATACAGTATCAATTTTTTTTATAGCTGTATTTATTTCAACGGTGCAATAAATCTATGTCCCAAAACCAAACAGCTGTTATGAAACTATACATTATACGTCTATATATTATATCTATATTCTATGGCGATGGAGCATTATATAGCTATTGTAATATTTTTACAAATTTCAAACGTTTTTATTTTATTATTTTTGTTTTTATATTATATGTGTTTATACACACGTTTTATTGTTATAATATTTTAACATTTTATTTATTCTTACGTCGTTACACAAGGTAGTTAATTAAATGAATACCTAGTCGAAAATGAGCCAAAGTAGAATAAAGTCGTATTACAATACTGGTGAATTCAATAACCGTCGACTGCAGCTAAGGAAATGGATTTTCCGTGCTGATGGACATCACAATGAAGGTAAGCGAAATATTATGAAAAAATAGTAAATAATATTTTAAATAATTAATATAAAAGATAATATAATTTCGTTGTGTATTAAAATATTTATTATAATTGATAAATAAAATAATTTTAAAGACAATATGAATAAAATTCGTAATCTACACATATTTAAAATTATAAATAATATTCAATGATCCTGTTATATTACTAGGTAGATATTTATTTTATTTTAATATAAGTTTTTAATATAATTTTAAATAGTTAATTAATATTGGTTGTTATATTATTAAACCATTGGTTAACGTTTTTCCAAAAAATTACAAAAATCTCCATTCTCGATATTTATTATATAATTTTTTAAAGTTTATATAGGTATTAGTAAAATTAATAATCTATAATAAGTATTTATATATTTTCTAATTATTACTAAATATTTATTTCAATAATACAATAGTCAATATCACGAAACCAATTAGCCATTAATCTACATTATAAATCAATATTTTATGGAGATAGAACATCATATTATAATCTGAGCATTATTTCGAATCGTAAAAGTGTTTTCAGACATAAAAAAAAAAAGAGACACATCATTGTAAAACCAATACATTCTCGCTTCGCTCAGAGTCAGAATCTAAAGTACAATTTAAATAAAATTTGAATTTCTGGCATAGATAATAAAATAAATATATTATCTATGCTTTCTGACTAAATTGACTAAATTGCCGACTTCGGTCCCAACTCAATTATTGCCGACTCTAATAGCCAAATTCAGTTCATGGGGGGGTGACACCCCCCATGCGCCCCTCTTATCGCCGGCCCCTTCCTTCCCTTGCTTTATTATACTTTAAACAGCTTTAGAAAAAAAAAATGTAAATGTAATAATTCACAATTAATTGAAACTGAATTAAGTATTATGTATTAAGGCTTCAATAAAATTTTAAAAATTTTTAAAAATTTTTTGTCAATTTTATTTAACATTATTGTAAAATATAGAAATAGGGAGAATATTAATATATTAAATAAGGATTTAAATGAAATTACAACTTAACACACCTATAAAAAAATATTGAAACTTGAGATTTTATTAATATTTTGAAATCACGTTAAGATATATATACGTATGCGTCAATAAAATTTTTAAAAATTTTCAAAATTTTTAGGCTTTTATATTAATTTTTATTGTAAAAAGTATTGCGAAATAATATATTAGGTATTATATATTATATTATATTCTAAAAATAGAAGAATATAATAGAAAATATTACAGAAAATAGCAAAATTATTTTAAAAATAGAAAAATTATTCTAAAAATAGTGTAAATTAATCTAAAAATAGAAGAAATTATTCAGAATATAACATATTAAATTATTCTAAAAATTTCTAAATTAGGTATTTAATTTATATATATATATAAAAAAAAAAAACTATTTTTAGTCAAAGATCACGAAACGATAAGATTATTTTCATACTATATTATTTGTTTTGTGTCCTATAAAATACAATATTATTGATTACGTTTCGCAAGTCTCCTCGTTCGTAACATCGGCCATATTATTCCGTAATAAATTATGCACGCGCAATCTCGCTGATGGGACAATATTATAATCGATAGTGGATTATTAATAAAATACCTGGCACTCCGGGCAGGTAGGTTAGGTTTTGGTAGTTGATTGAAGGATAATAATATATACGAATATTATCATGGCCTGTGAAAGCACGCGTGATATTATTATTATGGCAGTGTAATACGCTTGTATCCCTTAATGCTAAATACGTGTAGTAACCCAAGTCCGGAATTTCTGATTAGTTTGCACATTATACGGTCATACGATGGTGATTGGTACAGTGAAACCTCCCTTAACGGACACCTCTAAATAGCGGACACCTCCAAATAGCGGACGATTTTATGGGAACGGGAACATTTTCACCACTTTTATATGGGAAAACCCCTAAATACCGGACACTCTAAATAACGGACACTTTTATGGCAATTTAATTTCTAATTTTGATAATTTTTATTGTAATAATGATACATATTTGAAATAATATTTGATTGAAATAATATTTTAAACACATAATAGTGTATTTTGGGGGAAAATCCAAATACTCGTGTTGTATCCGACACCGACGGGAAACCACGAGTGACACGGCGAGTAAAAACCCGGCGTTATACTATGTGCAATTACAATTTATCTTATCCGTCCATTATCGAATCGATAAAAACATTTTTCTAGTTTATGTTCTGTGATGTTATCCTACTCGTATATTTTTAATACGTATTTAGTTTAGTTGTATTTGTGATTCCAATACATACGGTTTTATAGTACGCAATGGCCAGCAAAAGAAAAAGATTAAGTTTGAAAGAAAAAATTGAGATTCTTGAATTTTCGAAAATTTTTCCCCTCTGAATAGCGGACACCTCTAAATAACGGACAAAATTACGGCGACCGAGAGTGTCCGGTATTTAGAGGTTTCACTGTATTTGACAAATGATTTCCGGTGTGCAAACTGCATTCGCTATGGTATATAATACAATTATATTGTATTAAGTTTATACTCGTGTGTAGGTAGGTATATATGATGGTATTGAAACGTATCGATTTCATTAAAGTGTCGCTTATCAGTCTACATAGGATGTAATCGAGATACGCGTTGGTAAATATTTCGTTGCTCGGACGGTCGAAAGAGACATTTTTTATACGGGTAATAATAAAAAATAAATTAAAAATAAAGACCGATTGGACGAGAGAGTGCTATCCTATACACGTGTTCTGTAAACACGCCACTGACCTACTGACCTGGTCGGATTCGAGTACGAAATAATGCTATATATAGCACATATACGCACAAACGTCGTATTGTTCAAATTTCAACGGACGTACTGGCAGTACTGCGCTTATAATATAATATTTATATTATACAAATACGATGCTGACGGAAAAACTATATCGCGTTATACGAGTAGACGTAATTGCCTCTTTATACGACGACGAATACGTTCTTTTACTACAAGAATTTAATTTTTATACGTAATATTATATAAAAAAAAACATACAAACTCGCGAGATTTAACGAGAGATGTCTTGGACCGAAACGTTTATATAAATTAGATAAAATAATTTTTGTCACTGATTTACATTTCTATCGTATCGACTAAAATATAATACACTCGTAATATATCTTATTATTATTATTATTATTATTATTACACGTGGTTTATAATATTTTAGTAGTTGTTACGTAGTAGTTTCCGGGCGATTAGTCCGAGCGATAGATCTCATCTCGTGCTGCAGCTATATCGTCGTCGGAGTCCCGTCTTTGCCTGCGGGGTATAGGACGAAGAATTGTATTTGGTCTTTGACAGGCCAGGATCGCCCCACTGAGCATTTCCGTAAGCCCATGTATAGTATACATACATATACATATATATATATATATATA
Organism: Tetraneura akinire; assembly: GCA_021307375.1. Taxonomy (NCBI): domain Eukaryota; kingdom Metazoa; phylum Arthropoda; class Insecta; order Hemiptera; family Aphididae; genus Tetraneura; species Tetraneura akinire. The sequence continues at coordinate 3,293,743 of JAIUCT010000008.1, forward strand.
TTTACAAATGATCGATTAGCGATTTATCTTAGCGTATACCCCACACGGTTACCGCCTCTTTCTCCTTTCACATACCGCGGTCTTTTAATGTCCGATTGTATACAAGCATTAAGAGCCATTATATTATTACCCAAAAGCAAACGTAGTATACATATATATATATATAAATTACATAGGTATATAGAGAGAGCTGAAGAGTGGTGGCGGCAGAGAGCACATTTGTCAAATGAACCGAACCGCGAGGACAGATAAAACGGGAACGAACTACCATACCAATGTGTATAATATACGTCACTACGAGGGGTAGTTTATTAACGACAATCCACCCGCTACCTTTGGCCTCGCACCCCCGTCATCGTTACAAAACGTTACACATCGACAGTGGAACGGGGTTGTATAACAGAAGACTCCCCGCCGCGGTCATTTGTTAACTTCAATCTAATCAAAACGAAACGTCCTCGTCCATTTCTGCGTTTGTATATACGTTCGTTGTATTGCTATCTTCTCGTCACGACATTACCGTATTTGTCAACGTCCCCCGGCTCGACCGTCGACTCGATATTATGCCATTCAAAATAACAGTGGAACGCACAACGTTCGTTCTCTCTCTCTCATCGTTGTGAAAACCGATACGTTAATAATATAATAATAATTTACTACTTTACTCTGCCATTTGCGCAGAAATCCGGCCCGAACCCGGACATCCGATCGGCAATTATTATATTATTATTATTATTATTATTATTATTATTATTATTATTATTATTATTATTATTATTATTATTATTTGACCCCACGTACTTTTACTCCCGTTCGTATTGATATTTGATGGGCTTTCATAATGATAATAACAACAATAAATAATAATAATAATAATATACCACATCACGTTATAGTTATATCAGCCCCAGGACGCGAACCTTTTTGTTCTTTTTCTCTCTATATAATTATAATTAATAATAAAATAACGAAAATTTTATATTTGCGTTCGATCCCTGATCGACATATTACAACAACAATCATAATAATATTACAAATCGTATCATTGGCCATTGTCATCATCGTCAGACGCCATAATAATTATTATAATATTTATTCGAGCAATAATTATTATTATTACGATATTGATTGACCGTTTTTAATATTACACTTTTGGGAAACACTAATCTCAGATGGATTTAATATTATGATTTTTATCCACGCACAATATTATATTAGCCTGAACCATCGAAAGAAAAAGTGTTAGAAATGTTTTTTGCGTTTATATTATTTAGAGTGAGTATAGGGGTGTAACGTATACGCGTTTTTGGACGTTCCAACATATTATTACCATTGAATCCCTTCATGATCGCGATAATGTTTTCATTTTATATTCTCAAAACACGTCCAGACATTACACACCCTCATGTTAACATGTTAATTATTGTTCTGGTAATAATAATATGTGGACGCCGAATAATAATAATACAGATGTCGAAACTATCAAAAAATAACATCATTCTGAAATTTGAATACGATAAAATTGTATATTTTTAATATTTCGTAGTATAATGCATGTTTTGGATTTTAGTTAAATATTGTTTATATAATATCTAAATAATGGGATATTGGTTAATTTTCATTTTTCACAGTTGACAAAAAACAACGTTCTGTGATGATTAATATAATTATTATTATACTATTCAAATTTTTATTTTTATCTTAAGGTTTGGAAAAATAATTTCTTTATAATAAATTGATGTATGGATAATAAATTGAATCTATACGACTGCAGTTGAAAACCAAATAAAATACAAAAAGATGAGCTGATACTCCTGCCGTACAGGATACAGGTGTGCGGATCATAGCGTTAAATTTTACTTAGAATTTGAATGCAATGATAAACCATTGCATTCGAAAAAACGATTCTGAGAGAAGTTCAGTCAGATTATAATTTTCGTTTGAACTAAAAATATCAATTTAAAACAGCTATAAAAAAAAATTGAGATTAGGGATTTTTCTAATATTTTAGTATGATGTTAAGTAATATGTAAGTATACTTCAGTAAAATTTTCAGACCCTAATACCAAAAATTACCAATTTTATCAAACATTATATACGTAAAAACGAGAAATTTACGAAATATTCGAAGTCCTATATTTAGTAAAAAAATTTAAAAAACGGTTCCCAAATTTTACCACATATATATAATAGCTATGTGAACACCCAAAAAAATTTTCAAGTCTCTAACTTAAAAATTGCCCGAGTTATCGTGAAATATAGAAATTGAATTCGTTAAAATTTCATTTTTCGTGAAAAATGCCGTTTTTTCGTCATTTTTCGAAGTTTTTTCTACCGCTTATAGTCAATTTTGAGAAATTCGAAAAATGACCTAAATAAAGTACCATCTACATCCACTTTTACATCTGAAACTCGCTATTCGTGAAAATCGAAGCATTATTTCGGGTAGTAAAAGTGTTTTCAGAATATTTATTTATATGTATGGATTCTAAAATTTTCGTTTTCCTAAAAATATCAACTTAAAATGGCTATAAAAAAAAATTTTGACAATGGATTTTTCTAATATTTTAGTATGATGTTAAGTAATATGTAAGTATACTTCAGTAAAATTTTCAGACTAAAATACCCAAAATTGACAATTTTATCAAACATTATATACGTAAAAACGTGAATTTTACGAAATATTCAAAGTCCTATATTTTGTAGAAAAATGTACATAACGGTTCCAAAATTTTACCACATATATATAATAGCTATGTGTCATGTGAACACCCAAAAAAAATTTCAGGTCTCTATCTTAAAAATTGCCTGAGTTATCGTGAAATATAGAAATTGAATTTGTCAAAATTTCATTTTTCGTGAAAAATGCCGCTTTTTCGTCATTTTTTCGAAGTTTTTTCTACCGCTTAGGGTCAATTTTGAGAAATTCAAAAAATGACCTAAATAAAGTACCAACTAGATCCACTTTGCTACCGGAAACATACCCTATTCGTGATAATCGGAGCATTATTTCGGGTAGTAAAAATGTTTACAGAATAAAAAAAAAAAAAA
>JAIUCT010000008.1:3296893-3323499 GCA_021307375.1 Tetraneura akinire
ATCATTGTAAAACCAATACATTCTTCGCTTCGCTCAGAATCTAAAATCTATCATTTACCGTAAGACAATATAAGAACAAATTAATAGTTATTTATGAGAAAACAAAGATATATTATTATATTAATCATCGTTCTTGTAATTTGAAGTGAACTTAAATAGAGTTCATAAATAGTCTCGAGATAAATAGTCTCGTGTTCAGTACCATAAGTCATGTACGAGATAGATTCAAAAAGTTATTATACTAGTGCAATCGTATAAGAATAAGATAATTAGTATTTACTAAAGTTACATATTGACATTATCCATGATTTAACAAGTTTCTATTTCTACTCTATCTGTCGTATATTCTTATGTTGTTTTGTTGTTAAAAATTAAAAATTGGATTAGTGATTTTCAAATAAACATTATATTTATAGTAGACTACATCAAAGTTATAGTATATGAAAATATTTTGTATAATATTAATTTATCAGTGAAAAATTATCAAGTTAATATTTAATGTCATTCGTATAAAGATTTGAAAATAAGTCTTTATTATTCACTCTTTATTTATTCTTTTTGAAATAATTATAATCCTGATTTTTGTTTAGCATTAAAAAAAAAAGATTACATGTATTTTATGAACCAATATTATTCAAAACTCAAAACTAAAAAAAGATAATAAAATAAACATAGTAAAATTATTTTTATAGGTTGATATTTAAAAATCAGTTTTAAATGACAACTTGAAATTGGTACAATTTATAAGAATTTGACAAAAATAACCTTTTTATTTCTTTAGACAGTACAATGATATGTTAATCACTACTTTATGGTTGTGGTTTTATTACATAATATTTATATATTTTTTCAAAAAAGATTTATTTAATCTGCTTAGAAAAATAATTATTATACATACCCTACACCCTACACGTTTATTTAACAATCACAATATTACAATTTAATATATTTTAAACAAATTTGGAACAATGGACATTCGCATAATAAATTTATACGCTACATCACGCAACAAATTTTAACGTCTATTTACTGTATTTTAGATAGAAAATTCCTCAAGAAGATAAACATAATATTATAATAAAATCAGTTGTTTGAATCGAAAAGCGTATGACAATAAAGGTCTTAGGTATTCAGAAAATCGTCACTTTTTATTGCAAATTACTATTATTATTATATATAAAAAAAAAAAAAAAAAAACGCAGAATAGTTTTAAAAAACTCATTTAACATTTAATATTATCATTATTATATATTAAAATATTGATTAAAAAGTAAATGTCCTTTAGGCGTTTATTGTTTATTTATTTTATTTTATTTACAATATTGTGTATACACTATTACTATGCAATATATATATAATTTGACTTTTTGACTTCATGAACCCGTTTTAAAAATTCAAGATTATTCTCTAATCTAATAAATGTACCTGTTCAGGGCCAGATTTAGTTATGTGAAGACCCCAAATTTTTTTTTGTCAACACGTGCTATATTTAGTAGTTAAAGTAACAAATCATAAGTATAAATAAATAATATTTCATATCTTAAAAATTGTAATTTTAATATAATTAAAAATTGAAATGGTTAAATAATAAATATAGATAAATTTTATAAAGGTAAAGATTATAATAATATTTTCTTATCTATCGTATAGTGGTAATAAATACGAGTTAACACGGCATATTCGAATAATACCATCCTAATTATTATAAAAAAATCATTTTATTTTTTATTTATTACCTATTGTATTGTAAAAAATACATATTTTGAATAAAAATGAATTTCCTTTGAAATAAAATTGTACATAATAATATACGTATAATGATTGTAAAAATATCTTTTATTTCCATAACATATTTATAAATTGCAGTGGTAACCTTGGGCTGTATAATGGATTCAGCCCACTACGTCCTGCCCTGCACCTCTTAATTCGTACAAAAAACAAATTATTATTATTTTCAGCAAATTGAAATTTGTTTTACGCATTCGGAACAAACGTAATATAATAATAGTGTGCTTAGATATAACCGGGTTTTATGTTTTGTTTCTTTAAAACCACATCGGTTTCGTATATAATACATAATATGTAAATGTTCGGAAATAAATAGCAAATTCGATAGCAAATTCGAAATTTTCATTGCGAATGGAATACGATATTTATTTATATTTTAATACGATTACAGGCCGAACATGAAATAATAATCGTCCGGTCGTGTTGTGTGTAATCCACGACCGGAGCTGATGTTGTATACAAATTGCATTGCCAGTGCCACCCTCGGGTAAATATTAAAAGTAAAGTTGAAGTTGAAGTAAATAAAAAACAAACGATTTTCCGCACTCAAATATTTATACTTTTTTTTAAACGGGTATTATAATATTCGATTATAACGTTTAAGTTTTTGTAAATACAAACACAAAATAAATTGAAACGTTCTTAATAGTATGCACGCGTTTCAAATATTAAAGGCAACACAAATAATTATTATATTAAAATCACGTGCAGGTGACAAAAATACGTCATCCCGTTTAAAAAGTTATCATTTTCCCTGTCTTTGACAAAAAAAAAAAAAAAAAAAAAAAAAAAATGATAACTCGAAGAGTTATCCTATTATCATCATCAATGACAGAAAGGGAACGTTTGTCAACAAACACGCGTGAAGTTATATCCGTCGAGAATCTCTATTTTATGAATATATTATTTATAGGATTATATCGTAATATTTAATAATGTTTGTTGATGTTTATTTCGTTCTTGCTCGATACAGATTTTGTATCCGAAACGTCCGAGATATACTCGTGGACTTTTCGACTTCGGAGAACACATCTCTCGTCTCGAGTACAACGACAATATAACACATAGTTATAATTATATTTCAACGTACGACATTTACGATAATTTATTTAGTATAAAGTCGAGGCTGCTCATGCGAAGTCGCACGTGAGTTGGCGTATGCGAGCAGGTGTTGGTTCGCACTTTTATTACCGCGTCGTCACACTTTAATACCGATTTAATCCCGACGCCGCCGCCGCTGTCCGTTTGACTTACGCCGTAGCAAAGTTTCGGTCCGCGCGCGTGAAAACAAACATCAATCTTGTAGTTATATTATTGTGTCGCGGATGACACGAACGCGTCGTCGGACGACGTTTGCCCGGCGAGCGCGTAATCAACCTAATGGGTTTCGCCACTCTCCGGGTCTCTCTCTTATTTTCTTCGTATTTATTTAATGTAAAATATCATATATACAGAGCGATTCTGTTTCTTCTTCTTAATTTCCCTGTCGTTATCTTCCGACGAATATTTCTGAAAAAAAAGCGCGACGTTATTTCCGTTGAATTTCATTCAGATGCGTTCGATTTTTTTTTTTTTTAGATTTTTCACGTTTTATTGTATACATTTAAAAAGTCCGAAGATAACATCGACTATTGTTTTTGGCTACCGATTACCCGGTATACATTTTTATGTTTATCTTTTTACGGTCGTTTAATACGTTGTATAATATTTATGTTTTGGTTTTTATTATCCGATGAATATTTTCCGAACGTTTTTATTTAAATTGTATGATATACGAACGTACCTACAAGCTACAACTGAGGTGATTAATGTATATTAATATGTCTCTTTGTATAGGTATGATAAAAAAAATATTTGCGAATGAGAGCATATTATTATAATATATGGATTTAGTTGCGAATTCAACGAAATACGATAAAATATACAAAAAAATTTTGAACGATGACAATATTATTCAAAAGAGGAAATTTTCATATTTTTAATATTAGAGATCGCTCTGTATTCTCACGTTCATTCGCAACTCGACGACGCTTAGTCCATCATAGCCTGCTATAAGCCACCGTCTGTTATACCTGATCTTTTGTCCGATCTTCTGAAATTCACCACCAACGCATGCGTCCATCAACTTCTTATGATGAATTGGAATTTTTATTATAATCCGATTATATTATGGACTAGGAATAAATCGATTGTCTCGTGGATAATATTTTAAATTACTTATTTTGTATAATCTAAATAATTTAACGCGTGTAAAATAAATAATATTTTTGGTTTAATTATAAACAAGTCTTCTTATTTTAATTATTATTGTTATTTAACACTGTCGTTTTACACTTTGCAAATATATCGACTTTTCTACGACGATGGGAAAAAAATTCAACGTTTAAATATTGTTCTCAATAATTATTCTCACGATATATTTGATTTTATTACATACCTAAATGTAAATTAAAATTTTAAATATTATATTCTATTCGTATGGACAAATTTTGTTCTCGACGAATAATTTATATATGCGTACAGTTTACAAAATATAAATTATAGAAAGCACAAAGCCCAAAAAGTTTCTAAATTTTTAAAAACAGAATTTCCAGTAAAATTTTCAATGTGTTACACGGTCCTGCGTTACAGTGACTGATGGGACACCTGTATAATATTTAGTAATTATTTACACGAAAATAATTAATTATTATTATCGAAAGTAGGTACCTATATTGCAGTATACGCTCGTATATCAATATAATCGACATTAATAATACTACACGGTTTCGTCCTGCAGCAGTCATAGCTGTCACGACGACTTGTCACCGTCAAATAACGTCGATATCACTTTTCGATTTATTTTCATCCCTCCCGCTATACCGCGGTTACGTTATGCGGTAGAAAGTGCGACAACCACTAACAGACAACTACCACGTCGCCCCAATCAAAATATAATATATATATATATATATATATATATTATATATATTTCTAACCTCCCAGGGATTCAACGCTATTAGAGTGATTAAACTCACGTTACAGGTGCACCGCCCGCCCGAAAATCCGTCCCGGGCGAATAACATATATAATATTATACTCGTATAATATGTGCTGTATGCTTACTTATTCGAAAAACGTGAGCGTGCACTAACTTTAATGAATAATATTAATTATTATTATTATTATTCGTCGAATCGCGCGAGTATAATACTAATACATAATATAATATACCAAATTAGTTTTTCAGCCGTTATTATTATTATTATTATTATTATTATTATAATTATTATTTACAAAATATATAAAATACGATTTAAACTCGTTTGTTGAGTATTTATAATATTAACTTGATAATTTCAAGAATTTACAGTTTTGCTCTTTTAATAATAAAAGGAATGTTTCGTTTTTCACAGTCAAGTGGCTAAAGCAGTTTTCAGAAATAATTAATACATTTTTGTAATATCTCCAACGTGCACATAGTGTAAGTAAAATTTTAAATATTTTTATTCTCACCTGGTTTATGTACTCGTAATATAGTCGTTATGTGTTCGAGAATGTATCTTCTGAAATTAAAACTCCCACAAATAATGTTTAACGTAATTCGCTTATCCGTGACAAGTTGGAATAATTCAAAGTAATATCGTTCTTTTTTAAATGCTCATTTTAAGTATATAGTTGAAGTGTATAGTTTGAAGGGTTAAAAAAAATAGATTTTTGTTTGTCTTACAATGTATCCATAGTTGCGTATTAATCCGAGTACAATTTAATACCAGATGTATAGTGTGTAATAGAAATTACAAATATATCTTTTCACGTTTAACCACAGTTTTCCAATTTTTTACACTTATGTAATATAATATAAGAAACTGTCATTTGGTTCGATTATACGAAAAACGATATCAAAAATGAATTCGGTGAATTGTGTCCCCGATATTTTTGGATATCTCACACAAAAAAAAAATTGATTCTATGCGATATATTATAAGTAAAATAGGTTCTTAATTTTAATTTACCCGTATAATTTATCCAAGTATTTAAGTAATAAATAATACTTTATAACATTTTTATAATTTTACTACATTTTACATGAATGACGAATAATTATTATTGTCCTACATATATTTATCTAAAAATTAAAAATCAAATCAAATTTTTGGAAGTCTATACTGCCAATTTTTTCTTGGTGTTTCTGGGCAATTGTAATTGACCCAATAAAATGGCCAATGGGTCGCAATTCACCTAGATTTGAAATACAACAGAGACGCAATTCACCTAATGCCCAAAAATAAACTATATAAAACTATAAATAAAATTTCAATTTTCAGATATATCTAGATTGTAATATAACAATTTATTTATATTAATAATATAAATATCAATTACAATTAATATTTATTTCTTAAAAATATATAAATATATACCTATATTTGAAATAGTAAATTTATGGAGAAAATTAATCTTCTATATTTTTAAAATTTTAATAATTCTAGATATTGTTGTGTGTACTTTTAAAACCGTAACTTTACTTTTCTACCTTCTAGTTAGTCTAAATTTTTAAAATTTCGTAACGCCCAAGAACAACCAAAATCTTTTAAAAGTTTGCAATTTGATATTTCTATCTTAAATGATAACACAATTATTACTCTGATTACTTATTATATAGAATGTATAAATAACGAAATTGATATTGATTATATGTTTTTAACATTTTTAGCACCCATTATATTATATTTACAGGTACAGTAGTTCACAAGAGAAAAATCGGTCGACCGCACAAGGACACGTATCCGTCTAAAAAAATGTTATTGTATTAATTTAAACAACATAATAATAATAATAATAATAATAATAATAATAATAATAATAATAATAAATAATAATAATTGCCAATTACTATAATAATACAATGTAGGTTTCTTATGAGACCAATGTTTTCGTTAATAATAATTATTTATAAAACAAAAGCCTGTAAAACGATATCTCGTAACGTCAATATAGCGCTACCATAATGTTGGTTATACACGGTAATTAGTGGTTATTAAAATAATTAAAACAATACTTCGTGAAAACGAAATATAGTTTTAGACGTAAATTATTATTATTATTAAATACTGACATTATGGACGGAATTATGTGCTCTGTCATCCGATATTCTCGATTCATTAGCTATAGTTAATTCATTTTTAATCATTGCAGTTCAATATTGTTTTAAATTATATACTCGTACGTTAATATTAATATACGTTATTACGTGTCTCGTTGGAAAATAGTTCACGACCAACACACGCACGTATACACCCTGTAGGTATATAAATATAATGGTAAATAAAATTATGGGGTTGCTGCTGAGGAAAAGACCCAGCGTCGTGTGGACGAGTGCGCCGCCCGAGACGTTAGATATTTTACGGTTCCCCGGAGGTGTACAATGAGACGATACTACTCGTAGTAATAACATCGCAATATAATATACAATTGCGTTTTTTTCTCTTTTTTTTTTTTTTTTTTTCTGTCCGTCGGACCGTTGTAAACACGAATTACTCTGTATACTCGTGTACACCGTGTCTATTCTTAAAATAACATTAAAAAAATACGATTATATTATAAATACGAATTATTCGTGTTCTTTTTTTCTTTATATCTACATTATCAAATATCGATTTTCTTTCGACTATAAATGTCATAAGAATTGTATAAGATGGATATGTATCGATGGAAAAATTTAATCAAAAACCATGTGTTTAGTTCAAAATGCGATACGTCGAAAACAGCAGTGGTCGTAACGGTTAAAACCATTAGCGGGAACTTTAATCGTACCTATATCTAATAATATTACGTATATATTGATAAACTGATATCGTACAGCAATAAAAATTTTAATCTCAGGACGTCCGGCCAAGATATTATTAAATTGTACTTGTAAAATCGGACACACTGTTTACGTAAGGTCGGGGCCGGTCACCGCGTGGTACCTACATCTATACTTTGCGGATCCCACGTCCCTCGCGAATTCGTGGTTACCGCCGCACCTCCGCCATCTGCGGACATCTGGTCAACCCCGGGTATAAAACCAATGGGAGGTACATATTTTTATTTGTTCGATATATATATATGTATTTTTTTTTTTTTTTAATAAGAATTATACGACAAAATATGTCTTGGAGTGAAATATTTATTATATCGTATATATGTGACTCTACGCCGTACATGATATTATACATTTTATATAAACTTGTTTTTATTACGAAACGATATAAAACTGTGCAAAAGTTATTTGCAATATGACTGAAAGACGATAAAACCCACGTATACGACGTACAAATGTATAAAGTTTAATCTTATATATTATTAAAAAAAAAAAAAAACATTAATATTATAAAAGACCAGTTTGAAAGGGAAAACGCGTACAATATATGTTTGTCGAATGTTGAGCAAGTATAAATAAGAAACGCGAATAGTTTTTTACTATAATTATTTTTTTACTATATACGATATTAAATTAATTATTAAACTATTATTTAAATTATATCTTTACTTTAATATTAATAATTAATATTTTAATTTTAATTCAAAATATTATTTTTATATTTTAAATTATTATCATAACTTATATAAATAAAATAAGGTTATTAACATATTTTGAATTGCTTATAAAATTAAATAATTTGTAGAATACGACTAACTTTACAGCGCGGTTTACCTGTATAATTAATTTTATTAGGTAAACACACGCGTTTTTGTTTTTAATTAATAGAACTTTTATCCTCGGTCTTCCAGTTTTTCTGTGTATTTCATCATAATTCATCCTGCTGCCATGTGTTACATATATCTACTCGTTTACTTATAAGTTATAACTCTCTCGCGGGTCTTCTGCGAACCTTTTAATTATATTGAGTGAAAAATACTTTTGTTTAATTATTTCGTATCTCGCGTACGAGAAAAACTGCGACAAGTGCACTTCTAAAAAAAAAAAAAACAAATATTTTAAAATTTAAATTTATCGTTCTGTATTTAATTATAGTCTTCGTAACGTTTGTATTTATAAAATTTCGTATCGTTTCATAATAATAATAATAATAATAATAATATCTAATGAACAAACAACATATAAACAAATTATACATCTGCCATAACTTCCTACAAGAGTGAATTGTGTAATTTGTAATTTGTAAATTGTAATTTTAAAACTTGTTAAGTTCGTATAAAATTTTATTGTAGATTTGTGTCTATGCAGTTATATAATATTATGCGTACACCCGTGGCATAGGAAAAAATTTATATTTTACACGTAAATGAGATAAAAATGATTTATAATAATTATTATTTATTATACATTGCATTTTAGGTACATTTTAAGTAAGTTTAATATTATATTTTCATTATTACGTGAATTTTATATTTAAATATTTCTAAAAACGATATATTTTTTTTGTACATTTAGTAAACATTGCAATTATATGTATTATAGACACTATTTAATTAAATTATTCGATTTTATTACAAGTATAATATTATTAAACATTTTTATTCACAACGTGTACAAATGTAAATATTTATAATTTATATTAAATTATTCAATATCAAATAATATACAACATTATAATATAATAACGTAAATATATAACTTGATTGGACTCTACGGAGTTTATCCTCTCTTCGGTCACTCCGGAAAAGGTTTCCGATCTTTCCTCGTCACTATATTCATCCTTAATTCTGTCAAAGGGATTTCACGTTATAACCAAAAGTATAAGAGGCGAACGAATGCACGTTTATTTTGAAAATTTACAAACATTCAATATTTTGTTATCTCGTATAAAATAACGATATGTACATAAATAATATTATCAAAAATTATCATAGTATGTAATAATATAATTTCAATTTCGAAAACATAATAATATGGTAACCAGGGCCGTACACGAGGGGGGATTTATGGGTTTATCTAAAATTAATTTTTAATTTATAGACTTTGGGAATATAATAATATAATAAGTTTATAACAATAAAATAAAGACTAATATTATGAGATAACAAAATACAACACGCGGTGTCCCGCAGATACGATAGCGAGTACAATAAATTTATTGCAATGTTAATTAACACGAGCAGACAAATGTTTATTTCATGTTACAACAATACAAAAGAAAGTTTACCGCGATATTCCGACAAATATTGAATACAAATTATATAAATATATTTTCTAGATTGCCATCGCGTAAATGAGATATTGTTATTTAATAATTTACAATGTATAATATTGCTAGTTTATATTGAATTTTTTACATTATTTTATACGTGAAATATTAAAAAAAAAAAAAATAAGTTTCAAATTTCAAATAAAAGTAATTTAACCTCTCACCGCCTTTTTTTAAAAAAAAAAAAAAAAAAAAAATAATAATTCAGAACACGTGCTCGACGTCAACTCTAAAAATAAATTAAAATAACAATTCCGTCGTGAGTATAATATAATATATTCCCGAGCTCTCCCGGATAAAATATATATAAATATTATTCGTAAAATAATTAAAATTATCGTAAGGTGTACGTATTGACAAGAGTGAAAGGTAAAAAGAAAAACAAATAGAATTATTTTTTATTTAATTATTAAATTCGAATAATTTTAAAAAAATTTTTATTTTTTATTCGTAAGTATCGTAACCGAAAAACTAGGAGGCGATACCAAAACACCCGTATATGATATATTCGTGAAAATAATCGTTTCCTTCGACTTTTGTGCCGTCGTGTCGTATCAACGGGGGCGCGCGCGTTTCGTTTAATGGACCGAGAAAACGGTTTCTCGTATTGCAAAAATAGGCGCGTTTAGGAATCCCTCGGCAAATTTAATGCTGGTATACACACACACACACACACACGACGGGCACGCGTTATAATATCATTATTATTATTATTATTATTATTATATAAACGAGCCAGAGGAGTAGAGAAGTATACGTTTTGTATATCACATAATGGCCGTGACAATATATCACAAACGGTATATTATATTCGATGTGACATTATAATAATAATAATAATAATAATAATAATAATAATAATAATAATAATAATAATAATAATAATAATAATAATAATAATAACAGGGTACGAAGGGGTGGTAAATAATGTACCGAGGGGAAAAAATGATTGATTCGAGGACGCGAAATATATATAAAAAAAAAAAAAAAAGAATAATAATATATAATATATACTCCATTACGCGACGGACACCCGTCACATTTTTCATACTCGGTGTATATACCGTACGCGATATTATTATTATTATAATATAGCCGTAAGCTTTTTCCTTTTTATTATTTCCTTCTTTTTTTTTTTTTCATCCGTCTTTTCAGTTTTATTTCATTTTAATATCGCATTATATTATTATATATACAAACTGACGTCTTATACGTGTAGGTATAATATTATATAATATTTACGAAAAATTACCGACGCGGTAAAATAACGCGAACGCATCATCAATAATATATCCGATAGATATACGCGCGTCTCATTCAATCCCTCGTTCTCTTTCAATCTCTGGTCCTTCGGATCGAACCTCCGACTCCCTTATCAAACCCACCCCTCGCATATCTACACAATATAATAATATGGCCATTATACGCGGGTACTCGTATTACACACACACATTCATTTTACACACACATACGCGTTTTATATATACGACAAGACTAAAATATACACTCTCGTATATTGTGCCGAAGGCGTCCGAAATCCGAAAAGAAATGTGCGCGCGCAATCGCGCTTTTCACGCGTTATTAGATTTACGAGCTCGGCATATATTTTTATGCGACGACGATTCCAATTTTGTGTACGCGTGTATATATATAAATGTTATTACGGGGGCTGCCTCGGCACGAGCTATTTCGAATGTTCGCCGGTAGAATAAAAAAAAAAGTTTTTTTTCCCCTCTCGGTCTTGCTAATTCGATTTTCCCGGTTTTATTATCATTATTATTATTATTATTACGTATATATTTCCCCTATTTGAATATATATATGTGTGTAGTATACGTCCTCGCTCGTATTAGCTCTCCGGAATAATGCTGTACACATAGTATATAATAATAATATATGTAACGTAAAATATATACGAACTCGTTATTCGGTAATAACCGTAACAACGGTATTAACCATCATTATAACGTAATGAACGTATATATAAATTTATATAATAGGTACGTGTAGTATTAATCATAATATCGAAACCCCTCGTCCGCCGTTTGGCTCTTGGCTATACGCAGACGAAAAATACACTCGTAAAATATCCGATGTACCTATATTTTTTTTTTTTTATATAATAACATAAAATTCGTTTAAATCCGAAATGTTATACATAATAATAATAATATATTATCGATCTAGTCATAGTTTTATGCGTAGTTTTCGCAATAATTTTCTAATTCTTGTCGACGAAAATTTTCTCATACGAGTTATACAGATAAGATTTATTTGTCAACGTGTAAATTTAACGACCGGGATCATGTGAGAATTAAAAGATTTATATAAACAAAACGTTTAAATTAAACGAACGGTGTCTATAAAAAAAATAGTTTTTGATCCGTCCGGTATTTTGTATTATGTATAGATAACATTATCGTCGTCGAGTATAATTTAGCGTAGGCGATAAAATACGGCTTTCGCGCTCGTACGTGCGAAAATTAACTCGCTAATTACGCGACATTTTATGGACCACTACGTGCTTTTAACGAAATTCTCATATTATTATAAAACTAAATATATATATATATATATAAAACGTATATAATAAATAATATAATATATTCTGGTAAAGGGAAAAAATATAAGGGGTTCCAAATTGGTCGACCTAGACAAATATACGACTGTAGGGAAAAATTCGATTTATATTTAATAAACCCAAGTTCGGAGCCGCAAGCAAACCGATTTCTGATTGGTATATAATAATATACCTATATAGAATATACTCGGTGAAAAAAATAATTTTTATTTTCATTAGTTTTCGAATTGCGTTTCAAACAATTCCTCGTATATATTCCTACCGTCGGGATATCGTTTCCCCGTTTCAACTGTACACGTAGATAATATTATACTCGTGTTTTAATATAAATATTTTATAAAATTACAAAGTATTCGTTAATTAAATTGTAATGTAGCGAGAGAACGCACTCGTGTATTGTATTGTTTTTATACCGTTGTGTAGTAGAGAAAACATTTTTATTGTTCTCGGTCAAATTATAATATGTATGTATTAATATATTTTATGCGTAATACCGAGGAAACAACTAAACTCGTCGTGCGCGATATTAGTTACAAGATTTTGTAAGTGGATGGTTCGCGTTATTTAAAAGGGGCAATTTAGAAGTTTAGAGGAAAACAAACAACGCGGATCGTATTTAAAAATAGCACGATAATATACACGAAGAGTTGTGTATACGCAGCGGCGGAAAAAACAAGAACAATGAGAATATTAAACAATTGAAGGTATATAGTTCTGCGTACGATGGAAATAGATAAAAGTCTAATTAAAAACACGACCACGGTTTTAGTTTTGTTGAAATTTCAATTAAGTAAGAAGGTTATGATTAATTTAAAATTAAAAAAAAAAAAATAACACGCCGTGTTTAAAAATAAAATAAACAAATTACAATTAATGCTGAAAAACGACCATAATAGTTAAAAAAAAAAAAAAAAAATATTTCTGATATAAAATTATTATTGCGCGATATGGCAAAAATTTTAAATAATTGTAAACTTGTAATTTTCGAATAATTTACGAATTTTTAAATCGGACGTTATAAAATGTATATATAAAAAAAAAAATAGGGAACAATAGTTTTATGACGGAGAGAAAAAAAACCGAAATTTAAATATGACGTTTGTTGAATGGAATATAAAACGGATGAAAATGGGGTCCAAATCCACGTGAAAATCCCAGTTTAATGAGTTTTTGTATGCGTATAGGTACATATTGTAGGTACGACACGCGAAAAAGGAAAAGTTAATATTCCAGAGCACGTAAACTATTATATGTACATTGTACATAATACTGTTTTTAATTAAACCTAATTAAATACGTCGGCATATTATTATATACGTTTTTAACAAATTCTTTTCCAAAAATTAATTAAAAAAATAAAATAAAATAAAGTTAACATTTTGACTGTTTTAATGCGTATTATTATTAACGCATAAATAAATATATATATGTATACGTCCGAGTATAATAAATTCAAAGTTTAATTTTGATCTTCTTTGCGCTTAATGGTCGAATACAAATTTGTAATTCCCATGACTCCTCTCTCCCCGGTCTTGCATTAAAGTATGCTGGTAAGAGTTGATAAGGGATGGCTGTCGTTTAATCGAAGAACTAATTCGGATTTATAACATCATATTTCAAATGAATGGACACATTGAAATGCTATTTTCCCCTTAAAGCATACGAAAAGTCAAAACGAAAAGTTAAAGCTGGACTACGACTGATATTCTGAAATTTTTTGAACCATGAAATTACAGACTTAACTATTTTTTTTTCTCAAATTCGTTCATTTAATAAAAGTTTTGTCGTTAATGTCCTGAGTAATTTTATATGATGTTATAGATTTTATGAATTACTTCACCGAGTTTTTCAAGTTTGAAAACATCTTTTTAATATCTTTATTATTTGAATTATTAAATCATTTTCAAGCATTGTTATGGGTTTATTTTGGAATATTGTTAAGTACCAACCATGAACAAGAAATACAATAATAATGATAATAATAATAATAATAATAATAATAATAATAATAATAATAATAATAATAATAATAATAATAATAATAATAATAATAATAATAAAAAATATAAACTATTGTTCCATTAAATATATATATCATTGTATAATTAATAAAATAATGATATCATTATTATTTATTATATATATTACACATATTGTAAAACGTTTTTCGAAACTCAACAGAATCGGCTTTTCTAATATTATACTTAGATAGTTAAAATTATTGTTGTTTTAAAATTCTTAATAATTATTAATTTTCATTTATTTCCTTAATTCTGAAAAATAAGAAGGAAAGAATTATGTACGAGTATTTTGATTAAATTGTCGTTGAATTAGGCAAGTTATTTTGAAGAATTAATTTTTATTGGTATATACACTATGACTATACAGTAATACCGATTTAGAGAGTATACACGTATAAACGTTTATAATATATGTAAATACTAATGATACTGATAATAAATTCTAATCTATGATAATGAGAAAATAACTTGTAAACATATATATTTCAAATTACGAGTATATGAATTAGAAAACAGCAGAAATTTAAAAACTGTATTGTAAATAATTGTATTGTAAATATAGTTTCGAATATTATATGATTGTAACCAAAAGACACGTCAACTTCGAAATGATACAGTCATAAAATATCGAATAAAAATGTTTTTGTTTGAACCTCTGTGACCACAAAAATGGCATGTGCGCTCAAGGGATTTAATTAAAAGTAACCGCATTTGCCTTTTTAACCCTTTCCATCTCTCTGCGCCGATTTATAATAAACAGAATTAATGGATTTAATGTGTTTGGCTGTAATGTGTAAGTATCAGGGAAGATGTCCCTGGGCAGACCCACCCGTCCGAGAATTTATGATAAATTCAGTTAATTAACTAATTGTGTTTTATTACATTAAAAAAAAAAAAGAGAGAAAAAAATAAATAAAAAAGTAAAATAAAAATGAATATAATTATAACACCGGTATATATACGCGAAAATGACCTTATGAAGATTAATAATGAAAAAGGTCCGACTCATTTTATATTCATGAAGTTTTCGTACACTGTATTTATCATGAATTTAACCAAACGTATTGTTTATAATCTGAATAATACGAAGTCATTTATAAAAATATAAATGCCATTTTACGTCAATTTACATTTGAATACGATTATTTATTTAGCATTTATTGATTTTTCTCAATAAGATACATCATTCAAAATTATTTATAACAACAGCATTATAATAAATATTATATAATATAAAAATAATATTTTACTAGAAAATAATATATGATGTTGTCAATAAATTACCGAAACTGTTATATAATTAGGTAAATATTATTTTACTGTTCAAATCTGTTATATTTGTATATAATAATACTTAAATATTATAAGGTTATATAAAATATAAATTAGTTTTATATAAATTACGTTTAATAATATTATACATATTAATTTTTAATTATTTAAAATATTTTTTATTTTAATTTAAAAATAAGTATTATTTTAATGAAAAAATAATTTTTAAAAACCTTTTTGAAAATGTAACTACCTATTTTAATTTTATACTTTATAATAATATCCGATAATAACATTACGCGTTGATTATAAGCTTTGTTATGCCTATAACGTATGATAAAGTTACGTGTTTCATAGAACTATTGTATATAGTTTTCTACTACCTACGAATAATTTTCATATATAAAATAATATGCCCACAAAAATAACATTATAACAAGTTGTAATATTTATATCATACTATGTATGAGCGAAACATAATATTATTACTCGAACTCACCACGACGATAAACGTATTATACACACATTGTTATTTTTGTATTATTTTAATATACGTTACCGGGTAATTGTTTATTGATATTTCGTGTAATTTTAGTCCAACGAAATGTTATAATATTGGTACCCACGTGTATATTATGCATATGGTATACATATACGTATTATAATATATCGGTGAATAGTTGTACCAGAGTGTGAGTGTATTATTATTGAAGTTGTTTGGACGTCCAGTTTAAATAAACCCCTATTCGGGTTGTCGGGCGAACGCAGGTAAACAAGGGTGAAAAACGTCCGTTGCTCTAAATCCTCCTCCAACGTTGCGTGTAAATATTTACAAGAGAACAAACGCGACTTTCTTACATTATCATAATTATTATTATACGACCTGTCAATCTGGAACGTGTGGTTTTAAACATTTTTGTTTTTTGTTTTTTTTTTTTTTTATGTAGTTTTCTTTAAATTTAAACGGCGAACTATAATATATTATTATAATATTATGACGAATTTTGCGGGTTGTGTGTTGGTCGTTGATAAACATGACATCATCTATAAAGATAAACACGCGGTGGCAAAAGTTTACGAGGTGACGAAATAATAATTATAATTTATAGGAAGTTTTGTATTTTTCAATATACGACTATACCGACCATAACCATTAACCACCTGTCTGGTATAATAGGCAACGCTGTGTTTAAATTCGTACGAATAATATTGGATTTAATTTTATAATACGAAAATGACTACGAGTTTATTTTTCCAAAATACATTTATTATTATATTATGTTTTCGATTTCGGTTTTAATTCATATACAATATTCAAAGTCCGATAAGTCCTAATACTGATAAAGTGATAAGTTATTGATATAGATAATATTTGGGATTATATAAACTTGAGCACAAAACTCGGCCGAGAATTTTTATACATACGATAGTGTAATACAAAATGCGCAAAAACAAATTAAAATAGTTTGTTTATTGTTTACTCGCGAAAATTATTTTATCATAACCTAACTTTTCCGATTTTCATGTAACAACGGCGTCCAATAATCGTATAATAAAATATGAGTAATATATAGTGTTATAAATAATGTAATATTACAATATTATACGATAGAAAAAATATTTTGTAAACTAATAATTAATTAGACGAGATAATAACACAAGAGAATTATTAAAATATTGTATGGATGTAAAAACGAATGAAAAATATCGTTTTCACACACTACAACGGATTAACGTTGGTACCGTTAATTATTGTGTAATAAAAAATATTATTATCTTAAGATATTTAAAATTTCCATAAAATTTTTTACTTATGTGTGATAATATTATGTTTCAACCGATAAACCGATTTTAGATTCGTTTTATATCATTTAAAAAAATAAATATAATAATGAAAACTATTATATTAAATTGATACACGTATAAAATAAAATAAACGACATTATGATTGCATCGTTTTGGAATGGAAGCTTAATATTATTGTCAGTCAACATGGGGTTTGTCCAACTTCGTTTATGATAATAAGAAAAAAAAAATGTTAATAGTATTTGTTTTAGAAAAGTTTACAATACAATTGACATATAATTTTTAAGAGTAAAGCTGCGTAAACGGTAAACGAGATAAATATTTAAAAAACGTTCCTTTATTTTATTCTCTTATTTTTATTTTTGACGCTATATAATAATTATTATATATTATATTTAACTACGTCGAATAAAATAAAATTAAATAATATAGCCTATACAAATTTATTATAATAATTTTTGAAAATTATGAAATATGCATATAATGTAAATTCATACATGTTTTATGGCCTAAATTTAACAAGTATATTTTTTAAAAAAAGACTGGATTGCCACGGAAAGAATAATGATCATGGAGTGTTAGCGTTGTTAAAATTTTAATTATTCAACGATAAATTATTACATACGAAAAAACAATTCTGAATGATATTCAGATGTAGGAAACCCTATACTAGATGTAAATTTTAATAATTTAAATTTAACTTGGGTTTGAATTTAATTTTAAAATATAGGTAATTATTTTTAGGTTTAGAATCAAAGTAACTGTTACATTATCGAGCATGTAAAATATCTATATGAACATTTAATAATATTTTCAAGTCTATTATTTATACTTATTAATTATCATAAAATAAGTAAAATCAAGGTTGTTAAAATCAGTTTCATTGAAATTTGCCTACTTTCCGTTAGTTTTCCTTGTCTCAAAGAAAACCATTTAAAAATTCGAAAAATTATTATTATAAGTAGGTACAAATTAAATTAAATTCTCTATATCGAGTCTTTGGCAAAAAAAAAATATTTTCACATATAGTTATAAAATCATAAATTTTAAAGACTTGTAAAAACTGCACCTGCAAATATTGATATTCAAAATATTTTAAATTTAGATAAAAGAATATGTCATAAAACATTTTACACTTGTATCCCCTCTACACCGGTATCCATTCCCTTGCTTTTTCAGTATTACTTTTTTAAATTCAATTTTTTTCCCGTTTTGTTTACAATAATATAATACAAATCCGTAACTTAATTTTCAAATAAAAAAAAAAAAAAAAAAAAATAGTATTTTGGAAATTAATTTTTAAATTCAATAGTTAAACATAAAATCATTACAATAGTTTCAAGGATTTTTTCTATTTATAATAGAAAAGTAATATTAAATTTGTCAAAATTATATTTCCCACGAACTTTACGGATTTTCTCTCATTTTTCAATAGTTTTTTCTTGATTCTAGAAAACTATTGAGAAATTCAAATAATAACCTAAATATACCGATCCAATTTTCTATTGAAAGAATATCGCATTCGTGGTAATCCGAACATTTTTATACTGCAATGGTGATTTCATAAAGAAATGGCACACATCATTGTAAAACCAAATATACATTCTTGTTTTACTTAGAATTTAAAAAAAAATATACTAGTATTGAACTCGTGTATATATGCGTATCAAAAATAATATATATATATTATTAAAATTAGTCTTGTCAATAATTTCTAGGTATACAAGAGTTCTCATTATTCAAATTGCGTCAAAGTTCAAACTGAAGTTAGGTTTAACATGATAATTGTTTTAAGTGAAAGTTTTGAATAAATATTATATTGATAAACCGTATAAATATTTAAATACTAATTAGTGCATGAATACTGAATAGTTTATGATTATGACTATAAATTGATTTATGTAAGAATTATTAATATCTATTATCAATCACAGGTATAACAACACAAATAATGAATAAAAATTGTTGTTTCGCATAATTTTTTTTTTATCCAATTTTTTAAATATTTATTTCGTATGAATATTTATAATTGCTTATATTGTTTTCCTTACATTATATTTTTATACATTTACCTAATTGAAGTTATTATGTCATTGATTAAAATATCAAAAATGAAAAAATTGAAACATGAATGCATATAATATTAATTTATCACGTGGCTTCTACAGTTGTCATGTCACTCGAATAACAATAATAATAAATTCAAATAATTATTGTGGTGACAACTGTTCAAACGAACTCATAATATTATTTTACGAAATTTCTTGATCATCTCTGCCGCTAAAAATGTCCATAAATACTGATAATTTAGATTAATAAATCACAATATAAAATTAGTAATTGATATTAATGTTTATTATTAGTATATGTATATGTATATAACGCTGTAATGCACGCGAACACTATTATAATATAGTGTGAATTCATGATGAAATATTCATTTTTTTTTTTTTTTTTTTTATAATTTTGTTATTTCATTGGCTTCGTGAATAATAAATTGGTATTACCGGGGTCGGTTAACTTGTTATAATAGTTTTTAAGGGTTTTCAACTAAACGAAAATTGATTTTATACTCAATATGGTATATTTAAAGTTCGAATAAATAAAAAACATATTATATAGGTAGTTTGGAAAAGGATAATGGTGCAATGTGCGAAATAACGATAAATTTGTATTTAATAATAAATCGTCACTTTTGAAAAAGCGAATCCAAGTAGAGTTCAGTCAAATATACTGCAGATAATTAACTAGCGATTAATATTTTGGCGCATTTTATAAAATATAGCCTATATTTTATTTTAATAGTTATCAAAGTTGCAAAATTTTATCACGTATATTTGTATATATACGAAATTTCTATATGAAAATTAAAAACAAATAAAATGTTCAAGACGTTCTAACTTCTTTAGATATCCGTCATCTCAAATCTCGATTTCTTCAGTTAACCGTTTTTTTTTTTTGTAACATGGTTACTTAACCATAGTAATTGGTGATTATAATTTTATTACATTTGAAAGTCCCAGATTACAAATTTTATTACATTATGTAAAATTACAATAATTTTTCAAAGGTACACACTTACACAGTTTTAAATTTAGATTAGTAATTCAAAATAATAAGTGGAAATTATTTATCACGTATGAAGAATATTTATGAGAATAGCTACTCGATAAAATTGTTTAGTCTTTATGACATTTATTTCTCTTTAGATTTTCAACTCATTTTTAGTAGTTTTTCCTATCATATAATAAAAGTATTGAGAAATACAAAAAATGATTTAAGTAAAGTACAAAAATAGATGAAATTCCTTATGGAATACTTATCCCATTTCAAATAATTGGACTATTACATCTACCAAAAAAGTGTTTACATACCAACAAAAAGAAAAAAGAAAAAGAAAGAAAAATATTATTGTATAAAACCAATCCATATAGGTACATTCTTTGCTTCACACAGAATATAAAATATTGCAAACAATATGACTTTTATTAGTTTTTTTTAAATTTAATAATATATTAACTTTCGGATGTACGCGAGTATGTTTGACATTTGAAATATAAGTAATATAAATATAGGAAACTCGGAGATACAACCCATTAGCGTATTAAATAAATTTTTCATTTTACGAAGAATATATTTTACCTGCATATTATGAGAATGAATAATAAATTTATTATTTATAATATTTTTAGTTTAAACTCATACCTATGTGTTTTAATTTCAATTTTTAACAATTAAACGCGTACAACATTATAGGACCGTATTTCAATACATACGAATACACAAAGTTAACTAGGTACCTAAATGTTATTAATTTTTTTTTTTTTTTTTTTAATAGTTAAATCTTTATATTTACCTAAATTTTCGAGTAAATTGTATAGGTAATTTAATAAATAAAACGTTTATAAAAATATTAATAATATTAATTTTATGTTTTTTTTTTTGAAATTTGTGATTGAAAAACGTTATAATTTAACATATTTTGATAACATATAGTTAATTTTCTGTATTTATTTTATTAGACGGTTAGTATATTAAAGTCGTAAGGGATTTTAACGAAGAAGAATATAATACTTATATATATCGCACCAATATACTCGCTTGCGCATGCGTTATCGGGACACTGGGTGGTTCTACCGTAGCGTTGTCGTGAAAGGGACTGGTGAATTTGTTGCTGTTTAGTCACGTTGCCGCAATGGTCTCGACTGCCCCTGTGCCGGTCAAAAAACCAAATCGAGTACGTAATAATAATAGTATTAGAAAAACCAAAAAAACAAAAAAAAAAAAAAATGTAAAAAGGAAACGGACGAAATTATTATTAAAATACGAATATTTACCCTTTTAGAATAAAAAAAAATTAAAAAAAAAATTGTTCATTAAATACAACTGATATTGTTTTCAGATAAAACGGCATTTTAACGTCGACTATCATTTATTGATATGTTGTTCACTGGCGATTGCCGTGTACGCGAATACTCTGAATGCCGGGTTCGTGTACGACGACAAGTAAGACGATCTCAATATTATTTTTTTTTTTTTTAACGATCAATTTCGGATTTGAAACACGATACCCGTTTTACTATAGGTTAGAGGCGTACCTGCGTAAAGAAAAATCCGATTTTTCACAGTCAAATATTATTTTTGCTTTTAAATCAAATATTACTTCATAATATAATATTATAGGTACAATGCAGCAAATTTTAAAATTAAAATAATACGTACAATAATAATAATGAAATTATAAAACTAAAACTTAATAGAACTTAATTTTATAAATATACATTAGTATAATATACAATTTGGTTCGATAAAATTGTTTTAAATTTGCTAAAAAATTTTAAATTAGTTTTTATTATTATTTAATTTATGTTCGAATATTTTTCAATGTAAATAACTGGCGTAATTTGAAGAGAAATAATAAGAAATTCGAAAATTGAAGTAGTTTAATAATTAACGTTATAATTTATTTAAAGTTTGAACGAAACAAAAACAATTAAAAGTTATTTCTTAGGTAGAATATTATTTTTTTCTAATCAAAAATAAAGTATTTTTTTTTCAAAAATGTATTATATTTATTTATTATTTGCTTTTCTTGAAAAATATTATTTATAATATAATTTATTTAAATAATAATTAAATTACAATATTTTATGTGATAATTTTAATGAATAATTTTATGTGAGTATTAAGATATCCAAAATTATTCAAAATTTAACATTATATAATATATATTACGAACACGATTGTTAGATATTTAAATAAACTATTTATTATAATAATAATTTAAAGTTAGAGAAACATAAAAATAATACGATATTATTGTGAAACAGATGTAAAAAAAAAAAAAAACATATTTTCGAGAAAACTTCGGTAAAATAAGTATTTCCGTTCGTTTAAGCCATGGTAATATTTGTGAAATTAGTTTCAAGATTTATAGTGAACACCGTATAGTAATGTATGGAAATAAGAAAAATAAATCGTGTAATTTTCGATTACGTTTTCATTTTTTTTTTTTCTTTTTCATTGTCCTTTTCTTCATTTAACTCGCTTTGTTTTTTTTTATTTAAAAGTTTGGCGCATGTTACCGCATTATAATTTTATTGTGGCCGATGCAAAAATCCTAACCGTATAAACCGGAATTGTATTATTGTCCTCTTATCCACATATCGCATACGAATTGCCGCATTTCGCGTAGCTTAGTCTACGACCATTGTGTATATATATAAAACAAATATGAAAATTATCCAATTTTTGACCCAACATCTTGGTCGTAATAATAATCTTAAATTCTAATCCTAATAAATAGTCATAAAACCGCAATATTCTATATTATTATCTCACCGGTAAAATGCAAAGTATTTATATTAAATTTGTAATATTTCGTATAAGTATTACTGTTCTGGCAATATGTGTCTTTTTCATACTCATAATCGTATATAATATGTATTGGATTAGCTTTTTGTATTTACCGTTTTAAACGGTCGTGTGTGTGTCTAGGTTTGGCCGAATCGAATAGTATTTCGTTCTAATTTATAATAAAAAATTCTTAATCATTTTAATAATTAGGTAGTATACTAATAATTACTATATATTATATGCCGTTTAAATTTGAAACGGTTTTAAGTTGTGAAACACTGAAAAAAGTCAGGAGTGTATTGGAGCGTTTATTTGTATGAAATATAATATCTAAAATTAATGTTTTTCCCATGTAAATAAAATTATGTAAAAATACAAATTTATCAATTTAATAATAAAATTTTTAATATTATATTAGGAAATTGAAATATAATAATTACAAAATTCATATTTATATAATATAATTTATAAAATTGAAAATTATAATCAATTTATAGTTAATTTATACTCGTATATGTAAATAAATATATAATTATTAAAGATAAAAAATTAAAAACTACGAGTAATATCGATTAAGTAGAAATATAAAAAAAAAATTTAAAACATACCATAAATATATAATAATTTTTGAGAAAAATATCTCGTGTATACTCAAGACAATATTTTACCAATACATCCCTGGAAACAACGATATGATTGAATACTGTTTATAATAATAATAATAAAAAAAAATACATTTTCATTTTAAAGTAGAAACTTAATAGTCTATTACTCTTTTGTAAATATTTTTTTCCGCAAAATAATGTTTATTGTTCTAAACAATATGTATACATATTTATTTTTACGTTACTTGAAAAAAATTGCTCCTTTATATTATATTTATCGTAGTAAACCTTTTTACATTTTTCTCATCGAGACTCGTTTCCTTCTTTTTTTTTTTTTTTTTTAATATCTAATACTTACGCTAAAAAAAAAATTCGAATTCTTATATATATATAAATTACAATAGTAATGGATATAATTTTTAAATATAATATATTACATTAATTATTATTACTGTAATATTACATTTTCATTTATATATAATTAATGATTATAATATGTTGGTTTGATACGTTTTAAAACTTATATTATGTAACATTAATATTTCGAGTCATTATATTGGTTAATGCGTGTAGAAAAAATTTAATTAATTATTTAATAATATAAATTATGTTTAAAAACGAATATTTCTTTAAATTTTCAATAATTCGATAGGGCGAAACCAAAATAAACTTAAAACTTAAATGTTAATTTTATATATAGAAATATTATAAGTAATTTATAAATTATGGACGTTATAATAAAGTATACCAATTTTATTTTTTTTTTTTTATCATCTTTAGAGCTATTTAATATTAATTATCAAACCGTTAGATTTATATACAATTTCATACGTATATTTATTAAATTAAATTAATTACCTAACTTATTAAGTGTCCACTCGAAAGGAAATTCACTGTGTGTTAAGTACATTATACGAATTTGCGTGCGTACAAATGAGCACTCTTTCAGTATCAAATATATACCAATTAGAGCGATGCACATGATGGTACGTGTATAGGATTTTCGTGAGTGTTCCTCGAAGAAACGCACCGATTAAATAAAAATCAGTCAGTCGAAAATACTCGCGTATTAAAGCTCACGTGAATTTTATTTATAAAACAGTTTTTATGAACGTACTTCAAGTGCTTAATTATTGTAGAAAGTAATAATAGGTACCTAATTGTAGGAATTTAAACGGGAATTAGTAATAGTTTTTTCTTAAATTCAATTATAATAATATTATTATCATTCTGTTAACGCGTATTATCATCCGTGCTGTCGCATTTTAATAATTAGTGTACTTGTATTCGGTACGCGAAGCTTAATTTAATTAATTTAATACCATACTATTTTATACTTTTGTAATTTATATATAAATTGCACAAAATAATATTATCCGGGACAATAAAAACGTTAATTTAGTTATTTTCAGTCGGTTGAATTAATAATAATAGCAGTTAACTGAATATCATATAATTAAACTAAAAATTATATTATATTTTTGTACTATAGTAATTAATAAAATATTATATATTTTAATTCCGTAATTTCACGTGTGGGGTAAGTGTTTTTCTACGTGTGATTTTTAAAACATTTCAAAAAAATTCAAAAAAATTTTTTTACGTGTAATTCCAACCCCATTCGACGTTTTTCAACGTGACATCCCCGGACGCGTCGGATTTCAATATAAAATTTAAAAAATGGCACACCTCTATTCGTTTCGTATTAGTCACAACTCGCGAGAACTCCGTCGTTTGCCAATAATTTCAATACCGCCGGAACGTTATAAATTGTTATTACACGGTTGGCAACGGAAGTGGGCATGCCTGTTATTCGGATAATATAAGAAAGAAACACGGCGAAAAGAAACGAATTTCCACATTCCATCCGCCCCCTTGGTAAGAAAACAATATTTTATTCTGCAGCTGGGTCTCACGTTATTAAACGTCGGAGCGATTTAATGACAAATTAATGTAACCCTGTTCCTCGCACAGCTGCCTCGTGTATTATTCCTTATTCCTTACGTTTGCGCCGGTATATATAGTTAATTGTTTTTTCCTCGTTTGTTTAAAACCCTGCGAGGCGTTGAGAATTAATAGCACGGGCACTGCAGGGACAAAACAATACAAGACGTGCCACGGTGGCTTCGGCGGACGCGCGAGGGTCGGCGGAATCGTAAAAGAAACGCGCGCGGCGGCGGAGGCGAAAAAGAATAGACGAAATGAAAAAAAAAAAATAAAAAAAAAAATGTCCGTATTAATTTTAATGAGCTCCGGGGGATTTACTATTAAGCCTAATGAACAAAACAAGGGAAATGTAAAGGATTATCGAGACTCATTTAGACGTATTTTTTTTTAGAAATCTACTGTATACCCCTCGGTGGCTGAGCTCGTCGCCCGTACCGCAGTAGGAAATATCCATTAGTCAACAAGATGAATATTCGCGTTTTTACCGTATAGACCGCGTTCGGGTTGGAAATAATAATAATAATAATAATAATAATAATAATAATAATAATAATAA
>JAIUCT010000008.1:3323509-3355932 GCA_021307375.1 Tetraneura akinire
TAATAATAATAATAATAATAATAATAATAATAATAATAATAATAATACGTAGAAATATTATACTGATGCCACAATATTATTATTAGGTGTATACGCTATACATTATATAAATAATGCCTAACGGAAAACTGAGAAAATTAAATTTTTAATAAATCACTCCCCGCGGATACGATGTTGTAATAATATCATTTGGAAAAGGCGAAATATCGCATTCGATTATGACACTATAATACATACCGTGTGCAGTATAACGAGCCGATGATTTTCCGTTGTTTATTGACGTATAACATGCATAATTATTATTATCAGTGATAATTAACATGATTATTATCAGTGTAATTATTATCAGTGATGTATTTTCAATGTTTTCTATGGGGAGAGAGGATTTTAATATTTTTAAAGTAAGACTTAATTTTGAAATAAACGATAAGATATGATATAATAGAATTACATTTAATTCGTGAGTAAAAGAACGTAAATTCTTCAATATTATAATTTATAACAATTATTTTATTTCGCTCGTATTCCACACGTCAATATTACGAATTACTTCATAATATTAAATTTGTTTCTGAAAATAATTAAAATCCATAAAAACGTATTAAACAAACGATAAAACGGGTGCTTTTTTTAGTTCTTAAGTTCGCCATTGATTATTATGCACATTTCTCGGTATTAACGTGAAAAAATTTTATTTTACACTCTGAAATTTGAAATGGTAAGTCGTTGGAATTAAACGCTCGATTACTTTTCTTTATATAATATGATGCCCATATACGTCGTATTTCGGGTCGTGATCATTTGTCATTATATTACACTCGCATTTTCCATACAAACAATATTGGCGAATAAAGTTTCGTTTACCCGGAACGTATATATAAACAATTAAACAAAGTAATAATAATGATAATAATAATAATGATAATAATAATAATAATAATAATAATAATAATAATAATACTAATAATAATAATAATGATAATAATATGTCGTGGAAACAACGTCAAACAATAATAATAATTAGTCGGAAATGTTGTCCGACAAAATTTCGTCGTGGACAAATAATATAATTACATATATTATATAATATTATTAATATATATACCGTTAATCTAATTTGATGTTTTCGGGCGAAAGTTTGTAACGCGCCAAAGTGTCAACCATTGTTTTCCTTTACTCGGTAATTAGCGTCGAAAACTTCCGCTGCCACGTTGATTACGGTGTATAATATATTTATTTTTTTTTTTTCACACGTTCACGTATCATTCCAAGTTTTCCGACATAACCGACCTCTAAACGGTGTATAAAACATCTCAACTATGAGACACGCGTGATTTTTGTATACGTTTCGTGTTGTAAAAATATAATTTTAATTGCTTTGACGGCTTTTCTCATTAACTCGGTTTCCATTAAAAACTAATTAATATATTTCCCCCCCCGACAACGTTAAACCGCGGATAGGTGCGAAAACGAATAATAATTTAACTATTATAAATTCTAAGGGGTGCGGGTGTACACACATCATGTTATATATTTTAATGTAATAATATTATAATGTGTTTTATACGGTCAAACGCGTCAATTTTCATAAAAATTTATAATTCATGAAAACGTCCGTATCGCGAAATTTCGATTAAAATGCGGTTTTCCAACGACTAGCACGTCCCAACATACATAATTTATAATATTATTACCGATATTTTAATATTAATTAATTAATTAATAATAATAATGATAATATCTCAGAAATATATAACGTTTCATTCCTCGCAGAATTAAAATACATTTTTATATTAATATTTTAATTGATAAAATTCAATTTCCTACAATATTATGTATATAAGGACGCATTAAATATTTAAATTTTACTCACGATACGACAATCTCATCAACGTACGTTTGTTCCGCACTCCGGTTTAGTTTCGTCAATTACAATAATTTTCGTTGCGATGTTTGGAAATTTGAAATTTCATTTCGTTACTGTTCATACAAAAACGTTATGTAATTAATTTACATTTATATTTCATTAAGTCGTACTTATTAATTAAGTGGATTGTCTGATGTCTCAAACTTTTACCGCGCTTATTTTAATATTAATTTGGTTGACTCTGTGACAAAATAATTGTTTTATCCCCTATACGTATATATAGGTTCGGTCATAAAGTAAACATTTCTGTTTTTATTTTCTTAACCATCAAGCGTGACAGTGGTGTGACGATGGCGTGTAATAATATTTTGTCATTTCCCAACGAAATTGCCAAACATTTTGATTTAAAATTAAATTAAACGTATTTATTTTATATTAATTATTGTTTATTCGTGTATCATTATAATATAATATATAAAATTATAATTGTCAATTAGTCAGTGATATAAACAACAACATTTTTAATCGTATTTTATTATGTAATCATATTATTTATTCAAAAAATATAATGATATTAACCTAAATTTTTATATATTGTAATAATTGATAAAAATTTATTATGTTTTCGTCTGAAATGTCGATAATAAATTCTTTCGTTACAATTCCGACGTGCATACATAAACATAATATATTTAAATTTTAAACGAACGAATAAAAGATCAAACTTAATAAACTATGACTTGATTATAATAATTTAGAGAAAATTTAAAATACATTCTATACAAATACGTTAATTTATTTATATCCATAACCATTGTTACCCGAATAAATTGCATCATACGCTCACTGATAATAATTTACAATGTCGATTATGGAATTTAATATTTACACTCGTTGTTATATTATTATTATTTATTTTAAATTATTCTCGTTGACGGAACATAATGATGATGATAATAATATTGTGTCGTTCGTATATTATAATACTTTTGCGCAGCTCCATTTGAATTAAAAACAATAACGTACAAGTCCCGAACGGTCGTATTTCAGCCCTTTAATTATGATTATTTTAATTATATCACTCGGTGTATAACAATGAAATATTCTTTTGCGCAACATTGTCACTTGTATAAAATACATAAAGAACCGCGTAAGTGGTAAAATACTTAAACGCAAGTAAATTGCCGGTAAAATTATGAAGTAGGTATATAATACGATCACGTTTAAATTCGTTCTCTGAGATACGATTATTGAAAATTATTATAATGACCCCGAGAGAAAGACTGAGAACGAGGACATTGTGCTAATGACCGTGTCCCCACCCCCCGTCAATGATACGTATATAATAATAATATAAATAATATGGACAAAGAAATACAAAGTAAATCGCATTGTATCTCGTTATGAATGTCATCATTTCTTTATGGTAATAATATTCCTGTTTGTTATTCAAGACCAGCGGTTTTCGAAACCACGTTATTATTATAAGATTTGTTCGATGCGAGGACATGACGAAAAAAAAAAGAGAAAAAGAGAAAAAAATGGATCGTTAACGAAGGGATTATTTTACTGGGCTTTACTACTGGCAGTCATTTCTCTTTGAAACTTTATTCCGCCTTTGATGTGAATATAAAAATGTATATATAATACTCAGACACACACACACACACACACACTCGCAGGTACACATAATACTCGGAAAATTATGTTGGCGAGTCGTTGGCCTTCATTCAAAATGTCGTATAAGCTGCTCTTTTGCAAAAGCTTCCTCGTATAATAAATCTTCCCTTACTTATTTTTTTTTTTATTTCATTATCATTATTATTTCTATATATATACATATTACGTTTAGTATTATTAAAGATTTTTTCCCCCATAAATATATAGAATATTTCTAATATTTGTATTTAATATACATACTTAGAATACTTGTATTATATATATATACTCTTTGGATGTCGAATCTTGAAAAAAAGAAAAACTCTTTGAAAACGTACAACGGGGCGGCCTTCGACGAAAAAAAAAATGTATATTCAAATATGTTGCGTTCACGATAAATAAATAATAATAAAACAAAGAGACCATAAAGATTACAAATTAAGTTTTTGGACGTATTATATTATAATAATTTGTATGCTGTTCGTGTATTCGATACGAACGACGAGAAAATAATATAATATATTTTCTTTTGAAATATAATTTAAATACACTTTCATTGCTGATGTACGATTCCTTATCGAGGAATAACTTCTTCTTTTTTTATTTACGATCGGCGGGAGATATGATTTTATGCATATACCTACTCGTTTGATTTTACAATTTTACCATTCATCGACCGCATAAATATTTCGTGATTTATAATATATATATAGATTTACGTTTAGAAAGCGAATTGAAACATTTTCATTATTCGCGTGCCCAGAAATGTTACAAAGTATTATATAAAAGATATATTTATGTAAATATAATTCATATAATCGACGAAAATATAATTAGAATATTATATTATATTTTTGGAGAAACTCCCGGAAGTTATAATATTATAATATAGTGCTTTATTGACATTATTCGTTTAATGATTTTAATGAACGGAATCTATATTCAATAAAACATTATCGAACGCAACTTTATAATAATATTATATTAATTTAACATATTATTTATAGTCTGTTGGGTTTGAAATATTATATTTGTGCTTTAACGCGTGAATCAATTAAATTTGAATATTAATTTTCCTGTCTGTGGATCGATGTCTTTATCTCGCATGTTATAATATTCAGATAATAATCAATTATAATATTAATGCAATATATTATATTAATATAAGTATATACAACATGAGGACGCAAAAACAGCAATTTTGCATGTAATAAAATAACATGTTATTATTTTAATCATTTTATAATCAACTATTGTCTTAACGCTATTTTATAAATCAAAAATGATTACATTTTTTAGTCGAGCGATAATTACGAATGAAGACATAAGATCGTTGACTCCGACATCGAACTTGTGGTGGAACGACTTTTGGGGAACTCCGATGGGCACGGGAAATTCACACGGATCGTACAGACCCATCACCGTTTTGACGTACAGACTTAATTACAAGTAAAAAAAAAAAAAAAAAATAAAATAAATAAAAATATTTATATAATTCTATATGTTTTCCCCCTAGTTGGTTTTATCTCTAAATAAATATCTGATGTCTGATGGTTTTGTATTTATTTATCTTTACCGTAACCGCGTTTTGCAGATTATCCGGGTTGAGGGCCTCGTCGTACCACGCCACTAACGTGGTTCTACACGGTTTGGCTACTGGCCTGGTACTGTTGGTCGCCCGGACGGTAACGTGCCGACGTGGTGCGTTTTTATCGGCGTCTCTGTTCGCCGTACATCCGGTGCACGCGGACGCCGTGGCCTCGGTGGTCGGTCGAGCTGACGTGCTCTCGTGCGTGTTCTTCCTGTTGTCGTTACTGTGTTACGACCGACACGTACGGACGAGGGACGCGGCTCACCAGCACCATCAAGGCGTCGCCGGTGGCCGCAGGACGCATGGGCCAAAGATCGGTGCCGTCAGACCAACAACAGACCGGGCTGTCGGCCCGGCTGTCGCGTATCTGACGTTCTGCGTGCTGTTCGCCCTTCTTTCCATGTTGGCCAAGGAAAACGGTATATCTGTCATGGCAGTGTGTATCGGATACGAGCTCATGTTGAAGCTGAGATCGATCAAAATGACGAACAACAACAAAGTGAGTGAAATCTGATCGTATAGATACTTAATAATTATTCTACTATGGATAAACTAATACAGTTTAGTCGTAGTTTAGTTTGTAAATAATAATAATAATAATAATAATAATAATAATAATAATAATAATAATAATAATAATAATAATAATAATAATAATAATAATAATAATAATAATAATAATAATAATAATAATAATAATAATAATAATAATTATAATAATAATAATAATAATAATAATAATAATAATAATTCAAACGGGTTGAGTATTTTCCGACATGGTTTGCAAATTGAAAACTTTGGGGTGGCCACGAGATGAGCTGAGGTAGTACAAGTATATATAGTTAAATTCAAAACAGATTAAAATAAAATATAATCTTGTCAAGAATTCGAGATATTATTATTAAGTTTGTAAATTTATAATAATAATGTGAGCTGTTAAAACGATAAGACCGTCCGCTGCATGTACACATAATAATAATAATAATAATAAGGGTTGTAAATTGTAATAATATTATAATAATAATAACATTACGTCGCGGTCGGTTTGCCAGTCGACGATTACGGACACACTTAAAAACACTCTCGCGAGAACCGCGAATTATTATATTATTATTATTATTATTATTATATTATGGTACATTCACCTACGTAATAATAATAATAATTTTGTATTGTTGCGAAAATCGAGGAAAAATCCGTGGAATTAAACTCGAGAATTTACGAGAAATTAATATTAAGCATTTATTGTTGACGACGGCGGCACGAGCGATGAATAGAACGAGATGTTTTTGTCCGGAATTTAACGTGTATAAATTTATTATAAAATTAAAATATGTTTAAATTTCGTATT
Source organism: Tetraneura akinire (assembly GCA_021307375.1). Taxonomy (NCBI): domain Eukaryota; kingdom Metazoa; phylum Arthropoda; class Insecta; order Hemiptera; family Aphididae; genus Tetraneura; species Tetraneura akinire. Next base: position 3,329,978 of record JAIUCT010000008.1, read on the forward strand.
ATATTATTTTTAACGTACATTTTTTTTTTTTTAAGTAGGTGCTACGCATTTTTGTACCACCTACATTATTTGTACGACTTCAAGAATTAGGTTAGGTATGAAAAATAATATTTAATATATACCGCGGTTACGTTCGCGTACACTTTCCGTATTTTCGTATCCGTAAGTGTTGGCAAACGTGATGGTTTTTGAAAGAAATTTCATAATATTATCGTACTTAATGTGTTAACGAAGAAGTTCATTTTTAGTTTTTTTTTTGTTTTAACTGTTATTACTTTTTCATTTTTAATGTCTTGTCTTTCATTGCTGTATGTACGTACACCTAATCCGTAATAATAGTGCACACGATTTATTATAAAGTTAATGTTATTAATTTATTATTTTACGAGATACGACACGTATTATTGAATACAGAATGAGTTTTTAATCAACCAATTAGGGTAAGATATTTTTTTAATCTATTTAGTTTTTAAAAAATGAAAATTCGTTTTGAACAATAATTTCATTAGGTTTTTACGAATTTTACTAATTATTATTATTCGAATGTCGTTCCGAGTACTTGAAATTTCGTATAAATCAAAAAAATAATTTTCAAAATAATTATTTATTTTCATCGTTGTTATATTTCATAATTGATTTATTTATTAATTTTGTTTTAAAGTGTACCGACAATAGTACTGTAATTATAATTTATATTTTTACGTAATCGTTATTAAAAAACGATTCATATTTTTTTTTGTTATCGCGTAATTTAATTTTTGAACTATACGAAAAAAGATTCGTGATAACACGAAAATATTAGTACCTATTTATTGTTTCTGTCTCCGCGCGTGTAGGCATCGTATTGCACTCGTATATCAAACATAATATTAACGATTCTACTCTAAAATTCTATTGTAATCATCTGATGTTTTTCAATAGTTTATACGTTTATTAACCACTCGTATAACAATTTAATATAAATTCCACGTAAAAGAGGATATCGGAATTGATTGATGACGAGTAACAATGGAAATATTTCTATATTATATTGTTTTATTCGAAATTTCAATATTATTTTAATTTTAATTTAAAACGTTCGTATATAATTAATACAATAGTATTGTACATGAAATAATATAATAATATTATATTATAATGAGGATTATTTGAAATTCATTTTCGAATGAATAACTTTTGTTAAAATATTATATTTTACACGTTTTAAACAGTCGAATATATAATTAATCATAATTTTAACGGATGAAATATAATATTTTAATGATAAATACTGTATTGTGATATTGTATAAAAATTAATAATAATAATAATATTTGTTTTGATTTCACGCAATAAAATTTTATATTGTAAAATTTATAAATAAAACGATATCGTCGAAAACTTTTATGATAATATTATTATGGATCAGCAAATAGTTACGTTATAATAAATGTAAATACTATAATAATATGTTTAAAATTCTAATTTAATATTCACCATTTTACACGTCACAATATTTACAATATTCAAAAAGGTTATCTGTGTAATATTAACAGCTTATCATACGTCACATATAATAGGTATTATGAATTCGTCGTGTTGCGACACGTTTTTTTTTTTTTATTATTTATTGAGAACATTTTTGGGTTGTGTTAAAATTAAAAAGAGGAAAACTAAATTTAATAATGAATCTGATTTTAATCATTTTGTCGCACAAAACTGTTGATCCTCGCAAAATATTTATTTTAAAAGTTTATTACAAAAAATACCGTTTTATTATTCGTATTATATTAAAATGTATAATTCCCTCAATTCACGAGCTATTTTTTTTTTTTTCTTTTTTTTTTTTTTTTGTCCCTTTTATTAACAACGATTATAATTTATACGAGTTTACCATAACAAAATATCAGACCTAAATAATTAAAATATTTAAAAAATTTTCATCGTGTACGCACGTATATAAATATTATGTAATATGTATAGTATGTCCGTCAGTCATATAACTTTTTATACAAATTTTAATAATACGAGGTGAAACGTTGATGCGATAACATATTTTATACGTATTATTTATAAAATATTTTATTTTAGACGTATTATTTTTATTATAAACTATTTGTGACGTTGAAAATATATATAGGAATTTCTCCACCGCAGTGTTACGTATAATAATTTAATTAATATTTTTTTTTACGAAGAACACGCGGTATTGATCGTAGAAATTCGCTCTCGGTTACGCGCGTCCGTACGGTGATTAACTGATTACCGTACGCGTGGTATATGCGGTAAAAGGGTGTAGGTACCGCTATAGTAAAATAATTACAGTGGTTGATGTAATGACACGAATGTACAATGGGTATTTGGAGAAATTACGCGTAAAAATAATTATAATATTATTTTAATAATTATTATTGTCCTCTATAGATTTGGACGACACGAAATGTTCGGTTTCGGTACAATTATTATAATATTGCAAAAAAAAAAAAAGAGTACACGCGTAATATCAATTTGTATATTATATTGTACAGTCCCTCGATCCCTTCCTGCCCTGATCGAATGCCGAACGAAATTGAAGGTTCGCCTCGTATAATAATTTCGTGCGTTCAATATCGAATTGCATAAATTAATAATGAGCGTCGCGCGATCTGCTCGCAGTTTACGCGCGCGAAACGGAATTGAATTATGGTCGAATTATGCCCTCGCGCGCGAACATCACGTTAACGTCAAGTCGTACACATTTACCCTAATGGGATCGTCGTCGTTTCATATTTTTAGGGATTGTTAATTCCGAATCGTCTCCGTTATTGTTTCCCCGATGGAAATAATGAGCGTCGAACTCACACTCGAGGAGCATTATAATAATACAAGACAAAAAAATTGGTCGTATTAGTGTTTTTTTTTTTTTTTTTTTTTTTTTTATCCAACTAAACGATTTTGTATAATATATTTTGTCTTATATTCTTAAAGTCCAATATTATATTGTTAAAAATTAGTATGATTAAATATGATAAAAATATAATCGAAATGCAACTGGGTCACTGTGCCTATATACACTGTACACATGCTTCATTTCATTGGTTATGATCTTAACATCAATTTTAAACTTAACTTACCTATAAATATATCTAATAATAGTTTTTAATTATAAGTTTATTGACTAACGAGTTATTTGTTGTTGTTTTATGCTATACTAAAATTAATAATTATACGTATTTACAATTTTATTTTGTACTTTTACTACTTACTATATTTTAGTAATTTACTCGCTGATTTTACTGTTTTAAAGAACCAATGAACGTGGCGAACCGGACAGGAAGTGAAACGGGGTATGAAGTAAGATGGTTATCAATTAAGTTACCGTCATACCTATCTATTTATTTTGTCACGAGTCAAACTAAAATATTATTAGTCTACTACGAGAATCCATTTTTTTTCATTTACAATTCTTAATTTCGTTCGATTTAACACGTAATATATACGCGTTTGGTAAAAATATCCATTACGTATTTGTGTGTGCCGTGTGGGTATGTATAGCGGTTTTTCGGTGAAAAATAAAAATTACTTAAAAAAAAAAACCTTCACTTTCGAGGGATGTTTTGCACTGTCCGCGATGTTCTCGAAATGTAATTTGTCAAGAATTTCGGAGAGATCATCGTACTATGTACCGCCGTACGCGCATTTCTCATCGCGGATACGCCGCCGCCGCCGCCGGAGTGAAATTCTTTCCTCGTATAAACGCGCGTATATCATTTATTTTATTTATTATTGTCAAACGAAACAACCCCATTAACCCAGAAAACCAAGAAAAAAAAAACATAAAAAAAAAAAAAAACAAAACAAAACACGCGTCTGCGAAGAGCAAACCGAACGGGAACGGAGAAAAACAATTCGATCAAAATCCATTACAGTCGCGTACGTAATAAGCGCGTATACACCTACGCGTCGCGTGTCAAACGGTCGGATGGTATCTATAATGTGTCAGTGTAGTTTGTAGATTCGATTAGGAATTCTGCCAAGTGCCAACGTATAATATTAAACGTGTATTTCGATCCGAAGAACATCACCGATACACACGGTGTGTCATCAAGGGATATGTATAAAAAGTCACTAGCAAGACACCCTTCCCCTGGGGGATGATCGTGATGCGTGTGAAACAATTTTTGTATAAATGTTTCCGAGCTCGCGTTATTTATATATTATTAAATATTTTATATCGCTCGTTTTAAAATCGAATATTCGCGTGACGTGATAGATAATATTTATATTATATTAATATTATTACTACCTATTATACTCGTATTATATTGTTATTTAATGCGATATTTCGGAAACGTCAAATCGATCCCCTGCGAGAAAATATGATATAACGACGAGCTGCCGTAATGTATTTAATACGTATATGAAGTTTTACGCCAGAGTATTTACATTATAAAATAAAATATTATATTCTAAAATCCCTTCGATTTTTTTCTTTTTTTTATTCTTTTTTTTCCCCCGTCCCTCCCGGTTCTTTTTGTTATTATCAAAACGATTTTATATATATAAATGGAAACCCGAGGTATCTGATGTGTATGGTAATGAGAGCGGCGGAGGCTATTGGTCGTTATGCAAATATTGTGATCGTACACGATTTCAATATCGAGGATTATATACGCACTCGAGGGCTCGGATGCTGTTTGAATTCGAACAATCTCCATTTTGTACTCGGTTCGTTTTTATTTTATTTTTTCTGTTTTTTCTGTTTTTTCTGTTTTTTTTTTTTTTTTTTAATTGTTGGTAGATATATAGCAATTACGATATTTTAATGAATTATTCATGACGGCACGTTCAACCTGCTCGCGCATATAAATAATATTATTTCTATAACGCGGGTATCGAAAGAAAATAAAATAAAAATCAGTTATATGTATACAAAATATTACGTGTGTGTGTGTGTGTGTGTGTATTATATTATTGCACACGACTAACCCGCAGCATGAAAATTCTTCGCACGTGTTATTTGGAAATTGGTCAGACGTGAAAATTGTTTATGTATTCTCTCTTCCTATTTCTATTATTTGTCTTGTGTTATATTCGCCGTCTGTTCCGCTGGATTTGGCCGATGGCTACAAGAAGTGGGGGTAGTCTCGCGTAATGGAGTCTGTTATTGACAGATAACTTTCCCGATTGAAAGTTGAGTGTCCCGGACGTTCGTTTTTGTTTGCCAACACATGTCAGCTATGAGTACGTGCCCTGCGCCCCCTTTCCGTTATCATCCCCCCCGACGACGGAACGAAAATATTTTCTTAGCGAATTTTCCGCTGTAATATATAAAAATAATTTATCTTTTTCGTATACGGGAACGAAAATGGCCGAGCGTTTAATATATATTTTAATTTAATAACACGCACTGTCGCATTCCTGCAAAATCGCTTTGAATCGACGAGGAAACAAATACGAGTGTATAAATCCATCGACAGACACACTATATAATATTATTATTGTAAAATTTTGAATAATAATAATAAATGTTCGAATATTATACAGGTACAGTATACAAACGTCTAGTTTTATCGTATTAATTTTCATTTTTTTTTCCATTTCCCTTAATTTATAATACGACGAAATGTGTCGAGTATCACTACATAGTATTATTTGTAAGAGTCTAAGAATATTGTTTCGGGCGTATCACGTTTCAGCGGATACTTCACATTTCACATACCTATTACTACATTGTTACCGTTTACAATTGCAACTCGAGCATTATATACAATACGCGAGTATACCGCCGTTACTCCTTTGCGTTAACAATAGGGGTCACATAGAGATTTCTTTTTGACGCAGGGTCCATTGAAAAATAACGAAAAAAGTGATCTTTGGGATAGCGTTCAATGTTATATACTCGTATACTCGAGGATTTCGTTACTCTACTGTCAGAGTAAAATGATTTGGGGAGGAGACGAAAGAAGCTCCAGAAGGAAATATATAAGCCGATTGAAGTGTTCTTACATATACGTGTATATAAAGAATTATATATATATTTATTTATTTATTATTTACACACGCGCGCTTACAATATATAATAATATTATATTAGATATAGAGAGAGCTATAAGTCTATAACGTATGATGTCGAAGAAAAATTGCCATAGGAATAGTTCAGAGACATATTTCAATAGGAAAAAAAAGACCTATTCACGTATACTCGCATACACATGTCTACAAAGAAGTATATCGAACGTAGAAGTACTTATATATTGGTTGTGATGTGAAGGGAGACGGCTTAAAGAGCTTACGTCATATATATAAACGTCCCTGGGATGTGAAATTATGTAAGGACGGACATTTTTATAATATAGAATAATATCTATATACCAATAGTTATATATAAGTATATGTTCAGCTTGTGTAGTTACTTATTTCTAGTCCGACATAAAGTAATTTTTTTTTTTTTTTTTTACATGCTAGTCTAGACCAAATCTTTTATTTTTTTATTTTTTCGGAAGTCGAGGGCTTTGTGACCGATGAAAATTCTTCGTTGGGATTTATAAATTGCTCGCGTTATACACTTATATAAGAATTCTAGACGTTTTTCTTCTCGCAACAGTGCACAATAGGCATAAACGTCCCATTATTTTATTTAAAAAATAACTCGGATCAATCAAAATCGGATTTTTAACGTTATTCGCAACAATGCCAATTTTTGATTTTATAACGCTAATTCTTTCGACGTCTCGGCAAACGCATAGTGTAAAAATTCACATTGTAAAAATATATAATAATAATAATAATAATTCTAAATATTAACAAAAAAAAAAACCTCTTAGGATTTTGATCATTTCACAGAATTAAACGAAAGTATTACATTTAAACTTCAATATACCTACCTATAATATTATTATTAATCCGGAATTAAATTAAAGTTCTATAAGTAGTAAAATATAATAATTATTTTTCACGAATAGATTGAATTATTAATGCAAAAACTTATTTATGCCACATAAGACATATTAAGTATACGTATTTAATATAATATGTTAGTATATAGTTAGTTTAGTTGGTTAAACGGTACTGATTTTAAATACATATTTTCGTTCATCACGACACAAGAGTATAATATTATAATCTACCCGTATAAAAATACCATTAATAATACACATTTTTAATAATAATCATCATTTTAATTTAAAAAATAATTCATATACTTACATTAAATTTATATTATTAATATTGATTATTTTGAATACACTGCATTAATATTTTATACTATATATTATGTGAATGCAGAGATAAAACCAAATTAAAAAAGTAAAGGAAGAGTACAGGTGTATAAAAGATGGTGTTGAATTTTGATTAACATTTGAATGCAATGATAAATCATTATTCTTTGTCTATTTAATTTAACATTATTGTAAAATATTGAGAATCAATAATAAGAATCCGCGGCAAATAAACATCGAGTTTACTAAAATTTCAACTTAAAACACATAAAAAAAATTTGACACTTGAGATTATACTAAAATTTTCGATTACACAAAAAATTTCAACTTTATACAACTATAAAAAAAATTGAGATTTTGAATGTTTCTAATATTTTGGTATCTTGTTAAGTAATATGTCAGTATATACTTAAATGAAATTTTCAGATCTTAAAACCCAAACTTATCAATTTAATCAAATATTATATAGATAAAAATGAGAATTATAGGAAATATTCAAAGTTCAATATTTTGTAGAAAAATTTAACCGTTACGGTTTAGTTATAATTAAGTTATAAGATATTATTATTATATTTTCTAATTTTTTACATATAATAATATAATAATCGTATTCGTTACAATTTATATTTTATATTCAATAAGATCAAATTTTTAGCTACATAATATTTTTATAAGTACTTATAGAATTAAGAATATAATGTTTTATATTATTAATTAAGTTATAATAATACATAATAAAGGATATTTACATATAATAATTACATTTATTTTGTGATATAATTATATTGAATTAAATTAATTATTTTTATTTTTTAATACCGTTCAAAATAGAATATTTTATCACTTTAAAACTTTAATAAATGATTTATTATAACAATATATTATTACGTATATAACATTATATTATATTTATTGTTTATACTTTTGTATTTATAACAATAACTCACGTTATAATCACAATTTAATCATTTCATTTTTAGGTCATTATCATAACATTACAATCTGATGGTAAATTTTGATTATTTTATTCATTGAGAAAAGTTATTATTAAATTCTTATTATAACACAAACTTTTGTAATCACAAAATGTATTTATAAAACTTTGTATATGGTAGTTTTTAATCTAATTTTGTTATGTTTCCATTTAAATAATTTATGCGGTATTAAAAAAAAAAAAAAAAAAAAAAAAAAGTGTTTTCTCGTGTAAATAATAAAGACAACATTCGGAAAATCCCGTCAACTCAAAGTAGTGGTGATGGATAAAAATTTTGCAATATTTAAAAATATATTTACGTTAGTCTTTTGAAAATATAAAAACATTACGTCTTAAATCTAAGTACATATTATTTTTAAGCTTACCATCACCATCGACAAATAATTTATTAAGCCATAAGCAAATAATTTACATATACTTACTTTAACGTTTCAAAAGAAAAATCCAAATTGCATAAAATGTATACAAAAGAGGTACCTATATATTATTTAAATGTTAAACCCTAAAGCTGTAAATAGGTGTGAATAAATAATTTTACCATATATAGTTATGTAAAATATTAACAATATGTATAAATTATTATAATATGATATTTAACATAAAAGATGTTTGCAAAGCGTTAATAAACATGAACTAAGTATAATCATATTATTGTTACATTTACAACTACGTTTATTTATAATGCTATATATAATTTTGTTTTATTATACTTAGGTATACACAATACACCATAAACCTGGTCGATATGTTATTATATTATATACGAATTAAATCCTAATCGGTAATCACTCTTAAAACAAAAAACAAAAAAAGGATATTTAAAAAAAATATTATAACAACGGTTTATTAAAGAATTCATTTTTTTTTTTCTTATAAAGTAATATTTTAATTTGACGATTTAATCCCGATTCGAAAAATTAAAGGTAAAAAATATTCATTAATTTCACAATACGAAGTCGCGATAAGAGATTAAAAAATTTGTATATCCATTATTTAATTATTATATTCTGTTATCTCGTTCGGTTAAACTTGTTGATGGAATATTTTTGCTTATCCATAATATCATATAGGTATTATAATTCTTTGAACTATATAGAACGGAGCAAAACTTTGTCCTTCCAATAATTCCATCTTGCATGCGTATAACAGAACATAGGTAGGAAAATACAATAACTGTACAGAGTTATATACATATAGGTATATTCTCTGGCATATAAATTCATGCGAACACAATAGATGATTGTTGTCTGTTGAACTTAGAATTAAACACAAAGCAGAGGATTAGTTTCGTGCCATTATATATTTACACACGTATATAATATTATATAATACGTGTGTGCAGTACACGACTTACGTCGGTTGTATCCGCGAGCTAATAATATTGCCTTGTTATATATTTGTTAGCCATATCGAACGGATGATTTTCCGAGTGGTTTTTTTTTTTATATACAGAACATTATTATCGTTATTTTACCAACCACTGCGTATATATCTGCACGAGATTTCAAGTCATTTTAAGTACCCCTTCAGTTTTATTTTAAATAATACGCGAATAATTACTAGATTACATCGTGAATAAATAGCGTACACTCGTATTTATAATATTCGTCGAAGGGAGCGAGCACTAATAAGTATTATTTTATGGAAATAATGATGTATTTGACAAATACGAATTATCATATAAAAATCGTTCGAGTGCGTATTGTTATAAATCTATATTTATTTTTATTTTTATTTTTTTCTTCCAGAGTACGGTGTATAGCATTCGATTTCGGTACGGTTGTTTTTTAAGTGCGATATATTTTTTCCCTTTTCCTCGTGTCCGAATATGAATTCCGAGTACGACCGGGGCACTATAAATAATACGATTTAATAACAGTGCGAAAAACAAATCGAAAAATATTATAAACCGTAAACGTGTGTTATAGATCGATATAACATCATAATAATATCACAGATTAACCGTTCTCGCGAACAATGCAGAATCGTTCACGAGCGATTAGTCCGCTACATGTTACCGCGCGGCCATCGTGTTTACGATAGCTCGACGTCCCATAATCGGGCGGGATAAACCGTAGCGCGGAGGGTTTATAATACGGTTTATACCGCGTTTTGATTAAAACGCGGTAAGGCGTACACTAACCGAATCATATACTGCTACCGCAGTGTGTATTATATTTATGTAATCTGTTATAATTCAGCTAGGACCGGTGAGGCGATGTGCTCGAATATTACACTGTATAAAATATATACCTATATTATATTCGGTATAAAAATGTAATATACCTGTCGTATGCGTACTTTAAATTATTTTAGTATTATAATAAAATGGTCGCGTTACACGACGAATATAACTAATTAGAGTACGTAGGAAATAACAAGATATTCAAATTTACAATTTATGACATTCATTAGAGGTCGCCAACTCTCGCGAGGAGTCGTAAAAACACGCGAAATACTAATATAATATATAATACGTACGTCGTACAAACTATATATAAAAAAAAAGTACTCAAAAGATCATAATCGACTCGATGAAAAATAATTATAATGCCATTTTGTTAAAAATAATTATTTTAAAAAAAACAGTGTGTATAATTATAACGCATAAATGTATATAATTTTATACGATATCTTAATTTATTATACTATACAAGCACCCGAATTCGAGGGTCGTGTTATCAATTATTTTCTTAAGAACGGAACATCATAATATATACATACAAAACAAAGTATAATATTACGCGATTAATCGCGTAATAAAAGTCAACGAAATTAATTTTTGGTCGTACATTTTAACGTAATATTAATATTTAAATTTGACAATTTTCAAAATAATTATTCTACGTATATCATGTAAAATGTACGAATATTTTTTATGTGATAACGACACGTTAATTTCTTAAACCAAATACGCAGAATCTGAACTTAACACCAAGATTAATTTCAAATATTAATATGTTTATGTACTAACCTCATTGTGTAATGCTACCATCATATTATTATTTACTTATATTTAACTTTATTCAAAAGTTTTTTTTTTTTTTATCTGAAGTATTTTCGTCTTCCACTTCATACGACTCGTCGACCGTCTATTTTTAAACATCGCTTTAACATTTATGGCGCGAGTGTTTTCAAAACGGGTAAATAAAAATCGTATTTTACGCCATGTTATACTCGTATAACAACTATTACACGCTTCAATCATTTTCAAGTTGGCTAAATAATAATTTTAACGTTTTTTTTTTTTTTTTTTATCGTTCAACCCGTCGCTCTTTGATTTATTAGTATTATATCGTTTCTCATAAAATATAATTATTTTATAAAAACCTAATATAGTATGTCAACAATATGATTTTTATCATTGACATCAAAAGATTTAATTTTCAGCCAATTGTTACCACATTAACTATTAATAATAACGATTAATGAATATTAATATTTATATTCCATACTTTTTTTTTTTTTTTTAACATTATATTAGATTTAAATTATCGAAATCGCGGCTTTGATATTAACTATTTTTCGTTGATTCCGCATGAAAATAAATATTTTTAACGATTTTTTTTCCAAATTTCATTAGGAATCATAATATTGTCTTGTATATTATATATAATATACGTCATTTAACATATATTTATACTTTAATAAATTTAACATTTTATTTTATAAATGTATATTCAGAATTCAGAAATGTATATTATTATTAATATCATTACATTATATCGAAACGTCCGCGTATAAATATATATGAACAATTTAATTTACTTTTATACAATATTTAGAATCTGCGTACAATGGAAATCGTCGAGACTTTAATATAACGAAATCTAATACTATACGATATAGTATAGTAGTTTACCTCGTTTGATAAAAGAAATATGCTCAATTTTTTCAATGGACTTTCTTATATAAAAAAAAAAAAAACCATACGAAAAATATGAAAAGTTGTGTAGGAGGATAATACGAGTAATAATAATAATAATAATAATAATAATAATAATAATAATAATAATAATAATAATAATAATAATAATAATAATAATAATAATAATAATAATAATAAAAATAATAATAATCAAAAGTCGTAACTAAGTATATTCCTGTGCCGTATTTCTAATTTCTCAACGTGTATACGTGATACGGAGTGATCAAAATTTTGTTATTTCATATATCTTTGTAGCGCGAAATTCAGATCGGCCCACACATACTCGTATAAATAAATAGTTAAATTTCGATTTAAACGACGGAAAAAGGATAGAAAATGGGCGAAAAACAGATATAATATCTTATTATATAATATATATTAGTATCGTGCATTATATTATTAATTTTCATCCGACGTTTTCGATTCGCGCGATTAATATTATAAACTCGACCCTCTGGATTTATTATTATATAAAATAAAAAAAGATGAGCTGATACTCCTGCCGCACAGGATACAGGTGTGCGAATCATAGCGTTTAATTTTAATTAGAATTTGAATGCAATGATAAACCATTGCATTCGTAAAAACGATTCTGAGCGAAGTTCAGTCAGATTATAATTTTCGTTTGAACTAAAAATATCAACTTAAAACAGCTATAAAAAAAAATTGAGATTAAGGATTTTTCTAATATTTTAGTATGATGTTATGTAATATGTAAGTATACTTCAGTAAAATTTTCAGACCCTAATACCAAAAATTGCCAATTTTATCAAACATTATATACGTAAAAACGAGAATTTTACGAAATATTCAAAGTCCAATATTTTGTAGAAAAATAAACATAACGGTTCCAAAATTATACCACATATATATAGTAGCTATGTGAACACCCAAAAAAATTTTCAAGTCTCTATCTTAAAAATTGCCCGAGTTATCGAGAAATATAGAAATTGAATTCGTCAAAATTTCATTTTTCGTGAAAAATGCCGTTTTTTCGTCATTTTTTCGAAGTTTTTTCTACCGCTTATAGTTAATTTTGAGAAATTCGAAAAATGACCTAAATAAAGTACCATCTACATCCACTTTTACATCTGAAACTCGTTATTCGTGAAAATCTAAGCATTATTTCGGGTAGTAAAAGTATTTTCAGAATAAAAAAAAAAAAAAAAAAATCACACATCATTGTAAAACCAATACATTCTTCGCTTCGCTCAGAATCTAAAATAATTATCGATATCGATATCGATGTATAGAGATATCCATTTGAACTTTTTCCATTATATAATAATATACTATAATAGATTCGATGTTTGCGTATAATATAATAAAATAAACAAACAAAATAAACAAAAAAAACGTCAAACTATATCTTCGGAAACTAAATTTTATGAATCTATACACGATTACATAATTTATTGTAATACACAGTTTATTATCTGCGTCACAATATAATAATAATAATATAAACGACGTATCGTTCTAATATTATAACGTTCGTGTTGAATTATCTCGCGCCACTTTGTTCTCCCCGCGTATAATATTATAATAATACGAATTTAATACGAAACAGGACGCGCGGTCGTTTGCACGACAAGATAATATACCGAATATAATAATATGATATGAATCGATTCAAACACGTGTTTGCACTTAACCCGTACGCCGTTAAACTATAAAATATCGTGTATTTATTATATTATTATATTCAGACACACGAGATATTATTATTATTATTATTATTATTATTATTATTATTATACGAATGAAATCTGAAAAATAATATTTTTATATAATAAACGTATACGTAAATCGGCGTCGCGATGAGTATCGGGACGAGATATGACTAAGGGAAGTTCGTTGCCCCGGGTTTAATAAACTATGAATTATAATATTATTATTTTAGCCCGTTTATTGGACGGAAGGCAACAACGGTGTATTTATATTATTATTATTATTATTATTATGGGAACGAGGAAAAAGAAGAAATGGCCATCCGTTGAAAAATAATCGTTAATCTCATAATGGCCAACGTTTATTCGCGTGAATGTCGTGAAATTTTATATTTTCATAAAAACAAATTGTTTATTAAAAAAAAAAAAAAAAAAGCAGAAAAAAAAATACGTTCGCGGTGAATTTCGCAGAGGGCTGATATTTTTTCCGTTTTTTCCGGACCTAAATCCACCCCCGCGGGCGCGAGTCTTTAAAAATTATTGTTCGCAATTTACCATAACGTATATATAAGACGTTCGTATATATATTATCATAATATATTATTATGATAACAATATGCTCCGAAACTATATTACGATTCTATATAATATAGCAATAAAATCTTTTTCGGTCGCGTATACGTACATAAAAATTATATGCGAATAAAATACCCACGAACTGTTTAAATTATCGGTTATACGCGTTTTTTCTTTCTTCTTCTTTTGTACCACTCATGCACCTACCGAGCTCATAACAATATATCACCGTTTAAAAGTTTAAAACTCGAAAATATATTTGTAAAAACTATTCCGAATCGACAAAATTAGCTCGTTTATATTTTACAAAAGTTTATATAATAACCGCCACTGGTATTTTATGCGAAGTAAAGTAATTTAATTTGTTGCGTTTTGTACTTTAAAAAATTAATAATAATAAAAAAAAAAAAAAAAAACGTATTTTACGTCATTATATTACAAAAATTATATACGTGTTAAGAACGAGGGTGAAAATTACGAATACAAATTACTCTTATTTCCTTTTTTTTTCTTTTCTTTTTTTCTTTTTCTTGTCATCGCGGTAATAATGAAATATTTATTATGTTTATTGTTTATGTATCACAATAATAATTACTCATATTGTACACAAGGAGAAAAACTTCAATTTATAATTACTTATTTGCGGAGTTAAATAATTGTTATCATAACATTTGATAACTATACAAATATAAAATATTGTAATATTCTTAGAAAATGTCTCCTATATAGTAGAATTTCCTATCGCACGATTGTTTGTATAATTTTGATTTTGACGTTGAAACAAATTTCACGTTAACCGTATATTATAATAATTTCCTGTTCGTGTGGTTTTTCGCAACAAACGACGTTATGATTTTTTTTTTAAATATTGTGGTCTTGTCAAAAACGAAACTCTATATCTAAATTCTAGCGAAATGCTGTGACGTAGATGTGATAAAGTATTTCAACATTCATCGTACCGTGATCGCGGCGGCAAGTTACAAAACTTTAGCCTCTGCGCGCGGTTCTCGAAACGATTTTCAAGACGTATTTCCGGTTTGTAACGTCGTGCGCGTATGCGTATAATATGTCTATGAGCTGGCTCTTCCGTTCCGGCAGCGGCGGCAATCCGGTAAAACGCATTACGACACGGCGATACGTCATAAAGACAATTGCGGCGCGCCATTAGTCATCACCGTAAATAATAAGACGTCGGGGTGAGAGAGAGAGAGAGAGAGAGAGAGGTTCCTAATGGACGTATTATATACTCACGTTATGTTTCATACACGCACGTATAATAATGGAGTAATGCACTCGACGAAGAGTTATGAAAAAGCTATATAATGCTTTTCGTGTTATATAATTTATATCAGTAACTGGATAAGAATTTTTTTTTTTTAATGTAATTTCTCAGCTTTTACAGTCATATTTTAGTTTAAAATACGTTTTTTAATTCGAATCGAACTCTAAATATTTATCCTACAAAAAAAAAAAAAAAAAAGAATAAATAAACGAATTTGATTTAATATAATTTATTTGTCTGTAAAACTGTTAATACTGTCGACGTTTGATCGCGTTATCAAACATTTTACACGTTATCAAACAACTGTAACGATTTCAATGATATTTACTCGCGCGAGCAATAGTTATTATTTACATAAATTCCATACACGTGGCGCACGCAAAACGCATATTATATATTATTTTATCTATATTATTCTTTTGTCGTGAGTATGGAATTCGCAAAGTTTCTATGTAGAACAAAAGTTCAAAACAAGATATGAAGACATTTTACTGTACTGCGAGGACGGAGGTTTTACTATACACACGTACACGATCTTATAATATAGTAGTAGCTCTATACGCGATAATATAATAACGGTGTATAGACGACCATACTTTGAATCTTATCTTAATTAAAAATTTCAAAAAAAATTATCTTAATCTCGACGTTATCCTCCGTTGAATATACTCGTATACGCGGGTTTTTGCGGAAGTTCGACGATAGTGTATGAACATTAATCGAAACGATAAATTATTTTCATTATTAATTATTATTATTGTAAATCGTGTAAAATAATATTATCGCAACGTAATAAATTGCAAAATATTGTGTTCTTATACTTCTTGCGGATCCGTATATACACGATTGTTTCACTCATCCAACGAAATCGTTTTGTATTTTGACCTTTTATTATTATTATTTTATAAAATATTATAACCTTTAAGTCATTTCGATAATAAAAATCGTCAAATGATATTTATTTTAGTTTTGTTCCGATGAAAACAAATCTTTGAGTACCTGTACACACATAATAATAGTCCACTGAACGTATAAATATTATAATATATTGTACGATAAATAATATATTATTATTATATCGTATTATACAATTTAAGCGTTAAAACTGTCGCAAAAATGCAAAACACTTTTAAACTGTCAAAAACATTGACAGGTCGTAATATTATAATATAAGCACAAAACATAATAATATAATAATAATATACAATATTGAACGCGCGATATCTTATCCTTTATACGATTTTGTTATTCTGCATATATTTACAATCAATCGAAACCCATTGAAAACGATAGGCGATAAGGATAACAATTCACACGGATACTAATATAATTTGTAAATTGAATTAATTCATACGGACATTAATTTTAGTATTCTAGTCGGTAAATATTAAAATTCGGAGAAAAAATTATACTGTCATCTTATAAGTTATAAACCATATGTGAAAATAAGAATTTCGAAAAATTTACAAAATTTGTCGTGATCAGTGAATATTTTAATATCGGATCTGTTGAAATACATAATTTTTTTTTTAATTCGTCAGTATGTGGACTTGGCATATGGTTTTTTTTTTAAATTTTTCTAGAATTTATTTTAATTTATTATTTTCAAACTGATCCTGTTGACATTTTGTGACTTTTGTACCACCAAAACGTGCAGATATTATGTGAATTCAAAAATTCAATGTATAGAGATAATATATAACTGTGTAACGATAATGACTTTTAAAGTTTTAACCTGATATAATTGCGATCTAACCACTAACTAATTTACTAATACGAAATTATCGTTCGATACAGGTGCTAGCGGATCAAGAGTGCAACAAGACGTTGAAAATTCTGGTGACCAGCGCCGCGGCCATGGTAGCCGGCCGTCTGTGCGTGATGTCGGGCTCGATGCCGACGTTCGCCACGTCCGACAATCCTACGGCCAAACACCCGGATCCGATGGTCAGGGCGTTAACGTTCCTACACTTGCCCGTGGTCAGCGCCAAACTGCTTGTATGGCCGCAAGTGCTCAGCTACGATTGGTCAATGGACGCGGTGCCACGAATCGAGTCGATGGCCGACCCACGGAACGTGGCCACCGCGCTGTTCTATGCCGCGCTGATAGCTGTGGTGCGCGCCGCTGTCCATCATCACAGCCGGCGGCGACAGACCGCCTTGGCAGTGGCCACGGCCGTGTCCGTCGCCTCGTACGTGCCCGCATCCAACGCGCTGTTCTACGTCGGTTTTGTGGTGGCCGAGCGCGTGCTGTACATACCCAGCGTCGGCTACTGTCTGCTGGTCGGCTGTTCGGCCGCAGTTCTCACTAAGAAAGCCAACGGACGTCATTCAGCGGTCGTGTACGCGCTGTACGCCGTGACGGTGGCCACATACGGCCTGCGGACCGTGATGCGTAATCGCGACTGGAGCGACGAAGAGTCTCTATACCGGTCGGGCATCCAAGTGAACCCTCCAAAATGTAAGTGTCTATATTTCTATAATATATTTTATTTCATTAAATATATAATTTAATATTATATTTTAATATTAATATTAAATTTAACTATATATTATTATATTTAATAATTAATTACAATTTTAATCAATACGTAATATAGGTATTATCTGATGAACTTCTCTCAAAATCGTATTTCCGATTGTAATAATTTATCATTGCATTCAAATTTTAATCAAAATTCAACACTATCCTCTTTACACCTGTATCCCTTACACAGCTCTTCTCTTTTAAATTTGTAATATTTCCGCGACTCGTTCGTTTTCATTTCTGTGACGAAACAAAATTATATTAAGTTTTGATAACAAAAAACTACCTTTGGAAATATTATTATATAGGTCTTATCACATAAGTCATCGCGATAATAATAATAATAATAATTAATAATACGCGGTTCCATTAAAATTAAGCGAGCTTACGATTGTAATATAGAAATTCTCGTATAACATTTTATATATATATCATGACGTATACGCATTTTACATTTCAATTTATGAGATGGAACGAAAGAGAATGCGCAACATCAACTCGTCGACGACTTTTATTCAGCGAAGAAACTCGGTGAAAAGTTTATTCGTCGCAAAACTCTCATTCGCCCGATCGCAATTAGCCGTTACGTCGCGTGTATTCAAATGTCGTATAATATACACAGTTGTATTGTACATGCGAACGTATTTATTTTTCATTTTTATTATTATATAAAATATATAACGTTACGAGATTTCACGGTTTATTACTAAGACTTTTTTTTTTTTTTTAGAATCTCGTTACGAGCGCGTTTCTTCTGAGAAACTTGCCGTTGCCGTCTTATAAATTTCATACATATACACTAAAATAACATTACATCGCAGTCCTTATTTATTATACAGTTTTGTCGTGTATATAGCGAATAATAACTAGATATAAGTGGACTGTTTTTTATCCCTTCAAAGGCACTGGGGGGGGGGGAAATAATAATAACAATAATAATAATAATAATAATAATAATAATAATAATAATAATAATAATAATAACAATAATTATAATAATAATAATAGTGTTTAATCACTATTTCGTTTTTCCGCGCGGATCGACCGATGCGCACGCCCTCGAAGACATTCCGCTGTCACCGAAAACCGTTTTTTTTTTTTTTTAATACAGGAATGCAATACCGAAACAAGAATAACGCGCCCCACGTATAGAAAATGTAATAATAATATACGACACCGCGCGCGCGAAATTCGGGGAGAAATCTTAGAGATGTACGCGAGTACGTCGTTTGTATCTCGCGGTTAGGAACTCGAATCGAAAAACCGCGGTCGAGTCACGCGTAGAATTCGGAAAACCGAAATTCCGAAACTTATTATTGAAAACGAAAGTATTTTTTTTTTCTCTTTTTCACTCTTTATTATAAAATGTATAATATTATTATTATTATTTACACGGTATTTGTCGTGGAGTTCGCTGGCCGTCTGACGAGAATTATACAACATCCAAAAACGTTTTTGGCGAAAACATATTACGATACTTACAACCGTTCTTGTATAAAATAAATATAATATACGAGTTTTGAGATATCGCGAGATGGACCGGACGTAATATTTTTTTAATAATATTTCACTCTATACGGCGTTGTCGTCTTGCGCGGTCCCCCCGAATTGGTTTTTATATCTCGCGAGTACATAAAAATATAACCGAAATACGTTTTGAAAAAATAAAAAATAAACTTTTGCTGTTCGACCCCCGTACATACTCTGTAACCGGGTTTTTAATTTTGTCCTTTCGGTCGCGCCATCAATCCATAGTCACGATATATGCAATATATGTAATATGTGTGTATACGTCCCTCCGGTCATGACGCGTTTTAATTCAATCAAACGGAACAGGTCCGGACTGATCGTTTCCATTATTTACTCCCCGGCCCTCCACCTCACGTTTCTTTCCGCCAGTCGTACACTCATCTCTCGACTGTTGATTAAATTTCAGCCTACGGCAATCTCGGCTCGATACTCAGCTCACAGGGCAGAACCGACGAGGCGGAAATGGCATACCGCGCCGCGCTCAAATACCGTCCGAACATGGCGGACGTGCATTACAATCTGTAAGTACCATTATAATTTATTATAATATTATATTATATTATTTGTTTATTATTTATACGCCCGTATAGATGGTCGTAACAATAAAATAATATTGTATACAATTTGGATAACACGAAATGCCGGCGCACGTTGTTTGTGGTTAATGCGATTTTCCGAACTCCGAAAGTAATATTTACCGCGTAGGTACCTGTCAGGGTAAACAAAAAGAAAAGAAAAAAAAAGGAAATTTTTTTTTTCTTTCTTTTACTCGGAATTTCGTAGATTATATTCTGTTGCCCCTGCTTGTTTCGCTCGTAAAATATGTCGAGTTATTTATCGGAGGGGGTGAGTTTTGTGCCAAATGTGCCGTATAACAATCACAGTCTTTATTGAAGACCGTAAAAAATATAAAAAATATATATATATATATTATATAAGGATCGTTTCTTATACGTACAGTTCTTCATCATTTTATTCTCGTCTGCGGAACACAACAATAAATTGAAATACGCTAGGAAAAACAATTTAATAACACACCCAAGAAGCTTATGGCTGTCCAAGATCTGATGGCTTTTATACGCCTACTTTTTGGTGAATGAACGCGATATTATACGCGCAAACACACACACATTTATATATACGTATATATATATTATATCCTTTTCAATTTTTTCTTTTTTTTTTCCGTTCTATCTATAAAGAATGAAACGTCATGTTACTCACATAATGAAACTCAAGAGCAGTATATATACGTATATAATAAAAAAAAAATAAGAAAAAAAATTCAATAAAAACCACATTGTTCTGGAGTTTAACGGTATATAGAATGACATGACGTGGTCTAGAACATTATAAGTGAAACGATCACGTTTCCGTGTGATTTGTCTTGGTTACTTACGACCCAATTCCCGTTTATTTTTTATTTTTATGATATTTGAATTTTTCGAATAAAAATAACTATTACCTACCTACTATGAGGTTTTATCATTTATTTTTATTTTTCATTTGGTCGAATGAAATATAATAAAATATTATGTTGGAAATAATACACCTATATAGACATTAATAATTCCATTTTCATTGAATCCCTGCAGACATGTTCAATATAATAATTTAAGATTGATCGTGTTTGGCCTTCACTCAAAGAACAAACTATAAAACATAATATTACATACGTCACATCTCGACGAATAATTATTAATATTTTTTAAAAAAAATTGAAAATTAATATACATCATAATTATTACAAAATATGCATTAATAACTTGGAACTATTTATACTTATATATAAATATATCCTTTGGGATTTAATTTAATGTAAACAATTAAAAAAAAAAAAAAAAAAACAATCTCTTCTTTATTACTCGTATAAATAATTTTTAAAAATAACTTTGTTTATAAGAAAATAATAATAATTTAATATAAAAAAGCCAATGCGTCTGGAATATTAATAAATTATACCGTAGACAAAATTATTTTCGGGGGAGGGGAGACTTAATTTTTGAAGGTCAATATTTAATAAGGACAATAATAATAATGATAATAATAATAATAATTATTATTATTAATTTGAATATATTATGTATTATGTATAGTAATTAAATGCAATACAAAAATTCGGTTTAAAATATAATTCGATATGGATTTTTGTCTCAAGTCCAATCTAATATAACGTGATATACTTATCGTATATTATTATTATAATTATAATATTATGTTCTAAAAGTGATAAGAAGGAAGAACGCTTTAACGTTAAATAATACTACACACTCCGAAGGGAGTAATAATAAGCAAAAGTCGATATCGTGTATATAATATTCAATTATTTCCGAAAACTCAAAGAACGTGATCTTCAGCGGCTGCGGTCACGCCCCGGATCAAAGAACCTATTGTGTGTGGACCCCGTACGCAATTGCGAGTTTAGTCCGTTGTGGTCGGCGAAAATCACCAATTTCGCACTTGAACTGCGTTTCGAAAAGGCAATAATAATTCGCGTTAGATCTTCGAATCGTTTTCCACCGCTATTCGCAGCGTATACGAAACGTACGTTGTACAAATCTTATATACAACGAAATATTACCTACGAAATGTCTCATCTTGTTCATTCCGAAACGAACGAAATAGCATCGAATTACACGAGACAATTTCTCGCTAGTGTTTTTAAAATGGATAAAATAATTTAAATTTATAAAATTTAAATAATTTAAATAATATAAAACCTATACGCAAAATCTTAATTTGTTATCATTATTTTGTATAGTTGGGCTTATCCCGTTCATTAAATAAAAATAATAATATAACATTCGTATATACGTACAGAAATTGTATGACGTCTCTCACGACAGTCATGACAATTGCTTGCGACGATTCGTAACAAATGTTGCGCAATATACGTCGGCGGTAATATCGGGTCAAGCCGTTGTTCGGTAGTAGAAGTATAAGTCGGTACGATTTATGTATACAATATAAAATATATATACATGCTAGTAGCGAATGATCGAGAAAGCAATATACGTGAAAAGGAATCGTTTATGGCCCGACTGCAGTTATAGGACCGATTCCGCAGATGTCGCCAGGCAATAACACCCACCCTTTCGAATGATCGAGGACACGAAGCGGAGTGCCAAACGAATATAGAAAGAAATCACATAAAATTAAGGACAAATTGCTCCCGTCCACCGCCGGCTCGAGGAGAAACCGAATATTGGCGACCAAACTTCTCGACTATACTCAGCCATATACAGTATTAAAGTATAACTCGTTCACAATAGTGTGATAAATCTACTGATATATAAATATATATATATATATAGGTATACGCGTATTATGTCTTAGAATTGTCGGTGAAAACTTTCTTTTCTTTCTCTCTCCCTCTCGATATTCTTTCTTTAGACGGTAATCGTCCGCGTCTATTGTTCTCCTTTTATTATATTATATACCGCTGTATACACCATGCATTCTTGTGCACGTTATACCGCGGTCGTATACTTTCCGAGAGCGCCCGAGGGGTAGTCCGTTACTATTTATTTATTTTATTCATCCCGAATCGTCGTCGTAAACACGATATCGTATAGGTAATAAAATTATTTACATTTCGTTTTCGAGCGCACACATTAAATAATATATAATATATCATTTATTGACTTTTTCGTGTAAACTGTAAGGCATTTGTTTGCGTTCTCGTTAAGTCATCGCAAATTATTATTATTATTATTATTGCGTTTTATAAATTTATATAATGTAATATAATGTATATTATTAGCACATAGCTGGCGTACCGTTGCAGAAGCAATACGGTACAATCGTCCCTTTGATCGTGTCCGTTGCGTTTACAATATAAATAATATTATATTGTTCTGCTTAAAAACCAACGGAGCACTGCAATAATACTCGCGAATCCTTCGTCCGCATTCCAACGTGTGTGCAGGTCACCGGGTTTTCGATTACGTCGACTGACGTTTAAAGTTAAACATCGCGTTTATGTATTATGAAAACGACTTGTGCGAATATAATATAATATATATTCATAGGACAACTCGAATATATATAATACATTAATACGTATATAATTCGTATATTATATTGCTGAAATGTTTTCAAGCGTTCATAATATTTCCACGCTCGATTTTATGCGCATTATAATATTATAATATAATATTCAATTCCATATAGACCGCCGTTCGTTTTTAATTCTCTAATAACAATATAATATAATTATACCTATTGTATAATCCGTACGATTACGAGTGACTGTTAATAAATCGTAATATTACGCTTTCTTCGCGATAAAAACAAATATCTCATAACATACGCAAACGAAACAATTAGATATTCGGCAAAAATACTCACGGTCAGAGAAGAGGCCAAGAAAGAAGCTAGGTCTTTGTTCTGTCTACTCGACAGTTCGACATTTACCTATTTATTTATAGTCTATGCCAGGATCCTGGAAATAAATTTAGGGCTTGGCCATCCAGTCATTAAATCAAAGCTATAAATGGTCAACTGTAACTTCAGTCAGAAGATAATAGGATAATTTCTGGTGCTCCTTCATAAGACCTTAGGGCGCCACACAAAGCAAATGCAAATTCAAAAAAACATACGCTTTTCCGTATGCACTATAGGATACGTTATTAACGAATCAAACGTCAACGGTTTAAGGTGCTTACAATACATTATAATAATATTAACAAAACACATAATAATATGAATAAATATATAATTTTGAAAACACACAAAAAAATAAATAAATATTTCACCTAGTATAATATTATATTTATTAAAATAATTACAATATTTACACAATTATTACGATATTTTATTTATATTGTCGTGTTATGCGTATGTTTTAACATTGAATATTATAATTATTATACATAAACAATACCGTTTCATCAATTTAATAATTCCGAGTAATACGAATTTACTAATTATTATTATTGTCTTAGTTTCTTGATATTGTTCATAGTGTCATTATGTCGAAATATCGTCGTCTCGTTGTACCGTGAACAAATTCAATCGTACGAAAACGATGCGATTTTAATAATATTCGTTCGGAAGGCGCTGACAAACTACGACCTTGTTAAACTATACAGAATTAACGTGTTCAATTTTAATATCGTAATAATTTCGTATTTTTCCACGTTAAATGTTAAAATACTTATAAACGATCGTTTCGTGAACAACAAGCAATAATACACTGAAACGTACCACATACGAATTTTTTTGTTTTATTTATTTTATTATTATTATTTCGCAGCATCCGAACGACTATTATTTTATTTTATTTTAATTTAATTTAATATTATTTCTCACGGACTATAATAATAATATGTTTAGGCGTACCCTGTACATATACGTACAATGTCGCGCGCGTGAGTTTGAGTAGTTTGACTAAACGACGTGTTGCCGGCAGGCGACGGACGATGATTGATTCGCGTAAAAGTTTTAAACGCGCACAAACGATTCCGTCGGCGTGGAAGTCGTCACGTCGGACGTCGGACTATATAATGTATACACTAAAATACATAATACGAAAAAGCGCTTTTTTTTCTTTTTCGTCCGTTTTTCATAATGTTTTTTTGTATAACAATTTATTACGTCAGAAAAAAAAATAATAATAAAAATAATCTAAACGTACGTAATATATATATTTTTTTTAAAAAAAACTAAACACTGCGGATGTCGTTAAAATACAAATTTTATATTATAATATATGCGGATAAATGTGGATATTTTCCAGTGTGATGCATATACAGGACGATCGCAAAAACTATCATTATGTTATTATACATATTATTATATCTTATAAGAACACTCCGTACGCGAGTATAGAATAAAAACAATATTATACGAGTATATCGTACAATATAATTATATAGTGAGTGTCTCGTATTTTTATGAATTCTCCCGCAGATTTCACGAAAACGTTCACGGACACCCGGTATAATTTTATTTAATTCTTCCTGTAACCGCGTTTTCCGCGTTGAAAATCCAACCGCCCCGTCGTTTAAATCGTATATACGTATATAATATAATAATATATACGATACGTGCGGCTCTGTGTACGGTATTATACATAATATTATTATATTACAAACGCGATGAATGGGGTTGGTTTTCGCACATAATAAGTTTTCCGTCGCGAAGCAAAGACCGCACAAAGCGAGTACGTTAATACGTTTATATATTATTATTATTATTATTATTATTATTATTATTATTATTATTATTATTATTATTATTATTATTATTATTATTATTATTATTATT
>JAIUCT010000008.1:3355942-3414215 GCA_021307375.1 Tetraneura akinire
TTATTATTATTATTATTATTATTATTATTATTATTATTATTATTATTTTGTATATAGAGAGGCGCGTTCTGAGAACAGTAGTGCAAAACGAAAGATTAATGAACCGCGTATAACACATATGCCGATATTCGCACGTTACTTAAGCCGAAGCAACTGGTGCGTGCTGTGTATACACGCCGTCGTGTTTATGGGCTGATAAAGGGTATTTTTTTGTGCGTGTGTATGTTTTTTTCCCTCTTCCTCGACTTAACGCCACCGATGTCGTCGCCCGTAAGTTTTGAAAAACGTGCGCAAAAAAACACTGAACAGTTGTATATCGTTTATAAATAATAATAATAATAATAATAATAATATTGTTCGCGATTCTAAAACTTCGTTGTTCCGCGACAATCGTAAATGTTGATGTTATAAATTTTGGATGAAATTAACTATATTATATGTTTAAAAAATCGTAGAAGATTTTCGACGTGACGTTATCATCGTTTGTCATATTATTATTATGTATGTATATAGTCGGTCGTGTCCCTCGAAGATTTCCCCAGTGGGGTTCTCTTAAACGGTAAAAACATTAAAAATTTAAAAATTTAATTTTACGAAAAATCGTGAAATTATCCATATATAGACTTACCCCTCCGGTCTCATCGAAAACGATATTAATTATTTATTGTTGGAAATAAAAATAATCCACGGTCGTATACGCTTGAGAATTCCATCATTATATTATAATCCGCGGAACGAGTACGATATTCGCGAATGACTTTTAACGCGTAGTCTCAATTTTTTCATGTTACTCGTTTTATATAATAATAATAAAATAATTATTATAGCTCGTGTTTGTATTCGATTATCATCGAGCGAATAACACGCCGTTATAATTATATGTTAATAAAATGCGCAAAATTTTGGCTTATCATACGACCTATACAAATCTATTTACATTAAGCTGTATATAATATTACAATATAATAAATTATGTACATATTACGATGCGAAAAATTAGATTGTTAGATTTCGCGTTTTGCGCGTGACGGGGGTGCGTTGACCTTCCGTACTTGGGGGTGCATGTGGTATAGTATATAATTTTATGTAAATTTTGTCCAATTTCCAAATCGTTATGATTTACACGCTGTACACGTATATCATGCGATATTATACACATTCCGTTCGATTTATTTGACAAGTCACGACAAACATTCGCGTATATATAATAGAATGATATTATAATTATGTCGGATACGGTCATGCAGATTTCTATTTAATTAAACTCTTGGTTTAATGAGAAATGAAAATGATAGATTATTCCATTGTAATATTATTCATATCCCCCATACTAATTAAAAGTCGATATTTAATATAATATGTATAATATTTAATATTCATATATATATATGATATTATTATTATCTTGTCATAACGAATAATTCGTTGTCGTAAATTTAGCATTCGGTTTACATTTATGTATTGTTTTAAAATTATATTAAACCAAACGCGATATTGTATAATAATAAGTACACTACAAAATACCTTTCTCTGCCTTCGAATATAATATTTTAACATATACGTGTATACTATACGGCTTAGCACATTATATATACGTCATACATAGATTGTTTAATTGTAATTATTCATAATAACTTGTAAACTTTGTGTGTATAAAATTCAATCAAATAACATTGAAACTTTAACAAAACTTGATATATGTGTTTTGGAAATCAAATTGTACTTAGGCACAACATATTATACGCGTATTGCTAAGTTTAATGATAATAATATTATAGTAAACTATATAAGTACATGTATTTAAGTATTTTGAACATCGGTTTAATAGTTTGTACATTTCAGATTTTTTTAATGCGTAACGCGTACAACATATATTATGTAGAACCCATCATAAATAATTTATATTTAATTTATGAATAGGTATAATGCATAATATATTTAATTAAAAATATAAATTATTTTTATGAATTTATTATGTAATTAATCCAAATATAAATTTTGATTAGATACATAAATAATTACAACCATATATTATTATGTTTAACCAGTAAAATATAATTAAATTCTCAGCGTAGAAATTATTTTCCGTTTCAGAAATTTTTATTTAAAATAGTTTCGTTTAGCATTAAAAACAACTGAATAATTTATGTATTTTTTTTTTTTTTTTTTTATAAAAATTTCTTGTCGGTTATGTCTGTGTCTTTTTAAACGTCTAGCCATCCAGACAAATAAATTATCTTAAATCAATAATTGTTTTTAAATAAATGCAAGTATACTTAAACAATGATAATGTCGAATTTGAATACATTTGTATTTTTCAAAAAATCAAATATTTGTTGTTTTTTTTTTTTGTAAGGATAATAATTTAAATAAATATTCATATCTTCAAATTATTTAAACGGATAAATATTAAATAGTTAAATCTATTATATAGGTACTCGATAAATTAACATAAATCAATTAAATAAGCAATATAATTTTTTTTATAAAATATAATATATTATTTCTAATAAATAAGCTTTTCGATTAATTAAATTTTTGTAAAAAAATTTGTAACAAATAAATTAATAAAGACGAACATCTATTATAATATATTTTTCATTAATAATTCTTATTTAATTAATATAAAAATATTTCTATGAAATTAAAAATTGTTAAATAATTTATTTAAAATGCTATAACTAATTTTTTTTTTCTGTCAATAACTAATAAGCAAAATTATTACTATTTATATAAAAATACATTTAGAAAATTTTAAATTTATTTTAATTTATTCCAATTACATTTTAATGTATTATACATTACATTCGAAATTTCGTAAACTTATCCGCAACAAATCACAATAAATTTTAATTTTTATAATCCCGGTGGTAATTATAAATTTAAAATATTGAATAATATATTATTCATCACAATAATAATAATCATAATAATTATTATTTTGATGTTGAAAATATTTCGAACCCGTCCAATTAAATGATAATATTCGAGGGTGAAACTTGATTTACGAAATTTCGGTTCTCGTATATCATGCATATTATTAGCGTGTGCGATCAAGCTCACGTATATTGTATGTGTGCGTGTGCGTGTACAAAACGGAATTGGGCTCGGTCGTCGGAACGAAATTAACGGCTTGGGGACGATTGAAAATCGCGATTCGAGATTCGATTTCCGGTGTTGCAGGACGCGCCGTAAATAAACCTGCACGATGGTAAAATATTACATTATAATATGTGCAGAACGATCGAAAAAAACATTTTTTTTTGTGTGTGTGAACATCGCCGTATTACATTATAGTTTTTAATTATTTTGTGTATGTTATATTGTCGACATTAATAATAATAATAATAATATTCTTGAGATATTTTTTTTTTTTAAGAAAAACGTATAACAAAAATTATAATATAACATTCAAAAACACGATTTTCGGACGATCTGTATTATACTCGTATATGACATTTATATTGTTATATACCTAAAATACGTAGGTATTGTATCCTTCGCGCAAAGGTCTGCGGACGATCGCGTATATATTGCTTGCTGTGTGGATGGGGTCGAAGGACGCGATTACACCGACGGGGGTTATGGCGATTTATGGCCGTGGAGGACGTTAGGCTCGTTATATATACACACACACACTACTATTTATATACACAGCACATACACATACCGCACGTGGCGTACATAGTCCGTGGGGTTATGGAGAAGGATATTAATTCTTGTTAAATGGCCGTGTTAAATGCCGGCGTGTGCTCGCGCCATAATCGTTCGGCGGCAGTTAGGTAATTGCGCGCATTTCTCGGACAACAGGTCGCCATAAATTAGAAACGTTTCCGCTGACGTGCCTCGCCGGTCGGAGGCGTTCGCTATATATAATAATATACACTCGTATTATATAATAATAATATGTATATCGCATAATAATAATAATAATAATAATAATAATAATAATAATAATAATAATAATAATAATAATATGTACATTGTCGTTTTCGCCGACAGAACGAAGCAACCCTAACGCGACAACGGGACCAAAATACGGTATAATAATATTATAATATATATTATATAAGGTAAATAATAATAAATTTTACCTCGTATTGTAGTTATATAGGTACAAATGATATTAAACGTGCGTTTCAAATTTTTTTTATAAAATTATACCTATTACATGTTCTGTGCCCCCCCCCCCATCCACTCCGAGTGTATAATACCTAATAATAATAATAATTATAAAGCCCATGATGAATGGAATTATTTATTAATTATTATTATGTTATTTGTGACGAATTGTTATACATATTATATTAATATAATTTAAACGTCGATCGCCTACGAGTAAAATTATTCGATTATAATTAAATATAAATATAAATTAAAGTCGTTGTTGAGCGTCGTTTACAAAGTAAAACGCATACTACTAACGTTTTATATAGTATGATAATTTGATAATATTATTATTATATAAATATATTGTTTCGTAAAATGAATATTATGCGACGTTATGTTTTCCGCGCGATTTTACCCCATCCCCTCGTAAACTGAACACTATGATAGAAATAATACGAGGATAATATTTTGAGCATTAATTTCGTGTAAAATATATCGAATAAAATTAGAGTTCAGTTTAATATAATATATATAATAATGATCCCTTCAATATCATTATAAACGATATTATACCGTAGCCCATTATCGTCGACCGTCGTAATATTACTATTTATTTAATACTCTCTCATCGATCGTAATACGAGGTGTTTATATTTTGGGCAAAACTTATTTAAAATTATGCCGAGTATATTTTTATTATAAGAATATTATTTACATTTCTCGCCAGTCGTGTTATACTTTAAAGACTATTTAAGTGTTAATCATTATTATTAATTTTGTTTTAATATTTTATGTATCGACATTTCTCGATTTTGAAAATAAAGTAGAGTAACGACTATATATTAAGGAACATTATATAGTAAAATACAGTAAAAATAAACTGGATTTGCAGTGGTTAACCAAAATGTAACCGATACGTTTTCGGTCACTGTACTGTTATAGTTATTTGTTATACCTACCCTTCGGTTTGATACCCTATACGCGTTTCCATTATAAACAATTTTTTCACCATATAACTTGGATTTTATATGCGTGCGTGGCTGATAAATATTAGATTTATTGTGTATAACGCGGTAATATTATTATAGTTTATAGACCGCGTACGTGCATTATAATATATTATGCGATGTAAATTTTGAAACGGATTTTATATAAGACACTGGGTGCGCATGAATTTACGATTCTCGCGTAGAATAAAAATAACTATATTGCACATCATAAGTAATATAAAAATTGTAAATATTAAATTATATATTTTGTATGATCGTACACACACATATGGAAATCGATACGTTTATGTTTTAAATATATTGTTGTTGTTGGTATTATTATAGCTGTTATACCAACGATAACCATACCGACATACCTAACGAGTTTAAAAAATATATTGAGTATTACACGAGTGACGTAATAAACGTTGAATTTTATATGCTATATTATAATATAAAATATTTAAATATGTTATGTTTTGTCTATTATAATCTATAATATGTAAAATCAAATAGCATTATATTACTATAGGTCGAAAATTAAATCAATTAATATAAATATTTAAATGAATTATTATTTTATTAATGCTAAGAAAATCACTAATTTGACAAAAATTAACACACAACTTATGTTTACGTTTAAAATTATAAATTATTTTATATAAATATTATAAATATCTATAATTATCTATTGTAAAAACTTTATACTCGTACATACTATACAGAGTAATTTTCATAAAATTATTATTATACATATAATATGAAAACTAAGTAGATTGAAATATTTGGAATTTACACAAAATTATTCGGAATTATTTGTATTTCATGGTAGTTAATTAATTTACTCCACGATATTGTAAAACCGAAATATGCGATATTTATTTCAAATTTTGAATTAATTAATTTACAAGTATTACATATTTAAAATTCTTTTATGCACAATAAACAATATATTCTTTCATATAATGTTTCCCGCCTTCCCGGTTTATAATATTTTGTGAAGAATGTATTTAATTTTAATTTTTTTTTTTTTATGTTATGTATAATGTATAATATATTATTATTTTCACGTCATAAGAATATGTTTCCACTTTTTCAGTAAACAATTTTATCTTGTTAGTAATTTTTCCTACCCTCAATTCTTTTACGTGGTATAATATACTCTATTTAATAATATTATACTATTTATTATTTTCGTTAAATTATAGATTACTTAAAATTATAGAATTATATACATTATGATGATTATTTTATTATTTGTAGTCAATTTTAAATTTTAATATAGATGCTTACTTAAAATTATTTCTGGTATGACCGAAAGGAAAGTCATTAATCCACACCCCAATATTAGATGGACTTTTCATTATATACGTACATTTATTTTATTATGATAAAAATGCAATAAAAAACC
This sequence comes from Tetraneura akinire, assembly GCA_021307375.1. NCBI lineage: Eukaryota > Metazoa > Arthropoda > Insecta > Hemiptera > Aphididae > Tetraneura > Tetraneura akinire. Next base: position 3,362,453 of record JAIUCT010000008.1, read on the forward strand.
AAGAAATTGTTTATAATTTATTTTATCGACTATAATTCACTACCTAATTAGTAAAGTAATATTTTCCCCGCGTTATCATGTAAATACGAATTACGTAATATTATTTTCATTCATTATATCATATAATAATGTAATGCAATATTCTGTTTGTGTCTACTATAAAGTTTACCATCATAATGTTATTTTTTCACTTTTATCAACAAAACGCGTATATTTCCATTGTATACATTAAAATATATTAAGTATAAAAATATCGTATATACAGCTCTTACTTATTATACATTGTTTATAATTTTATATCATAATATTATGCAATTATATTTATGAGAGTGTAAAATAACGTTACGAGTAAACTGGCATTTTATATTTTCGAATATACGTATATAACTATACTGATCATGATGGCGCGCATAATATGTTTCAAATCAAATCATAATTATATTTTTTCCATTAATATACTTCTTTATCTATAAAACTTTGTAAACATAAACAAAAAAAATACTTTAATATTAAATATATATAATATATAGGTATATTTAAAAGTTAATAAATAATACTTTTTCTACCGTTTAATATAGTATAGAGAAAACTCGTATTGAAATTTTAATCGCAACTGTAAAGATAATTTGAACTAGGTATATTTATATATCCGTCAGTATATAATAAAAGTTTTATATTGGAATTTATAAAATGATACTAAATACTTCAAACGTGCGCGAGTTAGGGCTACGTTTTTGAAACGTAATAAAAAATATTTTTAATACTTTTGTAAAAAAAAAAAACACATACACACACACACATATATATATATATATACTATAAGCACGTTAAGCCGCTTAGTGTCAATTGATATTATAATATCATCGAACAAATACTGTCTATACGCGCCCTATACGAGTCTCGTATATTTTTTTTATTACCTACCAAACTAATAACAAAGTTTATAATATAGGTATGTATAATTCCAGTATTATACGTGCAGGCGTGTTTCGCAATATCTTTCTCTCTAAAATGTCAGTAAATGTAATTATATTTTAAACCGACAATCGAACGTGAAAATTCACGTCACACTGATAAAAGTTTGCACACATAAAATACTAATAATCAACGTAAACATATTGTAACTTTTACATCATATTATATTATTTAATAATATTATTATAGTCGTGTGCCCCATTTATACCTCACATTTATTAACGTTTCGTATATTGGACGAGATGAAAAGAAAGTATACCCACCTATTAAAAGTTTATTTTGCAAATTATAATAATTATGTACACCCCTCCGTGAGATCCAGATATTTGCATGCCAATTTTTGGCCCATTAAGAAGTTTTCTCTTTAAGCGTGGGCGAAAATCAAATTTTGAAAGGGTATTTTTGATATTGTACCTATATATAAAATAAATAGCCGCTGTTTGAGAAACTATCGTGGAACAAAAAAGTTTGGCCGACGCGTACGCCCAAATTGCACATGAAGTTAGTTACACCACGACAGAAAGAAATGGCGAAAATTAATTTCCTAAGGCAGAAACTTATCCGTCGACAACAGCGTCTAGAGTTGGTAACACGTATATAAATTGCACGCATGTACGTGTCATGTGCACGGCTTTGAACTTCTCGGGCGAAGTATAGGTCGGCGGCAGGGAGAGCGTTAAGCGCGCCTCGGCGAAACGCGTAAGTCGGCTGTAATTGCGATTTCATAACTCCAAAAACTAAACCTAGACCGAAATATTCGGCGATTATAATATCATATATAATTTAATTCCGTATATCCAGCAACACGGTCAATATGTAGGTATAATATTTAATATTATATTGTCACATACATTATTATGTCTATTTTAGTATTTTATCGGGCTTATCCGTTATTAAATTAAACGTGAAGATTATATTAATGTATATATAATATATGTTATTGTACAGGACGACCGTTTTTGTAACGTGACATTGTGATCAGCCTGTATATACGAATACCGTATAACCACACACGCGTGTGAAGTGAGTGACGCGGCCGACATTTTTTCCGTTTTTAAAGTTTCAAAAAGTTTATAATGTGTACATATAGAGAGTATACTACACGTATACGCGGTATAATATGTATAAATTTCACGTACCTACAAATCGTTTACACGTACTTACACACGATGTTATAAGCGTAACGTGTTACTCGGCGTATAATATACTTATCTAGTCGTTCCTTACGTTAAATTAAATTACAAATTATTAAATTTACTATAATATAACATTGTATATATCGTCACGAATGTTCCACCGTGAAAAAAACGCAATATTAAAGTTATATCTAAAATAATATTATTATTAACAATTTACTCGTTTACGCAATGTCTACAATATACGAGTTAGGTTATATAATGTACAAAATAATCGATTGTTCATACATATATTTCGAATTCAGTTTTTCAGTTTACGTGCGAAAACATAATATAATATATTAAATATTATTCGAAATCATGTTTGAGCATACATTACGTCATATTAATAATATATGCTTATAAATTATAATACGTATATTTTGTTAATACGCGCGTATGATATATCATAAAACAATGTTATTAATTTTTGAAGTTACGTGTTACGGTTTATTATCGCGTGATGATGCCCTTAGGTACACCGCAACGCTGTAAATATTCGCATTACGCGGTCGTTTTCGTCCGTATTTTATTTATTTATTTTTTTTTTTTGAAATAATACTTATTTATTTCGCAAACTGACGTTTAAAATATATTATAACGCGAACGAATTTGTTGGGGGTAATTTAATAAACGGTTTCCGCGATGAAAAACGAAAACACGACCCCGGCTGTCTAACTGCGCGTATATTTTAACGTAGTATTGTATAACAACGTAAAAGTAAAATAATAAAAAAAAACGGTTAAATTCTTTAATGAAAGGCGTCGGTATAGTTTGTTTATATTAATATATATAAGAAGAAAATTGGATGTCTTTATGTGCATCTATTATATTATATTGTGTATAATATGTAATAACGGAAAAGACTATACGTTTAATATCTATATAAACAAAGTACGATTAAAGTTAATCCCGTGTGACTTTCCGTTTAATATAATAATATAATACGTGTAGAAACGTATACTCTAACGTCGTGTGCGCCGCGTGCGAACTAACAAAATACTATATTTATAATAATACAATATTGTTGTACCTATAATATACGTTTTTATCGAAACCTCGTGGCGTCGGATTATTATATAGCGAGTTTTAGGGAAATTTTCTCTACCCGGTGGGGTAATATTAAACAATTTTATTATTATTATCGAGTGACATATAAAAAAAACGTTTGTATTCACGTAATATATATTATATAATAATATTGTATAATATAAAAAATGATAGTCTTGAAAAAATCGACGGTGTACTCTTGACACAGTCTTCCCGAGACGATCGCTATGATGCGACGTTAGCACAGTACGATAAGTCCACTAGAGATAAACGCGTTTACAACGTATTATTATTATTATATAATATCGTATACATAAGCACTCGAGAAAATATTGTTTCAATTTTCCGCGAAACCCCGGTGTAATCTTGGCAATACGCGACACTCGTTTTCTATACATATCGCTCGTATATTATTATTTCAACCCTTCACTGAACGCGTGTTCACCGCTGCTACGGTAGTATCACTTTAGTACAATCACTTTGATTACGACGTTTAAACAGCACAAAATCTGTATATTATATCGTTTTACACCGATTATCAAAAAATTATAACTCTAAAATTTTAAAAAAAATATTTATTATGGATATTACGTATATTAGATAATATTTTACATAATATAAATAAAATTGTATACACTATATTATATTATGATATATTTCGTTTGGTCCACGGTTTTATCTTGGTTTGACAGCATATTATATTGTGTATGAAATATAAAATATATATTTTATATATATAGAAAGAAAATATAGTTTTTCGACGAAAACCCACAACACTGTTTATAATGAAGCATATATTACGAACTCCTAGAGAATTCTAACCACTAGAAAGAGTAAAATTGGTTATATTTTTATACCACACACGCATACGACACACTCATCGTAATATAACTTCTCCGTCAACGACAGACAACCGCACATGCTCTTCAACCCTATCGCGGAAACGTGGTTATTATTATTATTTTTTTTTTTTTAACATTTATTTTCATTATTATTTCACCCCATTCGTTCTGAAAACAAACTGCCCGTCACGTTCTCGAGAGCCGTTACATACACGTCGTCCCGTCGCCATCATATTTTTCTCCGACACTTGGCTCTTCGAAGAACCCGCTAGATACACGTCTGTGTATAATATTATATACAACATTAATAATAATTTTACACAATTTATATTATGCTTTTACGGGTTTCATCCCCAGACACTGTAATATTATTAATATGTGTATTGTGTTTTCACGAAATTAATTAAAACAATTATTATTAATCGTCTTTTGGATCGCCAAAGACGCGACATATTACGCGTTACGCGTACAATGACCCCCACGGTATAAATTCATGAGGAAACAATATTGCGTGATAACGCGTGGGTACGAAACCGGCCGAAATATTAAAGCGTCGACAGAATTATAATATAATGTAATGTCGATAATAAAAAACTAATTGCACAATTTTACGACACTGTACAATATTATAATAATATTATTAATTATTATCAATATTATTATTGTATTATACGTATGAAATAGATTGCTTTTAATATAATATTTATAAATTATATAAGTTGATATACATCGGTGATATCGTATTACGATTAACTTTCGATTAAAAACAAACAAAAATATTTAATAATTGAAAAATAATTTGACACGCTCAACATTATAATCCTATTTTCAGAATTAAGTGAAAATATAATATAGATACTTCAATAAAAATATAATATCTATATTACTCGTTTTTAAACATATTTTTAATAAACTCGCACGCAAATTCAAACGAGTAAATTACATTTTTTTACACAAAAATATACTAAAATTCACTTTTGTTAGTTGTTACCTATTATACTAACATTACGGTGAAAAATATATTTTATTAATGTCATCGCATATGATATTATTATTTTACAAACAATACATATTTATTTTTTACGGGTGCAATAATTTATACAAGTGCACGTTTGTTTTTATCGTTATTTGATTATAATAATTGTCTAAAAAGGTTATTTTATTTTATTCGTTAATTATTATTGTTTTTATTTTCTTCGTTTCAGAGGAAATCTGTTGCGAAACAACAAAAATTATGACGAAGCGATTTCTAGTTATCGATCGGCGATCAACTTCAGACCAACCCTAGCACGTAAATATTTATCTATCCCAATTAATAATCAAACGTTTCGTTAACGTTTATATAAAAAATAACCATGTATTTTACATTTTATTGCAGTAGCATACCTCAGCCTAGGTGATTGTTTAGCGACCACTAATCGTCACGCAGAAGCCGAAACTGTGCTGAAAAAATGTCTCACTCTGGACGGCTCCCGGGTGAAAGACATCAGATCTCACGTGACGGCAAAGAAGTCGTGCGTGCTCTTGCTGGGCAGAATGTTTGCAACTATTGGCAAACATCAGGATGCTGTAAAAGTGTTTAAATCGGCCATGAAATCCGAAGGCTCGTCATCGCACGTATGTCGTTTTAACATTTAACATAACATTTTACACATAAATATGTAATTGCGATTAATTACGTACATAAACGTATTATATTCATATTAGAATTATTAGTTTCACTACCACTAAATTATACGTATAATACGAGTATAACTGTTATAATACAATTCGTTACATTTTGCGAGAAATCAGCTCTAAATTGCGTAAACTGCTTTGTAAATTGTAATGTCTGCGTCCGTTTCGTGCCTCTCCGAGCGCTTTGGTGTGTAATGTACAGTAAACAGTTAATTTCCTGTAATGTTGTGTTTATCGCGCGGTCGTTTAGAAAATTGATTAACTTCCATACGATAATAACGACACCGAATTTATCTTGCGGTTTAATAAAAATCCAATAGTCGTATACACACACATATATATATATATATATATATATATATATATATTTAATCTATCAATGTAATGGACGACGTCTGCAAATAATTACCAATAATATATTAATGTTCACCCCCTAACTTATATGAGTTATATTTTATAGTATGTATCGAAGAAAAATAAAATATAAATTACGATACGTATAAAATATTATATCGTCGTATAAGATTTTAAACGTTAACAAATAACCGTTTATGTGATATTGATAAGATTTGAACGATATTTCAGTCTAACATTTCGACGAATAATATAATATAATATACAAAGTACCTATAATTACATTTTTATTTTCCATAGTTGTTAAAAAACTAATAATATCGTTATAAACACACGGTTATATAGTTATATTTACTATACCCGATGAGAAGAACCCTTATAATAATATTATATTGAATTACAGTGTTGACGTCGTAATTTTTTTTCGAAACGTGAACTTGAAACTGTCAAAGGATACAAATATAATAATAATAGTAATTAACAAAAAAAAAAAAAAAAATAATAATAATAATACATTTTTGCGTGTTATATAAATTGTGTAAAATATAAAATCGCGTGGGTTGTCGTTTAAGTTACTGACAATATTATTTATTACTTTATTTTTGGTTTAGTTCGAGAAATATTCGAGAAATGTACAAAAAAATAATAATAACAATAAAAATAACCTCGCTAGAAATGCGTTTTGAATTTCGCGATCGCGCATAGTAATGCCCCCCCCCCCCATAACCAAATGACAATAATAAAGCCGCGAGTATTAAAATACATGACATTATAACAATATTATCACGCCGCGTGTTAACCGAAACGGTTTCTCTGACAAACGTTATAATAATATTTTCCTTTTCGTTAGAAATAGTTTCGCGCTGTGTTATTATAATTTATATATTATAATATGTTAAATATACGACTGAATTCTCATTACGATTCGTATTATAACAATATTAAACGTGTATACGAGATACGACACGTAGCAGTGTGCGCAGTAAAAGTTTGAGTTTTGAATTTTCCCGGGCAAAGGCGGACGTTTTAATTTATATCGCGTTATACAATTTACGAATTCCTTGTAACCCGTGTATAATATATTTATAATCGTTATTAATACGATTTTTCCGTGCTCACGCTGGTGCCGCCGCCGGAAAGAACGAACAACGCGCTCGGCGTTTATTATTGTTATGTCTCTGGAAGTAGTTTTAAATTTCGCACGCCGCGGCTTCAATTCCCCGGCGACTAAACGGTTATTAAGAAAATGAAACCCGAAGAGAAAAATGTATAATATATAAATATTATTTTTCGGTATACTATACGGTATTATAAATATACGCGAGACCTCGAAACGCCCCGGATTTCAAATACAATATTATTATTTTATTATCATCGTCCGCATGGTTATTAAAAAATAATAATACGATTAGATAACATAATATCATAAGAATAAGAATAAATAACGATAAATGATAACGCACAATCGCGAGCACGGCGTGACGCGACCAAAAGCGAAAATTCTCTAGTGTGTCTATAGTTTGATCCTTTCAAATGCGATATTAAAAAATCATTTCATGTAATACCATAAATTATATTCGAACTCGAAATTACGTTTACGCGTTATTGTCACGATCTAATCTCTTCTTTCTGCGACGAACCGACGAAACGACAGTTTAACGATAGTTCGTTTGTACGTATAATTCGATTATTATATTATACACACGTTGTAATATTATGTATTTGCACGGCGCGAGAAAAACACTCGTCTTAACGCGGATTTTAAGATTTTTTATTTTTTTTCTTCTTCTTATGCATTTTCGCTGTTTATTCGGTTATATTTTCCAGATTTATTTCAATGAGACGATGCACGAAAAAAAATACATCGTACAGATTTAATATAACCATATAATAACATGTAGGTATTATTAATATTACGGCGTTTTTCGCGCACGTATTTTTCCGCTGGATATTTTATTCTCGTAACACGCGACGGAATTTACATTTTTCGCCACAATTTCCAACGTTTATATCAATATACAGAATAATAACACGTATATTATTATTATTATTATTTTTCTTTCCTCCGTTAATATTATGGACTCGTGATATGGGCAACATTTTCATTCGCCCAGGGAATTCGGTACCATAGATTGCAGTATACACGCGCGCGTTCAATGAGAATTTACGTGCATATACCGATATACCTTTGATCAAATATTCGATCTTCTTCGTTTCGGGACGCGATAATAAAATAAAAAAAGTCCTACTTATACGACCAGGGAGATGAAAAAGGCACAAAGACTATACCGATGTGCGCGTGTTACGCGATTTTTTTTATTTTTTTTTTTCCACTTTCTATTTTCAATAGATGGTCTGGCGAGAGTACGCCATGTAACTATATATAATATACATATATGTGTACTACACAGTAAGGATAAGAACCAAGTACCTACATAAGGTACATTATAATAAAAAAAAAAAGACCTTTATTTTTTTTCTTTTTGCGGAGATGAACGCGGACGAGGATTAGAAAACGACCAGAAAGACGCATAGTTAAATCCTTCTTTTTCGGGTAGCAAATATTGGACGTTAAGTAAAGACCGAATAATTTATGAATACGTCGGCGCGTGCGCAATACGCGGCGGCGGTATAATAAGAGTATACACACATATAACATTATATAGACGGTGATGCGTATCAAATTCGCGATAAGGCTCGCTCTATTTTCGGACCCTTAGACTACGTCATATATATATATATATATAAGAGTATAGAATATGCCGAAGATGGACGCGAAAGAACGAGGGACGAGGGAAGAGCACGAGGTTAAGGGATCAAAATGATGTGTCTATTCATCGTCATGCGTGTTTGTGTGTGAGTGTGTAAAAAGGTATACATTTTCCCTCTCCTTATATATTATATATATTTTATATAATATACGAACCCCGTTGTATAGTGGTATAATGTTTGTGTGGCGTACGCGCGCCTATCAAACAAGTAATCCGATTGCTCTCAATACGGCGCGACGGCTGCGGTGGCTTCGGATGGCGGTTTTCTATTCACCGTCGTCGTCGCTGTCATCGATATACAGTATATAATATTATATATATATATATATTATAATGTGTATGTCGATGAAAAGTACGTTATTGAATTTTCCTCCGGTTAGGTTAGGTTATATTTTATATATATACACGCGGCGGCAAGCGCAAACATCCTTCTCTTGTCGATTACTCGTTTATTATTATTAATATATTCCATTTTCGTGTATAGAATTATATCAAATTTCGACGTTTTCTATAAATATTCTAAACGCCCTGTATGCTTCTTATTATTTTATAATATATATTATACGGAATGATAGAAACACGAATTCATAAAACTATTACATTATATTATATTACGCTCTGCGTGCGTAGGTACAATTCGCGTATTGCAAACATTTATATTTTTATAATAATCATCAAATTTTTACACCTCGTGTAAAAATTATGCGTCTATAATAATATAATTACAGATAAAACGTATTTATTATTTTATAGAATACCGTCTTTTAATCTATATTTATAAATTATAATATTATATACGATGTTCAAGAAAGAACGTTTTTTTTTTTTTTATATATAAGAAAATTGAATATTTTTTTTCTTTTTTTTTTTTTTAATCAAAATTTAATATTTCTCCCGTACTCGGGAGATCTTGAAATTTATGTATGGAAAATTATATCCTCTATACTAGCCCTACGGCCAATTTACAACTCCCACATTTCGCCATCTAGTTCCTTTATCACTCTCCAGTCTCCACATCTTATTTGAGTTAGATGAGATCATGTGGTTTATTCTGATAAACTTTTGACTTAACGTAACCCCATAAAAAAGTCGCATGAGAGTAGATCGCAATACCGTAGCAATTGGTCAATGAGCGCATCATTGCATTTTATGGACAGATCAAATTGCATTTTATTAGCTTTACAGATAATTGGGAGACTCTATATGCCCAATATAATTTTCCATTTATAAACTTCAAGTACTCCTGAACAAAGCAATATGTAATTTTTTAAATTCTGATTAAAAATAGATAAAAACGTAAAAAGTAAAAAACGTTCCTTTTGGACACTATATACAATTATATTATAGATTATCTAAATTAGATTAGAGTTCAATTGTATTATTTTTTTTTTTTTTTTTATCTAAATTCACTATAAAAATATATAAGCCATTATTCTTTCATTCATTTTTTTTTTTTAATTAATTAAATATGCTTTTATTGTTTGTATATTAATTTTATAATAATTTTATGTTCTTAACTCTTAAGTAAGTTTAATACAAATTTGTTTTCACAAATTAAACAGATAAATCGAACAAATATTATTATTAGGTACTTAAAGTTTATATTTGCGAGTATAACTATAAATATTCTGAAATTTTAAAAGTTAAATATAAATATTTTTTAAATTTAAAAATTCAACGATTGTTCTTCGGTACTATAAGTTCTTTAATTAATTTTAAACGTTAATATTATGCGAGTCGTATTTTGCATATTAAATAACTCGCATTATTTTTTATAGTTTATATAATTTATTATTAATAATTGCATGAATGTGTATTTTAAAAAATTCTCTCCGTCACAAATAATTGAATATATTATTTTATTTTAATTTTAGATTCTATATTTCTATCGGTATATTATATTATTATCTATATGAAAAATCAATCAGTTTATTTATATTAAAATCTCTCAAGATATTTTACAAATTTCCAAAATATAATATAATATATTCATAACTAGCATATTGTTCCGTCGAATAAAAAATATCATCAATTTTAGGCCGTTGGGGAAAAGGTTCATATTCTTGTTTAGTCAATACACAAAAATTCGTAAGGTATTATATTATATATCATAACATAAATATAATATGCATGTGCCTATAGTGAATGTATTATTTTCCTCTAGACTATTTGTCGTAAATTTTTATAAAAATTAACTATACTTTTTTCTATAGAAAACAGCCAATCCATTCAATAATACAAATCTATACTCTATACCATAGATGATGTGTGAATCTAATAAATGTAATGGATATTTTAATACTAAAAATAGAGTGGCTTATATGAAGTCATATGCATAATATAAATAGAACCGTAAATATTTTTTATAGTTGAAAACTAATTTGTTTGCTAAAAATATATTTATTAATAAATACGTAATAAAATATGTGTTTATTATTATATATTATGATAGGTATTTAACTGTACACTGATTCAATTCATAAATTTCTCATTAAAGCCGACACATTTAAGCATTTAACACTCCACAAATCTAAAATTAAATTAAATTAATTTTGTATTATCATATTTAATGACATTATAAAACTAATTACTGTTTAATACGAAATCGCAAATATTTTAATTATATATTATTAAAAAATAATTGTTTGCATACGTGCCTAATAACTCATTGCAAATCAATTAAAAATGGATGGTATCTTTTTTATAATGGTTGTACGTTGATTATATAATTTCACGATTTAATTGATTAATTTTAATTTAATTGCTTCTTTTATACACACAGTTATCATAATTTCATTTTTATGTTATAAAAAAAATTGAAAATATACATTTTCAATACTATATTTAATATAAAACAAATCTCATACTATCATATAATATCTAATATTGTCTTATTTAATATTGAACTGCTTACTACTTTAATGAAATGTTGACCATTACATTAAAAAATTAATTAAAAAAAGTCAGATACAACTGTGGAAAGAAAAATATTGTGATATTTAATAAAATAAATCATCGCATTCAAGAAAACGATTCTGAGTGAAGTTCATTCAGTATTTAATATAGGTATTGATTATAAATATTATAATGATTAAAATTTTGACATACTTATTAAAATATATTCGTATTTAAATTCAAATATCAAAATACCTAACTTTACAAAATTGTGCAACGTATGATAAATATCTATAGAAGTACTCAATAAAATGTTTAAGTTTCTATGATTTACACTTTCCTTGTATATTCCCGTCTTTGATAATAATTATTCAATTAGCATACCTATAAATGCAATTTTGAGAAAATCATAAAATGACCTTTATAACCAACTAGGTTTAATTTTCTACCAGAAATATAATTCATGATAATCAGACCATTTTTACTGCCACAAATCGTGCTTTTAGACAAAAGAAAAAATACGCATCATTATAAAATAAATATACCTAGCTATATTATTCGTTTCGCTCAGAATCTAGAATTTACGACTTCAGACTACTTAATTATTCGTAAATTAACAATGTACACAAAATTCATTAATAACCACGAATTAAAATAACTGATAATTGTATTTAAATTCGTCTGTAAAACTATACTATAACAAAATTAATGATACCTATAGGTTATACTTTACTGTAAACAGATAAAAATAATACAATGAAAAATATAATGAGTAATAAATAAATAAACAAATATAAAAAAAATTATAATTATAAATTATAATAAACATGAATAGACAAACGTAAATTTCGGCTGTCCTCGGTGTAGCTAAATTGCCTATTTAAAACGCCGTCGGATATCGCATAAAACAATATTATTTTTATATTTTTGTACGGCGATACTTTTTTCTTTTTTAAAAAAACTCACAAACTAATACTTGAAAATAAAAACGATAGGAAACTATTATATTTCTAAATAAACACTGAAAATCAAATAAATTAAATGAAAATAAATATATATTGTTTATTTTGCAATTGAAATTTTATCTTTGAATTCTTTCAAAACGCGTATTTTAACAGCGCCAGGTATTGTTTAAGATCCATCCCCCCACTCTGTCATCAACCACAATGATGGTCTGTGTTTTGTTTAAGAGTATCCGTAATAAGAAGGCGTGACGTCTTTTTGTCTTCTGCGGAATATTTCTGCCTCTTTTAAACGTTGTTATTAATAATTAAAAATAAAAATTTATATATATTATATAAAAACAGGCTCGTTTTTGTCGTAGTCGTTTTTGTCTCTCCACATAGCTTTGGTAGAGGATAACAATGACCCGAGGATTTTTTTTTAATAAAGACGACTAACAAAAGCTGCGAGTTACAGCAATTAATCAAAATATTTTTCTTCTCTCGTCAGTTTTTGGAAAATAAGGCCAAGTGGATGTTAAGTGCGTCATCGAGTTTTCACACAACGGCCGTCTCGAAAGTTCACTCTAAAAACAATACCGGGCAAGTGTTTTTATTTATTTTTATTTTTATTATTATTATTATTATTTTTTTCGTCTCCGGCTCTTGTTTTCTCTTCGTTAACTATATATAGCTAGATCAAAACTTGTGCTCGAGTGCTTCCATCGACTTATTGCGCGAGAGAATATGTACTAAACAATAAGCGACCGGTAGAGCAAAAACACAATGTTTTGCGTGTATACATACATATATGATATTGGTACTACGCGTGTGTAAATTCTTTTGAAATTTAAAAAACTAAAACCTTCATATACGTACTTTTAATGTTGTATGACAAAAGCCGTGGTTTTACATATTGTTCTTCGTTGTACCTACGAGTACTATACGGGTAAAAAACCATTACCTTAACGAGCATACTTGGTAAATATATATTTTTCCTGGCTTTTATTTAAATTTCTACACACCCACAATGTAGATATATTTCATAAGTATACACGTGTCGAAAATAAGGCCATACATAATTAAATTATTTTATATTTAATACTTGCAGTTATTACCTACGCGAGTCATAAATATATGGTCGTGTAATTATAATATTGCATGTTTTATAATAATTAATTATCCGAATTATAACGAGGTCCACGAAAACTGAAAACCCCGTACAAAACAGTCGATCATAATGGAAATATTACTATAATAATTTGATATTTTAACTATATTATTAAATATTATTGTGTCTCGCGCATTGATTATAATACTCGTGTATTTCAAATTTTTTAACAACAATTATTTTCAATTATTAACAAGAATCGTTATAAAATACGTATTTTATTCAATATCACAATACATCATTTTATAATTAAATTGTATAATAATATTTTAAACAAAATTATGATATATTATGTATGAAAATAACATTTAATTATTTATTATAACTATGATAAAATACAATATAAAATAATATGAAATTTGCTTATCTTTTAATATCATATCAAAATATTATATATAAATCACAATTTGTTTTTAAATTAAATGATATTATAAATTCATATTTTGTTTTTTTCCTGATATTATACTACGTAAGACGTAACTATTAATTAATTAGTATGAGTAATTATTATTTATATGAGTAAGTAAAATAAAAAATGAGTATTTTTAAATTTCTGCATCGACCTAACAATTAAATATTTTTTTATAATCGTATTTACGGTAAAATACGTATTTCGCATTGTCTTATGTCATACATATATATTTCAGAATTTGTCTCTTGACGTAAAATCAATAGTTCTTAATAAATTGTTTATTATTATTAACATAAGTACCTACACAGAAAATTAAATTTTTGGTTTTATATTTCAATTCACTTTCAATTATTTATATAATATAAATGAAATAATATTATTTGGTGAATGTATATGAAAATAATCTAGAAATCCTAATAAATTACGTAGTTTGTCATTTATTTTATCCACGATAGATATAGTATATTAGTTAGGTATTTAGTGTAAATGCGATTGAATAGTTGTTGATATACGTAGATATATAAAAAAAAAATAATAATAATACCATTATTTTATTATCAAAAATGTAATTAGATATAGTCATATATAGGTCAGATACTCTATATATATAATATGACATAACTATATAGGAACATGAATTAAAGTAATTACTATTATTGAAGTGATATAGGGACAGTAACTAATTTGTATACTTTACAAAAAAAATAATAATAATAAACACGTCAATAATGGCCAGTCTGTAGGTACTATGTCAATGATAACGCATAATATTTATACCTCTATAAAACTTTCACGGTTATACATTTTCTCTCGTTAATTAGTTATTTTCGTAAAAGTTTTAGATGGAATGAATGATAATATAATAATATGACTCATAGATACTCGTTTCATTTCTATAATGGTATTGTAAAAAAAAAAAAAAAAATATGTTTAACGTTATACGATCCAGTGGTATATTACAAAAATGACTGAGTGGGCTGCAAAAATTTAAGAAAAATAATATAAGATAATAACAAAGAGAATTATTTTCGTTATAAATATTACAGGATTGAATAATTTTTCACTTGTAGGTTTTGCAATTAAATGCAAACTGATTATTTTGAAGTTACTATAAACGTCAGAACCAAAACAAAAACATGAATATTTCAGCAAATATAACAATATTATACTAATTTATGAAAGCTTTAATCAAATAATAGATATTTATAATTAATTAGTTCAAACTACTTGTACTATATAAAACGAATAGAAAATTTAATATTACATAATTATTATTGGTCCATTTCGTTAAAATGGTGTAAAATTCTGATTCAATATAAATATAATATAAATATATAATATATGAGTATGAGTGGTATTCTATTTTACCTTTTAATTTTTACGATATCATTGAAAAATTATAAACTCACCAATATTATAATATAATTAGTATATTGTTATTATATTTTTATCCGCCCGATAATGGAATTTATAATCGTATAATTTGTGAAATTTTGAAGGCCGATAAATATAATATTATACCCGTGTACATTGCGTTTTCGATTATAAACATATAATAATACCATCGAACGCATTACACGTGCATCGACTCGATTGGTTTTCTGCAAAGACATGTTATATTTATGTAGTATGGGTATATGTTTCATATCGTATATAATGCATTTGAATATTCAATTGATACGATTAATAATATATTATATTATTATGTTCTCGTGCGGTGTTTTCTTGTCGTTTCTATATACATTACTAATGAATCGATAACCCGTTTTATGTTTTCAGGCGATGATGTACGCTTTGGCAGACTCCCTCTCGGCACTTGGCAGAGATACGGAAGCCGAAACGTATTACAGACAGCTGCTCCGGGTCAACCCAACTGACGTGTCCGCCTTCCTGACTTACGGCGATCACTTGGCCAAAAACGTAATTACCTACTCGGTTTCTATAATATATAATATACCTCTATATATAAGTATACACTTATAACATATTGATACGTCGTAAATGTATAGGTATAGAATATAGTATTCGAATTTATACGCCGATGATCGCGTGGTATATGTGTATATATACGCTCAACAATGAGGTATAACGTAATCGATTTAACCTAGGTCACCCGCGAGTTCTGCCGGCGAAAAGTTACTCGTTTATACTTTTATAATATATCATATTCGTTTTGACAGTTTTCTGCGTAAGTGTCCGCAAAACGATTCCATATACGTAAACGTAATATACTAATGAAAAAACTTACAAATAACGTTGGTCTGTAACCGCATAAAACGTCGAGTTGACGCGTGAATACCTATAAATACGCGAAATATGCGTAATATCAAAATTTCAACAACAGAAAAAAAAGTTTTAGAATTTACGGTATAACATGCGTTGTACGACAGGCTAACACCGAGATGCGTCATAAGAATATATTGCTTTTTTGTCTTTATATTATTTCAAATTCGTTGTCGATCGTTACATCAGAATATTATATAAGATAAGAAAATATATGATAAAAACATAATTAAAGGACGTTCGTATAAAAATTTAAATACATCAAATATTATGTAATTTTTCATAAAACTTATATAATAGAATATAAGGTAAGGTAATATCAAATGAACAGTATTCTGCAGAAATCTTCCCAACATTATTATTATAACATTATGTTTTATAATGTTTATGTAAGTATCGTTCAAATATGACTGAAAACGATAATAAACTTCAATTTATAGTAGGTACTTACAAGTAGATTTTTAATGTTTAGATTCATTCGGTTTAACTAATAACTATATATATATATATATATATATATATATATATATATATATAATAAAAGCATTGCGACCACAACTCTATAACAATGATATAATCTCAGAATGACAATAGGTACTTATATATTCGTTTTTAATCCTTTTTCGCGCATTCTATATTATATTATACGCTTTGAGTTCCTGGGAAATGGTATTCCGACGAGCTGATTTTCTTCTATTATATAATTTAATATATATATATATATTATGATGAAATGCCTCATCCCTTCGAATACAATACGTCCTATCACGACTTATAATATATATATATATATATATGTATAGGCTTCTCTGGCAGCAGCAAGAAACGCGAAAATTATTTACGCGCACGTGGTATGTAAGCCGCTTATACCGCCGTCGGTGTAAAGGTTTTAATTAAATATTCGCCGTCGTCATCGATATCTCGTTTACATCGTAATACGCGTGTAACGTAATGTACATTTTATAATATTATGTATACAGATAAGCGCGTAATACGTATTATTACGTCGTTATGTCTACGGTCGTTCATTCCGTTAGGTACTGTATAATATTATCATTCATTATTATAGAAGAAAGAGGTATTCCGTTCGAAAAAAATAAAATCCGACGCCTTTAAGCGTAGATAGGCGTTTTCTTTATTTTTTTTTTTTTGTTTCTTTATTTTTTTTTCATAGAACCGTCCTACTAAGAAAAATTTAATCTATAATAATTATATTATAATATTATATGCATATGAAATTAGGATTTAATGCAATAAATGAACACATATTTTGTATTATTGAGATTTTTATTAGTTTACGATTATTCTATTTGATTATAATATTAAAATATTAATCAGCTTTTAAACTATACTCAATTATTCATTGGCTGTAGGGATAACAATTTTTATCGATTCTTATTTTCGTCTTATATTTTTGACAAAAGTATTAGCATTATACATGATCATAAACTAATCCAGGATTTAGCTGATCCGTCTGATCTCATCATTAGTTAAAATAAATATTTCTTCTTTTTATAAGTTATCCAATAAATATATATTTTCTTGTAAATAGTAGTCGTTCGACGTAAGTATGTATTGCGCATAATAATTGTTGTTGAAGGCGTGACGATTCATTTTGAAATCGAGACTCGTTACGAAAAGGGTTAAGTTAGGTCGGATCATATACTATATAAAAACTATAGGTACCTACGTTTAAAAAGGTTTAATACCTGTACCGATTCCCATAAATACGATCGTATTGTAATAAGTTCACTCTATCTTCTATCTATTAAAATTAGTTTGATATATACGAGTACATACTACAATTATTACTATACTTATTTCGTTGAATGTAATATTAAAATATTACTTATACTTAAATATTAATTTTCAATAATACCTATAATAATTTTATTATAATATACCATGGTTATTGGTTATCATGTCTACATGAATATGTATAAATATTGACGATGATCGAATATGAAATATGTAATCTAAAATTTAATTTGCATACGTTTAATATTTTTTATCGTCTTATTAGACGATAAAAGTTTTTCGATTGACATATTTTATGGAAGTCTCTATACTTTTTCCTCATACCTACAATTTAATATTGTTTTATTAGGATATTTGAAACCACCCTATATATAGATGTTAAGACATATATTTTCACGTGAACGATGTTATTTTTAACATCGCTCGTTCAATAATGTTATTGATGATTTTTTACAGAGGTCGCGAGTGTCCGAAGCGGAAGAGTGGTATGGCAAGGCACACAGAACGGCGCCAAACAACCCGACTGTCCGTACTAGGTACGCTGATTTTCTGTCGTCTGTGGGCAGGCTAGAAGATGCGGCGGAACAGTACAAAGCAGCCGCAGGGTTGGCGTCCGACGACCACGAGATAATCGTGAAGACGGCTACGGCCCTGCGTAAGGCCGGTCGGACGGTCGACTCGGAAACGTATTACCGGAGGGCCGTGAATCTGTACCCACGAGTGAGGACTGAGTTTCATACAAATACGCGTGTTATTACCATATTTTTATACGTTATGCGTGAAATATGTGGTATATTCGATACCGTATCCATCATAAGAGAGGATGAGTTCATGGAGTCCGGAACCCTCCTTAAATATTTCTTCAATATTCTACAATACTCATGTTTTGTCATATTATCAGACATGTAACCAAATTAAACATTCAATATCCATTAAAATTATTGCATAGTTGATAGTTCAATAGTTGTTGTTTAATCGATAGGTATTGACGTATTGTTCTTTTAATTATCAATTTATCATTTACAAATTTATTTAAAATTATAGGATCTACACTGAAAAGAAAAATCTAAATACGATCGTGCGTGTAACACAATATTATCAAAATTGTATGACATATTATTGCTACATAGTACATAATACGTAGGCATACCAAAACTAGTGTATACAATTATATTGCATAAATAATAAATATTTGATATAATATTAATTATTATTAGACGTCTTAAATATCGTATACCTATTTACATTAAATGTAAAAATTACCATTTATATTCAAAGTACATAAACTTTGAAAAAAAATATATATAAAAAAAAATAAAAACATAACGAGTAAATCGCATAACAACTTACAGTAAAACACCTAAACACATAATAATAAAAAAAACATCATAATATTATATAGGTACCTAATATATATTCAGATATGAGATATCTATCATCAAATTTTATCAAGATGACAAAAAAATTATTATTGATATATTATTAAAGAAAATAAATATTTTATTACAATATTATATTCAATACTTTTTAGCTATCATAATAACTTCTCGGTTTTTCAAATATAAGTAAACAGTAAATACCGCAGCACTCAACAAGTGTGTTTTGTTGCTCTGCTCGTAGTGCTCGTACGCTTTATAAGTAATATATACCTACGTACATAAAAAGTTATTTCCCACACACGTTCTCTATATTGTAATTCACTCCAGTAATATTATTTATATTAGTGAGGTTTAAAGAGATAAATGTATTTGATATCCACACATTGATAATGTTTAATAGATTTAAACATTTAAAAATATTCAAAATTATAAGAAAATTCTTCAATATATATAATATTACACTATTTATACTAATATAAATATGTAATTTATGAAAATAAATATTTCAATTTGTCAATATTATTCATTTTTTTTTCTAAAGTTTATTTTTAGTTATTTTAATATTCTTATAGTTCGGAAATTGATTTACATTAATTAATAATATAAACCTAAAATATACATTTTAATCGCAGTTAAAAATATTCCAAACAAAAAGAATAAATAAATAATAATTAACGGCAGTTTACTATCTCACTGCGTTAATTGATAATTACTAATTAGTATAATTACATGATAATTAATATAAATTATTATTATTTGCGTAAACGCATCACGTATAAATGTATGTATATTATTTGTTAATACTGACGCATCTACAATATTATAATGTTTTTACAGGACGCAGCTAGTCACAGCAATTTAGGCGCCATACTTCACATTAACAACAAGTTGGACGAGGCGGAACGGTCGTACAAGAACGCGCTGCGACTACAACCGAACGACGTGACCACGTTGGACAATCTTCGGAAGCTCAGAAATGTTCATCATCATCGGCACACGATCAAATAATGACGGAAAACCGTGATCTCGTTGCTTGTTGGCAAAAGTTACATGTGTATATACGACAGACTATAATGTAATAATAAGGTTCCCGTCATGTCGTATGAATATAATTATTTATTTTTATTTATATGATCGAATACGAGAAAAATACAATAAATTGTGTTGCAGAGAACAGAGTTAATACCTAATGGACACGACATTCCATTTTTATCGAAATGTGAAATTCTGATCGCCCCGCTGTGTATATACCTACCTACCTAAAATTCGATTTTTTTTTTTTTTTATGTCTCGTTAATATAATATTATTATATCTGTTTAATAATTTATTTTAAAATTATTTTATTATTTTGTTTTCGGTTAAATATAGTACCTACTACTTGTTATAATATATTATATCGCACACACTTAATGAACGTTATACTTATAAAAATATATTATATAATAATATTACGTAATATTGTACTTACCAAATTATCGTGTAAATAATTATAATAATATCTGTGGTGGCTGTGTAACTTTGTACAATATTTTGAATTCCGATTCGGTTGTACGCAGTCGAATACGATTTTTCATCGCGATTGCCATTGCGTTATCTCAAACAGAGTTAGGTACGGTACACAAATTATATTAACCTGCAATTTGGTCAAACGTTAAATTCGCGTGCGCAGCTTTCTTTGAGAACCTGCAGTTATACGAGTAGTTTTTAATGGTTTATTTATGATGTACTACAAAAAAAAAAACACAAATGACGTATAAATAAAAAATAATTTTTTTAACTAAAACAACTGCGTGCGACCATAGATTAAATATGTAATTAATTTATTATTTATTATTAATTAAGTATATTTAATCTATGGTGCTACTTAGAATTTTTCAAATTTTAGTATCTATACCTGTATTAATAGTAAACTTACAATATTTCAAATTGTATCTATGTGTATTATAAACTGTTCACCGCCCACCGGTAATCAGTTATACTCGGTAGTCGGTAACTATATCTATGTTTTAACTATAAACATGTTTCTGTTATAAATAATTTTTTTTCAAAATATATTTTTGGTAATCCATGGGTAGTTTCAAGTTTAACCGACCCTGAATGAATGTCAATCGTCGCAACAGTCGATCACAATATTCACGACATGATTATATAAACCATTTATTTGACGGGCACTATACATAATATATAAAATATAATACCTAAATACTCGTTATGGCTTATGCGAACCGTTCAAACGAATTGAAATATATTATACGAGTACTATACAGAGATAGTTCGTTCGTTTTTTTTTTTTCTTTAAACCATTCCAAATGTTATCGTCTGGGGAGTTTATGTACGATCGATCTACATAAAAAACAATATTATAACTGTGCAATAATAGCAGAGCGATTTTTTTTCCTTTAACATCCCTCGAGACTTTCTCCATATTATTATTATTATTATTATTATTATTATTATTATTATTATTATTATACGACTTTACGACACGGTAAACTTTGTCATTTGCTCAGATGTATTACAACAATTTATTTCATTGTGTATTTACGGACATTTATCTCACGATTGATAGATACCTACGTGAATATTATTATTCTATAATAATTCACCTAACCTATAACAAAGTAATAACCCGTACGATACATTACGATTGTTACACATTTGAAACGATGCGACGAGCTGAACCGATGGCGTAAAACGAACTTATACTCGTATACTGCACAATCAATGGCCAGCGTTCTTATATTTTTATTTACCATCTTACACACATTTTTCTTCTACGCTGTACCTACGCAAATCGAGATTTTTTAAATTATGATTAGTGTTTAATGAATACTCGAGCGCGAAAATATCGTGTTCGCATAAAATGAACAATAAATATAATTATAAATCACGCGTATTAAATTTAAAGAAAATCACTTTAACACGATCACGATCGCTGAACGTGATTTTTAAGGGTAGTTTTCCGATTTATTTTGCGTTTGATGTTCGTATAAAATCGAGTTCATAAACTTTACAATGAATTTAAAAATTACAATTTGGAAAAGTTTAATTCAAAATACATACGACAAGTACTATTTATAACATATTAACTCGAAGAATGTAAATATTGAGAAAAGAACGCGATGGAACGTCTACACAAAATTTAAGTATGCCTACAATGGATTTAGTAAAACATAATCTGAATGTATTATTCCATATTAAATTCTATCCATTTTATGTTTTATTTAAAAAATATGAAATATGTTAATTTTTATTTTATAAACGTAGTAGTTACTGTTATATTAATTATTGTAAGATGGCGCAACGGGTATGCAATTTAGCTACTTTCGAGAAGAATGAAAACTGAAAACTACCGTGAAATAAGGAGTAAAATCATATTATCAACTTATTAAATTCATTTTTTTTAATATATATTTTATATATATTACCATTGATTTTATAAAATCAACGATATTACGATAATATAAAATTAGATTATAAGTACTACCATTATACTGTATTATTCCCATGTATATGTCGATAATTATTCAATACCTACCCATTTAAAATACAAGACGTCGTCGTGAAAAAATACTAAAATAATTTTCTATATATTATTTCCATTTTTATACAATTGTCTATTTTAAAATTCCTAAACTAGGCGAAGTTCATGTCACCAGCTAAAAATAAAATATATATAAATGAGAATATTGAATGAAATTTTAATTTTCATATAAGTAGGTACCTAAGAATAAGAAAATTAACTGATTATATAAAAAAAAATTATCAATATATTTTCATGTATTTGACTTAAATTTATAATAAAAATGATAATTAATAAAATAGTTTTTATTCATATTGAAACACAATATTTGTAACATGTTTTATCGTATATTAATATAAAACTGGTACATTTCATTACATAAAACTATTAATAGAAACTTTATTACAATTTTAATTTTTGATCAATGTAGAATCTTATTCGATTAAAAATGAAAACATATTATATTATTTCCATTTAAATTATGAATGTAATTACTAATTATGTATTTCAATAATGAAGTCCTCGTCATAAATTTAAAAATTCCATCATTTAGTCCTTGTAAACTAACCTTATTAAACCAATGACTAGATACTTTTTATTGTATCTTTTATACATAAAATGTACTTTTATTTTTATTTATAACACTTTCTAAAATAATTATGTTAATTTAATTTTGTACAAGTTAACCATTAAAATTAAAACTATTTTCTAATTTTACCATTTTTATCAAAATCAAATATTACAAACAAAATAATATTTTAATAGGTATTTCACTATGCACAATCATTTTTATATGAATTCATTCAAATAAAATTAGTAATACCTATATAATTTATTATTAAATAAAGAATCAAGAGTCATGACAGCAAATCAAAAGTCCTTCCTTCGTTTTGAGTTGATTTTAGTCTATAACATATAAAATGATAACCAAAACATGCAAATTAGTAAATGCTATAGCACGTCAAATTATTGAAATAATAAAAAATTATATTATCTAAGTGTGTTTGCCTTATTTAATAGTTTATTATCTTACCCATTACATTAAAGTAGGTACATGTATTTAATTATAAAATATGTTACAAAAAATTATATGTGATATGGTTTCAATGGTTTATACGAATTATAAATTGTAAATAAATTTAATATTTTTTTTTTTCTTTTTTGAATAACCAAAAATTGTATTCTCTTATTCACATAATATCATTTATAATTCTTCTTTCACAATACTAAAATAATAATATTTATAAATAAAACTCAATAAACACATTTCATTGATATTAGCTTTTCACCATTATTATCAATATATCAATTTGAATAAATACAATATGTTTTTGAAAGACAATGAAAAAAACAGTGATAAATTAGATAAATGGAAAACAATGTAAATTTTTAAATAGCATATAGCATATTACTATATAATTTATGATTTTACAAATAAACACATATACATATATATATATATATATATATGTATATTATATATATAAATACAGACACAATTTGACTAAGTTGGTTTGGTTAACCATTTACATATGTAGACAATATAGGACAAATTACCCATATTAGTGTGTGGTATATATGTATAAATATGTATACAAATCATTTAAGTAGTAAACTATAATTCACTTAAAAATGGTGATGTTAAAAAAAAAACATTTTCCTATTATAATTATTATTTTATATTATATAAACATTACATACAATATCTAGTCTATGTACACAACAGTCTTTAATTAAAAAAAAAAATATATATATATATATTTAATAAAGGTATATGTAAATCAAATTATATAATACTATAATAAATGATCATTATACAAATCATGAACAAAATAATGTAAGGATTTCCACCCTGTTCTATCACAATATTTTTATGTCTCCATTTATCAATTTTATACATGTCTGCAATAAACCAAAAACAAAACAAAAAACAAGTCTACCTTAGCGGTGATGTTAAAAATCTAATATATTCATAAAAAATTAACTACACAAGTTACGTTTGAGTGTTGTGAATAAACCGAATTGTAAGTACTTGTCACATCAAGAGTATCACACAATTACAACACTCCATTTTCATTTATTTTAACAGTGTAAATTGATGAAAATAAATAAAAAATAGAAAACATTTTCTATTTTTACACTATGGCAGTGACAATGCATAAAAAAATCCATTTAGATATTAAAACTACCATACATATATTAAACATAATATAAGAATAAAAAATACTACATAGTCCAGGAAGACACAATATGAAATTATGTTAAAATACCGTGACACGTATATAATTATTATTATAAATAGTAATATATATTTTATGAAGTTATAATAAAAATAATAATACAATTAAAAATTTGTATTAAATTTCAATAAACAAAGATGGTATTTTTTTTTTTTTTATTAACACCTTTTGGATATTTTGCACGCACATTAAATTAAAAACCATTTTTATCTTATTCGAGGTATTCTTAGAGAAGAAATAATTATCTAGCATCTTATTCCGAACTTTGTATATTTTATATATTAAACAATATCAAAAGTTAATTTAATAAACCTGGAAATACAATTAAATATTGTGCTTGTGTTTATACGGTTTACTTAAAAATTAATCATTTTTAATCCCATTAATTTATTTAAAAATTAATAATAAATAAATGCCACCAATAAATGTTTAAAGAAAATGCACCAAAATGGCAATATTTTTTTAAATAGAAAATGTTCTCTTGGTTATAAAATTTATAACTAATAATACGATATTAAATTGATAATATTTAAATTAAAGTATTGTGTTTTTTAAATAAATGAACTTTTTTTTAATGTATGTAATATTATTAAACATATAACATAATAATAATAATAATACATGCATACTTAATAATTTAATAACACATTTATCATAAAATTACTATCAAACTACATTTATATAATATTTCATTATATATATATATTAACTATTTCTGAACCAAATTCTATATTAATTGATTAATTATAAGTAAAGAGTAAAACACAAGTTTAAATATGTTCCCAGTAATAATACTATGAAATAATTAAAGTGAAAGATGTTTATTATTAAAGATAAAAATGGCATGTGTGAATACTGTAAAGCATATGCATTTAATTATATAATATAATATTGAAGTTATTAGTCATTTTATTTGTTTAATCAAATGTATTATATGTCATAACGAATTTTGAGATTAAAAAAATTATTTTTAGTTTAAAATTTTCAAGTTTAAATATCTGTTTAAAAAAATTAAGACTAAATTTTTTATTTTTAAAAAATTAGACTAAAATTTTTACTTTATTTAACACAAAATATACTATCACCTGAATTTATAAATTATATACTATTCCCTTAGAAAAATCACAGTTACTCCATTATTACATAACATAAAAATCATATAAATCACCTCTTCTACATTTTTACTACTTGATCATGTTATATTTATTGCTACTGGACTCTGACCTATACATACCCCAATCATATCATCTTGTTCTTGTTTCGATCGATTAGAATGAGATGGTGGTATCCGAGCAATAGGCTGTTGTACCAATGGGGGTGGGTGATTATGCAGTGAATGCAGTGAACGAGGAGGTTGTGATAGTATTGGCTGATATGGATGATGTTGTGGATGTAGAAATGGCAAGGATGTGGGTCGACAGTGAACCATTCCACCGACACCAGAAGTTGGATTCATTGGATAAACAGATGCATGGTGAGAAATATGGTGTCTACCCATTGGTGCTGTTTGGTAACCATGGTACATAGAAACAATTGGTGGAGGATCACAATCCATTGTAGCTCGTCCTCTGCACTGATCTGTTCGCAATCGTATTGCTGTAAAAAATGAATACATTCATAATTATTATGTAAACAATGTAGTTTAAAAAATAAAACAAAAAAATTAATTTTACATA
Source organism: Tetraneura akinire (assembly GCA_021307375.1). Classification (NCBI taxonomy): domain Eukaryota; kingdom Metazoa; phylum Arthropoda; class Insecta; order Hemiptera; family Aphididae; genus Tetraneura; species Tetraneura akinire. The sequence goes on from JAIUCT010000008.1 coordinate 3,389,576, forward strand.
AAAAAGGACACACAGTCAACAAAATAATGTTAATAGTAAATACTATGATGTAATCAACTTCCCCAAGTATTACAGAACTACAATAGTGATTACATATGATTTAATTAAAAAATGATTAAGAATAGTTATTATGATATATAAAATGTAAAAAGATATAAATTAATATTAAATATATTTATATTTTTTTATACTTATGATAGAATTTATCTGAATAGATACATAATTAAAATATTAAAAAACATTAATTAACTTAACATTAAAATATAAATTTGGTAATTTAATAAAATGTGTAATATGAATATGTAATAACAAAATTAATCATTAATAAGTGTATTTAAACTATATTAATCCATAACATATGCATGCATAATGTGCTAAAAAAACATAAATTGTTAAAAAAAATCAATATACCAATATAATATTACATTTAATACTAAAATAATTTGTAATTAAAATAGCTATATTAATATTACTTAATAATAAATTTTTGATAAATATACATCACATTTTAATTTTGTATAAATTAAAAATAAAAATATGTTTTCAACTTAAAAATTAATGATAATCTAAAGTAATCTAAAACGAAAATAATCTTATACATAATAAATATTTGTATCTTTAACAGGTTATTATTCAAATATATAATTTTTTATATAACTAAATAAAATAAACAACTATTTTTTAAAAAATTAACTAATAAATTTAATTCATTTAAAGTAACTTTTTATACAAGAAAAATATATAAGTTTTGTACTCTTGAGGTAGATCTTTAAAATATAATTATAAACATTTTTGTAAGCAAAAAAAAAAAGAAAAAAAAGAAAAAAAAATAATTCATATTTATAATCATAATTATAAAAAATAACCATTATTAGATTTTGATCAGATAAACTATTCAGAAATAATTTTAATGTTATACTAACAGGTAAAAATCAAACAACTTTATAAAATAAATAAATTTACTTCAAAAATATTCTATTCTAAAAATCAAAATTACTTTCTTTCAAACTACAATTAACTAAATAATATGATTAAAAAGATAAATGCATGTATGGTATAATGAATTTTAAATGCTAATACTAAAAATAACAAAGAATTACACAAACAACGCAACACATTAATTATTAACTTACACTTATTTGAAATCTAATTTGTTGACCCAAAGTTTAGCAATAGTCATCGAGCGTAAAAATGTGTAGGGAAAGCGTTTCCTTTGAGATAAGCAAAAACAAAACATATCAATATTGATTTATATGAGTTTTATAATATATTAATCTTCCAAAATATATATAATTAAAATTTATGGAATTTTTATTTTAAACCCTATACAAAGATTAAACTAAAATATAAAATTTCTTAATTAAAATAAAAATATTTATTGCTTACCAGAAGATTGTACATTTGTATTTTCTGGACCATTATTACTAGGTAAACTATTAAATGGTGGACTAGCACCTAAGCTATGTAGTCCAGCTTGAGCGATACCACTAGCCGTATTAGTACCTTCTTCAGAAGTTCTTTTAAAGAAGTTATGTTGTAATGCATAATATGGTGTAATTCGAGTTTTTGGATCATAATCCAACATTCGAACTATAAGATCCTAAATTTATACAATATAAGATTAAATAAAAAATATAAGTTAAAAAATAAAAATTCTTACTTTAAATTTTAAATAATCGGATACTGAATGCCCTGGTTCACCTAATCGTCTAGCATAAGGACCACCAGTTTCAACACCGAGTATATCATGTAACCTTCGACCCCCAGGGTTTCTATATTTTTTTGCATCTTTAGGTTTTTTTAGTGTAAATGTTTCAACACCGGGCACTTTATCAAAATATTTATGAGCTTTTTGTGCTTGGTCTAATATATGTTTAGATGGCATTCCTAATACTTCAATGATTTTATTCATTTGATCAACCTAAACATATATAATATATATATATTACTTTAATTATCTTATATTTCAGTTTCAAAATAAAACATACTTCATTTGTTCCACTAAACAATGGTTCTCCAGTATGCATTTCTACTAATATACATCCTAAACTCCACATGTCAATTGCTAAATCATATGGTATACCTAGTAAAACTTCAGGTGAACGATAAAAACGTGATTGAATATATTGATAAATCTATTAAAAAATATTTAGAATTATTAGTATAATAATAAACATATATAAATATATAATCATGTAATAAGAAACAAATAAAATATTTACTTCCTATAAAATTTTTAAAAATTAATCTCTCCAATAAACATGTCAAAATTGAATAAAAAAAAAAATTAATTTGTATTGTTTGAATCCAAATTCATTTAAATTTATTTTGTGTTATTTAGTGAATAAACACAAAATGTAATAATTTATAACTACATAAATCAAAATGTTTATATATTATTTTATGGCATAGGCACTTTAAATTCAAAAGATTTATTTTAATAATTTTTTTTTTTTTTTATAAATCATCAAGAAAATACCAATTTTATATTATAGATTCTTACCAAAGAGAATAGTGTATTTTTTATTCTTTAGAAAATCAAAAATTAAATATTAAACAATATTAAATTTACTAACTAATTTTTGTATCTTTTAGAAATGACATATAAATAGATGGAAGAATCAATATTTAAATCAAACCTGACAAGTTAAAATTTGTTGTTTTTACATTTAATATTACATTAAATGTTACACACACAATGAATAACACCCATATAATTTGTAACTATGTTAAACAAATAAAAATAATTGTTATTTCCAATATCATTTTTATTACTTACTCTTTGTCCAAGTTGACAAGATGAACCAAAGTCTACTATTTTAATTGCTGATCTTTTAGGATTACACAATAATATGTTTTCTGGTTTCAGATCACAGTGTATGATGGACAAGTCCGGTGTGGACAGGAACAACAGAGCCGTGCACAGTTGAGCAGCAAACTTACGTGTGAGATTTAAAGAAACCCCTTTAAAATTAGTATTCCTAATCAAATCGTATAAGTTATAAGATAATAACTCAAACACAAGACATAGATGATTACGCCACATAAAATGTCTCTTGAGTTTAACTGAAAATTATTATTAATTATTTAATATAAGATACTTATAATAGGTATTAAGTTTTAAATCATATACCAATATAATATTTATTATCAACATCAGCTCTATTCATCATTTCTAATAATCTAACTTCAATTTGAGCTTGATTTAGGAATGGTTTTTTGTTCTTAATTATTTTAATTGCTACATAACAATCTTCTTCTTCATCACGAGCCTTTACAACCTATAAATGTAATATTTAAATTTAAATTTATCAGTATATATTTCAAATAACTTTTAACTCACTTGTCCAAATGATCCTTTTCCCAACAAGGATATAATTTCATATCGATCTAAAAATTTCTCTCCACTTCTAATTATATAATCATGGTTATCATCATCATGACCATCATTATATACTCTTCTTTCTTTTTTATTGGCTACAGGACCTTCAACAGGTGCCCCATTATTTTGTGGCTGACTACTTAACCCAACTGCTCCACCACCAGCTCTTTTCTTTTTCTTAGCATAATAGACCTAATAAATATAAATAAAAATAAAGTACTTATTAAATCTTCTAATACCTAAAATTAATTTAAAAATTAGATTTACAAATTTAATTTTTTTTTAAGTTTCAACAATATATTATATTAAAATATTAATTAAAAAATTCTACAGCGTTATTAAAATAATTTAATAGTCAAACATGTTAAAATAAAACCGGTATTGATACAATTATAAATTATTATATATATTATACACTGTAATATTATTATCTAAATTATTATTATTTTAAACCGAGATAAAATTAATTGCTTTCGACATATAAAAAATATATTACAACACAAACATAAAATTTAAAAATAAAATAAATACACTATTTTAATTTTATAATAAAACATTATATATTAGTTCATTTTCTTATTAGACATTTCTATTTATAGTTACAATTCAATAAAGTTACATTTATTTTCTTAGTATAGTTATCCACAGTCATTAATTCAAAAATTCCATGAAAAAAGATTAATATAAATAAGTAATTTAATAATTTATACTGACTTCATTAATAAATTTATAAGTTTTGATCAAGTCCACTGAAAGTTTTCTTAATGGAGCTGTTGCCGGGTCACGAAAATGAGGTGGTATTCTAGCTTGCATTGCATGGATATCAGCATGTACTGGAGCAATACCGCCAACCATTGGTAATTGATCTTCAGCAACAAGTCTTCCATACAAGGGACCCCCACCAAAACTGAAATTACTGTCTTGGGATCCTTGTCCATGGCCTTAATAAAATAATAATATATATTAAAATATCAATATAACCTACACATATTTTTTTTTAATTAAAGAATTAGTTGTCAAGTAAATATATTATGGTTATAGGTATACATTATAAATATTTGCATAACATACGAGTGTAATATTATATTAATAAAATATAGATTGTAGATACACAATCATACTTAATAATAATTAATAATTATCCTTGATTCCTAACTATTTACAAGAGTAATTGATAGATAAAGATTTTTTCCATCATACATTAGTATATAGGTATAGGTAACCTTTATATTTTACAATTTTCTTTTTTTTAAATAATAAAATATAGGTATATAATATTTATTAAAGGTGTGAAAATTAATTATTTTCTAATTATTATGTATGTGCATTATACAACTTAATCAATTTTTTTTTTTTTTTTAATAAAATTTTACATTAGGTACCTATATGCAAATTACTTTAACATAATTACATTAAAAAATAAATACTTCCTAATTTACATTAGGAAGTTTACATTTTTTCTAATGTACATTATTATAATGCAAGTCTCTTTAAAAGAATTTTGAATTGAAAATGTACAGACTGATTAACCCAACTCTATAAATACATACAACAGTATAGCAAATCTATTTTTAGGGTGTCATCTAATCCCAAACCATATGTCTGCCAGTGCATTGATTAAAACATACGAGAAAAGTAATAAAAAAAGAAACTGACAAACGTTATTTAAATTTATAACCACATTATAATAAATACAATAAAATAGAAAAATTATCTTAATTTTATGTGATAAAACAAAAATAAAGGTATCAGAATGATAAGTGAAAATATATATTATTTTAATTAAATATTTAAATATGTAAGTAAAGTACCTACATATATCATTATAATTTATTTATTTTTAATGATAAACTATTTAGTAATATTTTTAAAACTTGTATCAGAAAATATGTTCTAATTATTATTAATATGATTTAATATCTATAGCCAACTTTAATATGTTAATGGTAATAAAAATAACAAAAAAATAATTTTGAAACGTAATTAAGTATTAATAGGTATACCGATAGGTAAATATTTAATATAATTACAAATTAAATATTATCTGTCAATAGTAATAATTCATTTATAAATCGGAGATCAGACATGATATACATTTTAAAACTTTAAAAATTCTGAATAACAATAATCCACCAAGGTATTTAATTTATATTTTTTGAATACATATTTATTTGTTTAATGTTCATATTGAAAACAATATTGTCATTTAACTACCTATTAATTTATTTTATTAAAATACCCATAAAATAGTGACTTATTAGATAAATATCTAACTTAACAATAAAATATAATTATTATGTCATATGTTTGTATATAAATAAAATAAAGAACTTTTTTAATAGCTATATAAATTTTATTTAAATATCAACTTAATTAACTAAAAGAAATATCTATCATTCAAAACTTAAATATCTATGTACATTATTATAATTAAAGATAGAAATTTACTAAAAAGATTCATGTTACTCATCAGTATTAAAATAATGGAATTATGGAATACAAGTAAGAGTTACCCCAGTACCTATCACATTTTCTAACAATAAACTAATTTTAATTTTCATCAAAAAAGTTTGGTAAACATGTGTTATGTAGAGATTTCATTGTATCTAAATTCAAGGGCATTTCTAACATCTGGTAAAAATTGTAAGATTCCACAAAAGATGTAGTTTATAATAATAATTACACAATAACAAGAATATCAAGACTCAATTTCTAATAGCATGTCTTTAGTGCAGAAACATTGATAGCTTTTAAATATTTATTAACATCAAACAGTAGCTATTAAATAATTAAATAATTATTTAAAAAAATAAAAATAATATTGTTAACACTCACCTTTGCTTTTCTGTTTTTCAACCATCATAAATGGTTCATGCTTATGCCAACTGTCAGCTTGCTTAGCTCCATTACTACCGTCCATGTTTTGATTGGACGCCGGCAAACCTTTGCCGGCGTTCAAGAGCACCATTTACCCAAATTCATCGTGATACAGTGATGGCCAATGTAAAATGTGTTTGGCATGAACCGTACTGTCAATGATGTGATGACACAACAGTATTTCTACATAAAGGCATCAAAAAATAAACAAAACATGATTAATCATAACGATATAAACACACTAAAAAGAGACAAACTATAAGGTTGATATGGTTAAAAAACTGAATATGCGTCTTAAAATGAAATGGCCAGGCAAAAAGATGATTTTAAACCATTACCCCAAAGGACCAAGATAAATACACAGACGCAACTCTTACTTTCTTCTATGACTATTCTTTCTATGAGTAGGTATCTACAAACTACAACTGTTAAGTGTTCTGTGCGACACGCGCGCTTATGGTTACTACGGTAGACGGGTGGGGTGACGAGGGTCAAAGCTCAATAATAATAACAGTACGGCGCGTCGAGACTCGAGAACATGTGAGTAACACTTACATAACGGAACGGGCAGTCCGACACTCGGGTCGAGTGCAGCTGTGGCCTTATGACTTTATCTTACAGCCCCACAGACAGTAGGACTTGGATATTATTTTTACACTTCGCAACACAATCGGTCACTCGGTCATATTCGCGGCCAAACGTTAAAAAACGTGCCCGTAGCTTTCGACGAGGGCATAGGCATAATATGCCCTTTTTAGGCGGTATCGAACGTATATTAGCGGTAACGCGCCATGTCTCGTACTCACGTAAATCTCGAACTTCCGCGCTTACACGACGACACCCGGACAAAACGAAACGTTGTTTATTCCGCCAATTTATTATTGTAATATGATAATATTACTATTAAAATGTAACGCAAATGTCGATTACCATTGGAAACGGACACTGACCGCGGCTGCTACGGATTCGCATCGACGACGTAACGCGGCGCGACGCTCTGGCATAATATAATATTAATATCGTAAATCGTAATATCGTTGTCTCGTTAGTCGTTACTGTTGTGTTTTGTTTTTGTTTACCAAGTAATCAGAAATATTTAAAGAAAATTGTCTATTATTGAGATATGAAGAAAAAAAATCGCAACAATGACCGATACGAATATACGATACGTTTCTTAATCGGTGGAGCGACTGCGACAACGACGGTCGACGATTGTTGTTTCACGTACGCGTTATCGCTACCCAAACGCACGCACGCACGTACAGTCACCGTCGTCGCCGTGTGTTACAACAGTCTGGTGCTCTCGCTCTGGCCGTCGCCTCGCTTCGTCACTCGTCGCCCGTTGTGTGTTTGCGGTGATCGTACGCTGTACGCGGGCCATGGGAGGTGGGACGGGATGACGAAATGACGACCACACTACCGCCGGTGCGACGTCGTTTGACGACGCCTCACGATTGCACCGTGCGTGTCGGTGTCGCGAGATTACTCGGCGTTTCGGTTTCGGCATCGCCAATCATTCACGTATTTTAACGTGTTATGTACGTTCGCCTGTCTATAGTAGTTTAGTGTCTGTTGACTTTTCTAATTGATATTTAAACAATTATTAATGGAAAAATTGGTCCACGCGTAATTAAACAGTCGTACAGAATTCAGTTTCGCATGTTGATTACACAAGACTAACGGCTGATCGAACACGCGCCGAACACGGCTTGCATTTTTTTGATAATTTCTAATAATTAAACACTTATTAACACGTAGATAATTACGATTACGATGATGCGTAATAATTGTTAATAGTATTTTAATTACGTATTATTAACATTATAGAGCATACACGTAAGAAATTCGACATTTGTGTCGTTTATATAATATTTTATAATAATTATATCGGTTAGACTTACGTCTTTATTCGTATCATTCTTAATATTGTACTGCTTGTACCTAAACCAGACTTATATGCAATAATCAACTGGAAAATGATTGATCAACAATATACAATATATATATATATATATATCAATTGGAACGTCGAATCTTATGTTGTAATAAATTGTACCACGTAATACATTAATTTAATAGATACATTTTTTATAATGTCATGGTACCATTGTACATTTATTTTGTGAGTTTGTTGGTGGTAAAATTTAATTTAATTTAATTTTACTACGAGTGTGTTTTTGTAAATTTTGACTTGTCATCGTTAGTGATCAGTTTCATGTATTTCATAACTTGCCTTGTAGTTCTGTAATTTGTACAGAGCTTAAATTTCAACAATTGGCAACATGCACCTTGCGCATCTTCTGACTTACTGAGTTAGAGTTATTCTCTTTTCTATGGATCTGGTCTGAATTTGTGGCCAAATTCCAGATGGATTTAGTAGGATCTGGGATGCAAGTGATTTTAATATTCCGAAGTATCGGACCGTACCGTTAGTTTGTTTTATAATCAGCCTTTATGGTTCGACCAATAAAAAACGATATTAGACAATATTACAATAATAATCACCACAGTGTTGCGTTTTGTTATGGCTCTGAAACACGGTTTAAGATAATCTTAAATCGTGATAAAGAATTGTGTTTCGCCATCTGTCGGACTATATTTACGAACAGCTGATGCTTTTGTTTAATTGCCAATAATTTCCGTGTGATGGTGTTCGGACTTGAGAATTTTTTGTACCGTCAGTTTGAAGTTTTTTACGCTCATCCTGTGTCATTGACCATTGTAAATGTTTTCTAGACCTCCAGACTTTTCCTTTTCCACGGTAGTAGATGGTAGATATTTATATTATAAATTTATAATGCTAAATATTAAATAGTAAATGTAATAATAAAGTAATAATAGTAATAAAGAATAAACTAATAACTAATAAACGATTCGTTTTAATTCTTTGTTGTTGGTTTATATATTTTATTGTTCCGAGTTCTGATTGTAATCGTGCTAGGGCGAAAAAAATTATATTAATAATAATCGGTACGTTTTTCATCTTTAATAATCATTGAACAGCTACAACTGCAAGACTACAACTGAGTTAAGACTTAAGAAACCGTCTTCGCATGACTATTCACTACACGGGTGGAAATTTAAAAATTATCACTCGTGTGACAAAGAGAAAGTTTATTTCTTCATCTGTGACAACAAGGTGTTGTTGTCGATAATAACGTCTGCTACATTTATTTTGTTCGGTTTAAACGCATAGTAGGGATTTACGTCTGTTAGAATAAAACAAGAAACGGTAGTCACTACTCACTAATCGTATATTATGTTATTTGTATTGTGTTCAGACGTATAAGTGTAATATTTCATGGCTCCGAGGTCGATTTCATCGTAAGATTAGCTACTGTTCGTTCGATCATAGAATACGTTTCTATAAATCGCAATTCACTTATATGGAATAATTAATGGTACAATAAACGAAGAGTTACTTATGCGACCAGTTCCGGGCACTTTGAGCTGTGCCGTCGCGCGTTTACACGCCCGGAAGGTAAATACGAAAATTCATAAATACTTCATAAAAAATATTAAATATGTTGAATCCCAGTAGCGAGATGTATAAGAACGTGGAATGAAGTATCTGATTTTATTGAGTCGACTTGGTTTTGTTTAAACTTTATAATTATTTACTAATAATTTTTATTTCGACATACCACCACTAGTCCACTTATTCACTAGTAGTACCTATACATTTTTTCATACATTTCTATAGAAATAAAATGTTTCCTATTAGATTGATCATTATTAATGTTCTAAACTGATCTCATATTTTCCAAATAAATAATGTATTCAAATTAGCTAAGTGATCCCTTTCATAGATTGATTTTAAGTCAATAGTAAATCATTTTTATTAATAACAATGGTAAATTTATATCATCATTACTTCCACAATAGGTAGTTTGAGTATTTAATATTTTTATAACATATAGGCAACATTTATTATACATAATTTATAAAACTCATGTTTATGTTTGTTTTTTTAATATTATTATTATAGACTCATTGGCATTGGCATAGTATGTAATTAAATAAAAGTTCCAAGGATTTTATTCGTTTACAAAGAACTGAAATGGACAGAGAGTTTTAAATTTAAAAATTCTTATATTTTTAATTATGTAATTATTTGTATCTATTATATCTATTAAATTATGAATAGGTAGTTAAATAAAATTAATAAAAAATTATGCTTGTCCAATATTTAATCTAATACCTAATTTACTTATAATTTCATAAAATTTTTAATATTTCCTTATTTTTATTTAACAATTTTTTCAAATGCTAAAACTGTTAGTTTTTTAATTTTATTTAATTTTATTATACTATTGTTTTGCCTATATAACCCAAAGTAAACTCTTTAACAATCAATTGATTTTAAATTTAGTATAGATATATTAAATTGTAATATGACAATAGTATAGTTATATTATTGTTGATAATAATAATAATATATTTTATCATTGTTTATTCAGTTTAGAATGGATAAAGTAAACAAATTCATTCGACCACTAGGATTCAGAAGACGCACAAGATCTGCTAGTAGTGTTGGTATGTCGTTAATTATTATAATATATAAATTATTTCATCAATATATTCAGCTTAAAATTATTTTATTTCTGTTTTTAGCATATACTGATAATAAAGCTCATAGTGATGATTCCAGTAGTAATTCCAAAGATGTAGTGTCTAGTATTTATCATGTAAAAACTTTTTTTAATTTAATTTAATTTATAAATAGGATAATAGAAATAATTTAGTTTATTTTAATAATAGAGTGATTCGGATGATATAAGTGGTGCTCCACAACCAATTCCATTTGCTTTACTATCAAAACATCTAATGAATTTAGAATCAGATTCAGTTAATGAAAACTTTACTCCAGGAAAACCATTTACTAGAAGGTTAAATGTTTTAATTAATACTGTTTTATTTATATGTTTAGCAATAATATACTTATATATATATATATATATATTATTGATTTTTGTAATTTAGAAAACGAAAATTCAAAAAGATGATTGTTGATCCAGATGTTAAATTTTCATCTCGTATGACAAGTAGTTATTCTCATAGTAGTAACAGTGAAAAAAGAAGAACAACACGTCATTCTGCTAGTATGCCTAGGTATAATATGATAAGATCATAATCAAATATTAACAAATATTTAATTATTTTTGGTGATCAATAATACTGTATATTTACCTATTACAAAAGTTATATTATGTCGTATATATTTATAATTTAGAAACTGTGGCTCTTTAATTTTGTCCATTGGTAAAAGAAAACGTAGTAATCGAGAAGCTTTAGCTGGTAGCTGTCATCAGGGTACTTCAAATACTAAATCAATGGATATGGATGTTGCTAGTAGTTCAAGTAGTATTAGTTCTTCGGAAAGTGAAGCTGGTATATTTACCAATGACGAAGGAAGAGAAGGTAAAATTTAGTATTAGTATTGTAAGTGATCTACTATAATCATCATAACAATGTTATTTTAAAATTTAAGTGCATCATTTGTTGAAGACTTAAAAAAATGCTCTTTATATTAGCATTAATACAACCTATGAAATCTTAATTATATCTTTTCTTAAAAACCCTAGATCCACCTTTCTATTTTATTTTGCATCTTTGTCTATATAATTAATAATTATTAATTATATTCGTATATAATATAACAAATTAACTTTAAATTTAACAAGAGAAATTATATTTACAAACATTCATATTGATAATAAATTAAATTTAAATTTCTGGTAGCTCACTTATGATATCACTGTTTAAAAATTGATATAATTAATTTTTTTTCAACATTATATCTATAATATCTAGGAGATGATGAACAGAGTGATTGGGTTGGTAATGCATGTGGAGCTGGTGGTATCACAGACGATGATGCTGAACCAATGAAAATTGATTGTCAGAGATTATTATCAGTTAGTTTACAAAATAATGTTTTAACTGAAGGAAGAGGACCTGGACGTATGCCATTATGGACTAGAAAAGTATAATTTATATGATTTTGATTTTAATTTATTTTTTAAATAAATTTAATATTTTTATACTTAGGCTGGTGATAGAGAAATTCGTGGAGGTTTACGCAGAGTTCGCTCAGTAAAACCTAGTTTTTCTGTTTTGACCTCAGCAAATGAAAAAGTTTCTCGTTTTTTACGAGACCCTGGTCAATCTGAATTAAGGTATACATTTTAATAGTGTAATAAATACATAATACTAATTTTTAAATTATAATTAACAAATATTTGCATTTTAGGCTACATCCAATGCCAAAAAATGAACAAGATCAACTAACACATTTAGCAGAAATGTACTCACTCCACATGCAACTCAATGATTCACCAAAAAAGGGCGTTACTCTAACTAAAACTGAGTGAAGTTTTATTTTTATTATTTTATACTATTAGAATATAACTATAGAATCTAATAATAATAATTTATTATTAAATTTTTAGTAATACAATTCAAATGGATTTAGAAGCTCCATTTGCACATCTGAATCCATCTAAAGATCATAAAAGAAAGAAATCTGCTTCTTCTGGTAATAATATTATATAAAACAAAAATAATTTTTAAAAAATGTTATATATAATTTTTCATGGTTTTATAGAGTTAAGTTTAGGTTTACAAGCATTACACAATCAAGCATGGAGACCTATAGTACTTGAAGACAAGCCTTGTACATCATCTCAAGCAGACTCTTCTAATATGAACAAATGAAACACTATTTATATTATTTTACCAATTAGTAAGGCTGAAACTATATTAAACGCAGCTACAACATGCTTATATAAATGTAGCCATATACTATTGATATTTAATTTATCATGAATATATTATTAATATTGACATGCTAAATATTACTGTTAATTAAACAGTCATGTACTGACTATTAAAATGCACTATTAAGTCATTATTTTTAAGAGATATCTATTTATTACTTTATATAAACGTGGAGGTTGAAATACTCTTATGACTATTACTTTCTAAATTTTAGTTCTATAAATATTCTTTTAACATTTCTTTTCTATAAAAACCATAATGTAATCATTTCTGTTTTAAGTTACCCTTTAAATGTACTGACATATAATGTTTAATTTTAATCATCAGATTATCTTTTCACAAAATTACTATATTTGATATATTGTATTAATATAAAATATTTTAATTTACACACTCGTATTTATAATGTTACTTGCTGTATGAATATTCATTGTATTTTTTTTATTATTTTTGAAATGAAATTATAAACAATAATTTATTTTTATGTTTAATAATTTAAATATACTTATAATTATTAGTGATATTACTATATGCAAAATTATAATTTTTAAAAATAAATAGTCTTTTAATTTTATTAGTGTATTTTGGATTTTTTTAGTTTCAATCCCTATCTTATTTTTTGAATTAATAGGAGAACTGTTATATTTGATAAATATATATACATATATCCATTAATAAAATCAATTTAAAATAAATATATAAAGTATTTTAAAATAAACTAATATTAACATTAGTAAATTCTTTATTGTAAAAAATAAATAATAAATTTTAAATAAATAACTTAAAAAAAAAAAATTTGAATTTATTTATATTTCAAATACTATTAATTCTAACCACCTAGAAGAAAAATTTTGATGTGTACATAATATACTTTATTTATATAGATCCTGATTATTTAATAGTTACATGAATAAAATTAAAGTAGAGTAAATAATAGATAAATATGTATTCTATGAGGAATTTTTTACAATTAATGAAAAACGAAAATTGTTCAGCTGTGTGCAACCCAATAATCTCTAATATTTGATCCACAGAAACTCAATTATAAATTTTTGTAGTGTGAAATCAACATGATGCATCCATGGAATTGAGCAAAATAAATTAGTAACTCAACTTCATGATTGTAAATTCAAAATAATTATTACATGGAAATAAATTTCAATAATTATATTATAATCCTTTTATTTTAGATTCTCAATAAAGCGAAAAATTTTACAATGATGTGTGATTTTTGTTTTTTATGAAGTCACTTTTACTACTAATATTCTTATTATTTCTCAATATTTTTACAATAAAAATTAATAGAAAAGCTAAAAAATTTGGATAATTTTTGAAAGTTTTATTGAAGCATACTTAACGAATTTTCACAATATTAGGAAAATCTCAACACTCAATTTTTTTTTTATATGTGTTTAAAGTTGAAATTTTAGTAAAATTATTTATATATAGTCATTACTTACCAACCCACTTACCAATATGAACACTGGATAAAGAACAGCGTTTAGAATGCATTTGTAAATGGAAAATCATTAATTGCAATGAATATCATTCAAGATGAAAATTTTAAAAACCAAATAACACGTGCAAGTCTAATGCCTTTTTTTTTTTTTTTTTTTTCACTACATCTTCAATAAAGAATAAAGTCGTCAAGAGGAATTTATTTTTTAAATTTTAGCGGGCACGACAATTTGAGAATCCCTAATAGACAATGGTCATTGAACCAATAGCACATGTTGGTAGGAGGTGCTTATAAGAATTTCCCGCCAAAATCTGCGCCACGATTGCATACAGTTGACAGACAAAAGCCGCAGCCAAGAACCGGTCGTTCCGGTATACAATTTCATTACAGAAAATATGCCTTTGCATATGTTCTTTACGACGTCTCTAGCCAGTCTGTCGTTGACTGTTCAATGGTTAGTTCGTGTTTTTCTTAAGTTCTCGTTCGCCACGCCTATTTATTTTAACCGTCGTTTTAACGGACAATCAATCTGTTTTAATTATTACTAGAGATCGATATTGTTTTCTAGTGTCACCAGTTACCAATTTAAATTTGAAATTTAACCCGATAAGACGACACGATATTATAGAATTGTTTAATTGTAATTTTATATATTTTTTTTTTCTTTTGGCGGTAATCAATCGCGTCACCGTCGAGTTTAAAGGTTAGTGCGTACGTTTGTTTTTTATTTCTTCAAATAAAGTTACAATAAGTTAAAAAAAAAAAAAAAAAGAAAAAACTACAGCAGTTGTCATAAACGTTGGTAAAGAATTACCCAAGGCTACGTATGATTTTCACACAGGTAACCGCGACAATATTCAATACGTTTAACCATAAAATTAAGGTTTTTTGGCCCTCGTCGTTGACATATTAACTTTCATTTGATCACAGCAGAAAATGTGTACGTAATATTATATTGTTGTGCGTCCAGTTTTTTCGACGATAAATGTAACATTTATGATTTATCATAAATTTATCTGACCTAGGTTTGCGTACACACGCGATTTTCACGATATCATCGCTCTCCACCTAACCACATATTTGCATTTTATGCCGTGTCATTCCTATTTCAGACGTAATATTATGATTCGATTATTATATTTCAATATTACATAATGAAAAGTATTATCGTGAATAATTAATACGATATATTGTTCGGTAGAGGTATCTATTGATTTTTTAATTTATATTTCGGGTATTGCAGGCAGTAGGTATCATAAAAATAAACTTATTGACATTATTTATTTAGCTAAGACGTATTAAAATAAATTGTACCCACAGTAACGATTATAAATTGCGTTCAATTTTAATTCTAAACTTAAATTTTATTAACAATTTATGAACATTTATTAATTGCATATATGAATTTCGTGCACTCCAATAACAATAACAAGTTTTGATTATACC
Source organism: Tetraneura akinire (assembly GCA_021307375.1). Taxonomy (NCBI): domain Eukaryota; kingdom Metazoa; phylum Arthropoda; class Insecta; order Hemiptera; family Aphididae; genus Tetraneura; species Tetraneura akinire. Next base: position 3,405,520 of record JAIUCT010000008.1, read on the forward strand.
TCGTAGGTGTAATATAACCTAGATATTATCTAGGTTTGAATTATGATGTAAATATGAATATAATATGATACATTTTAAATGTCTACCTAGGTCATATAAGCACTTACTCGATAGGTTTCCCTTTTCCTAGGCGTTACGTTATTAATTATTTGTATAGGTATATTATGGAAATAATATTATTTGCATAAATCCAATTGTATGAATAAAAAACCATTAGATACTTATTATTTTTTTAATTTTAAATTGTAGTAAGAAATACTTAACATTAATTTAATAATAATTGTGTTATTTAATTATTTACATACTTACCTAGGCAAATATAGGATACCTAATATAATATTATTGGTATTAATATTTAATAAAATAATTTTAAATTAACATGAATTATAGTAGGTAGGTATATAATTAACATCATATTATCAAACTTGAATACATTTTTCTAATAACATAATAATAAATAGGTAATTTTTTTACATAAATATCTAAAATTACTTATCTATCTAAATAGTTAGGTACATATTCTAAATTATAAAATAATAATTTTGTATTTAGGTAAATATTATGGAATATTAATTGAAATAGGTATTTTATTTATAATTTTATTACTGCGTTTGTTTAAGTACATACATTTTTTGACATTCATGTATTTATTAAGTTTAATATTTATTTTATCGAGTTAAGTTTGGTTTATTTTTCAATAAATAATTTAGAATTACACTATTTGTGTATTTTTTTTTATCAAATATATTAATATGTATATATATATATGTAATTAAAAACTATTTGGTCTATCTAATATACCTATACAATAATTATTTAAAAATAGACTATTGTAATCATTAATTCCCTTTTTTGAAGATTTCACAAATTTGTTAGGTACCTACTTTATTAAATTATTATTTTGTATAAAATAAAGAATAAAGGATTATCAAAAACAATTAAATTATAAATAAATTCCCTAATATATACATATATATATATATATATATATATATATTAATTTCTATATATTATTTATTTATATTTATTTTTTTATTTTTTATAGAAAATTATTAATAGTAATAAATTTAATTAAATATATCAAAATGGAAACACCTCCTTTTAATCACGAACCAACTCGAATGATGACCAGAAGTGTTCTAGCTGAAATACCAACAAGACTTGGAAGATTATCAATGACAGATCCAACTAATGGTTATTTATACTATTAACATATTAACAGCTAAATTTAATTTTTAATTATACATTAGGTAATTTATAATAAAATTATTTTATTTATTGTAATATTATTTGGATTAGGACGAAATGACCATCAATTAAATATAATGAATACAACTTTAAATAATTTTCCAACATCAATGATGACACCATCTCCAAGTCCAGATGAATTAGTTATACAACAACGTGGGCGTCGTAAAATTCCAGTAACTTTTAGTCCAGACATTGATACCATTAAACAGGTAAGTTTAATACTGGTTTTTTCTAGTTTTATGAAGTATTCTAGTAATAACATTTAAGTTATTTGTAGGTAGATACTTACTACATAATATTTGTTTAATATTGGTTTTTAATCTATTATAGGTACTTTTTTTTTTTTTTTTTTTTACTATAGTATCATTATTAAATGTAACTAACTTAACTTACTAACTGATAAAACAGTAATTATTAATTAAGTTAATTCTATATTTTAAAACTTAATTATTAGTTTTATTTTAAATCTTCCACTTGTTATATCATATTTACTTATATTTTAATATATATAAAATAATAATTTTTTATTTCAAATATATAGTAATTATAACAAGTTTATATTTATAAGTAATTTTAAAGTGATAAAGATAATAATTTAAATTGATGATTAATGTAATGAACATGTAGATAATATTTTATCTGTAACTGTACTAATGAGTAACATATGTATAAAATTATGAGTTAATAAATCAATTAGTTATATATATATAGGTATATATATATATAAGATACATACTTTTTTTCCTATATTAAATAAAAAATTTATCTTATTTTATGTTTAACATGTTATAATCTCTAAAATAGATTATACATAAAAAACTAAGGTATGATCAATACTATATTTAAATATTTAATACTTACAAATTATAAGCAAAAAAATATTCTTTAAATTATTTATTGTATCTTAAGTATGATCTATAAAAAAAAAAAACATTTTTTCGGGTTTTAAGTTTAATATGAAATTTAATAGTATACATTTAATCAAATTTAATGTAATTAATTAGTATTTTGCAATAAGATTGGTATACCTAGAATATGTCAGTCATTTAAATAAATTCCAAAGTTGTATCTATTATTTCATGTTACTAAAATGATTTATATCTAATCATTATTTTTACTTTGTTCTATTATTTTAATTATATACTATTTTAAAATCCACATGTAATATTATCAAAGTTATCATATATAATAGGTACCATTTTATTTCATTGTATGTAAAATAAATATATTTTTTAAGCAATATAAATTGTTATATGCATAATAGTTAATAATTAATTAAATGTTTATTCATACATTTTCAGAATAATCAAGTAACTCCAACAAAATCAGGTTCTTCAAATTTTAATAAAAGTTCAATTGTATTAAGAAGTACGCCACGCAAACGATTATTATTAAATGATCCGCTAGAGTTATCATCCCCAGATAAATACAAAATAGTATGTACAAACATAATTAATTTTAAATTAATATTATTTTATTAACAATGTTTATATTTAGGGTTCACCAAGTTATAAAAAGCTACGAACTGAATTGGCAGTTGAACTGCCAGAAGATAATTGTTTAATATCAGCATTGAAAGCGTTATCTTCTGATCAACTAATTGGTATAATTGGACAAATTGTAATTGATAATCCAAATATTGAAAAGGTATTAATTTTATCACAGTTAGTTATAATTTCATCATTCAATTGAAAATTAGTATGTATTACAATTATTTTAATGTTTAGGATATTAGATCTCACTTTCCTAAGGCAGATTTAAAACCTCTAGAAGAACAAATATACTATTTACGTCGTAATATTTATAAGGCTTTACCAAGTAGCAGACTGATTTCAAAAACTGACGCTACTGCGTATAATAGAGTATCAACTCACGTGTTAGCTTTCAAAGTAAGATTTTTATTTGTTTTATCTGATTTTTCATTTTTTTAGTTAACTATTTACGTGTTTGTTTAGAAATATGTTGTTGATCAAGGTAGGCGTTTGGTTGAAAGTAACCTGTGGCCTATTGTTATGGACTACGTATTTATGGCGTGGAAACATGTTCGTAATAGTCCAGTATGGGACAATCCTGCTCATAATGCAGCACGCAGACAATGTTTTAAATCACTATCAGCTCAGTGTATGACTGCTCTTAAACATTTGAAGAATACTCTAGATCAACAAATGTGTGATAGTTATAAAAACCAGTAAGTTTTTCTTGTTGAAGTAAACAATAGTTTGTTAATTTTATATTATAAATTAAAAAGTATCTAATATTTTATTTTTCACATTAGATTAAAGTTACTAGTTGATGACAGTGAAGAAATGGTATGGTGTTTACAATATTTAGATACTTGTGAGTGAGTAAGCATATTGATTTAAAATGAATTAATTTTTCTTTTAACTTGTTCAACAGCAATTTGTTTAATAAAATCTTTTGACTGTAAGTAGCTATGTGTTAGTTATATATACTATATAAAATTCTGTTGATTTAAAATATTAATAAAATTATTTTAATTATATTTTTATTATGTTTAAACTTGTATGTGAATTTAGTATTGTGTTTTATTTTTGAGAAACTTGATTGTAATTTCATAAACAAAACTTATTTATTAAATTGGGCATCGATTTTCACCAAAACCAAGGATAATTTTTTTTATTATTTATTTAATGCACTATCATGTAATTTTTCACTATTTAAATGTATTATATTCATAAAAAATTTGACTGGTAATTTAAATAATACATTTATATTAGAAGTTGTAAGTAAATGTAAATGTTATTAATTATTTATAATTGCACTGAAAATAATTCATATAATTAATGAATTCAGTAAAAATTTTAAATATAATATTTAATTATGTAATAAATTATTTTATGTATTATGTATTATTTATTGTATTTTTTTTTTTTTATTATTATTATTTAATTAATACTATAATTTTTATATAGTTCTAAAAATTGTTCAACTAAGTAACATATTTTATTTATATGTGTATGTAATAAAGAATATAGTCAAAATTAAAGAAAAATATTCACATTATTTTATTTTTTTTAAATTATGATTTACAATTTTACTTTAAATTTAGTTTTTTTTTTTGCCATATTCATAATATTCTCATCAAATATTCAGCATTGTAATTTAAGATTAATATACTTCCTATGATCTCCAGTTGAACAAATTAAAAATATATCTCGCATATTTTATTATTAATTCTAGACATTAAACATAATTTCTTAGAAATTTAATTCTTAAAACAGCATATGATCTTGTACATCTAAACTTCAAATGTGTATAATTATACCTTCTGTGATCTCACTAAGTTTAAATGATACAATCAAGAGAAATCAAAATAAATTCCTTCTTAAAATTTTCCTGTCTTATCGATACTATCCAGTGGACAATAAGTCCATTCACTTCTAACCAAATTTCTATGGAAATATGTTGTCTCCTATTTTATTTATAGTTCTAAAGAATTATTTATGGCAGTGAAAAAAATAGCTGTAGACCTGTAATCGAGTTTTTTCAATTTGGACTTATCTTTTGATTAATAAGTTAATAGATATACAAACATTGTTTACATAAAATGTGTATATTAAAATTTCAAATTCTCAATTTAATTTTTTACCAAATAAAATAGTTTGAAGATAAAATTAATACAATACTTTGAACATATAAAGTTTTTGGATTTACTCATGTAATATTTAATGATAATATAAAAATTATATTGGTTAATTAAAAACTTTTGAATATTTGAATTATTCCTCGGGCAAAAAAAAAAAAAAATAGTAATATTTAAGATAATAGTAATAATTTATAATTATTTTTGTAGACACTTAATAAAAACAAAAACATAAATAATATATCTGAAAATTACCAACAAGCTACAGACATTTATACCATTGGAATGATAATTAAAACAATGAAATTTCTATATGATCTAATAAACAATCTAAATTATACCTTAAAACTGAATGATAAGGATATTTATAATTTAAATTGATGATATTATATTATGTGAATAATGTGTGCATGATTAATATCAATTTAAATTACTTGAAGATTGGAATGTAATTATCCATGCGAGCGCGATGTTTTTGTGAAACACATTCTGATATCCAGACAACATTTCTGCATTCTTGTTCTTTAAGTTTTAAATAAGAGTAGAAAACACCATAATGAAATTGACGCATAAAAGCATTAACATTTAACTTAACTTCATGTTCAAAGAAACGGTCCTCAAGGGTTTTTTCACCTGGATTGGTTCCGGCACCATCAAACAAAGCGCTATACTCCGCAAAATATTCAGCTACAGCTTTAACCTATAAATTATAAAAAAAATTATAAATAATAAATAATTTAAAATTCAAAGACATTATTAAAAAAATTTTAATTACTTGATCATAATCATCAGCTCTGGCTAGTGCTGCTAGACCATCTGGATAAAGTTTACCACACCTTGGATATAATTTAGCTCGATCATCCTTTGTCAATTCTGTACCAAAAGAGTTAATTGTGATATTAATTGCACGCCTATCCGCTTCAAAAGACAATATTTCACACATGGTATCAGCAGTAATTCCTCCGAGTTTTTTACAAAAATCATAAAAGGATTCCAAGTATGCCTTGTACAGAGTATTACGAATAATTTCAATGTTCATTTCATCAAGGTCCTGTTCACTAATACAATCTACGAAGAATGGAGCCAATGGTGTGTCAACTAATACAGCGTTATACAACTCAGCTGGAGTAGCAGCGACATGTATGGCTTCCATTTGTTCAAAACTACCCAATGGATGACATTTTGGTATCAATTCAGAAATGGGACGCTGATGAAGAGTTCCAGTGATCAGTAATATAATGTTATCTATCATATAACTGTAAGTTATATAATCGAGGAACGTACTAAGCGGTTCTACAGCGTGATTGCGCATATGTTGAAACTCAATGACAAGTTTCTCACGTAACTTATCATCAATGACTGACACTGCTAATGGACTAGGTTCATTGGCCAAAAACTGTCCATAGTCAGTGGATTGCAAATGTAATTTTAAATCATCCAAGGTCTCACACTGCTCAAGATTAAGGTAATCGGCATGTCGTAATATACCACACTTAAAACCACGACACAGACCTTCCAAATAACCTCCATCTATATTGAAAAAGCAACCAGTGTCCACCATTGTTCGTAATCTGTAAAATGTAATAAGAAAAAAATTAAAAGATGTTCACGCCCAAAATTCATACTGAAATACTATGAATTATCAATTATAGAAAGACAATAAGTAAATAAAATAAATAAGTTACAAAAAAATAATTAAAAAGTATCAATAATGAGCAATTTTCAACTTACTAAAGTTGTTTTTATACGTAAAGATTTAAACTCGACTATCCAACAACTTTCAAATATTTAGGACATTGAAAATTAGAAAATTTTCTTAAAGTGTTAGATTAATCTTTATCATTAATTGAACACGCCTTAATTTTTATCAAATTTCAAGTTTTTTGATAACGATATGATGTTGAAAACGTTTTTAAATTTATAAACAAATATTTTAAATATGAACCCAGTAACGTTTTACAATAATTACTTTGCGGTTATTTTAAAAATTTTAATGTTGAACTCTGAGGGAAGTAAATTGTAAATAATTTACAAATTTTTAATGACGTGTAGTTTATTGTTTCTAGTTCATACATTGTATCTATATATAAAGATTATTAAGAAAAATAATTTATACACTCGGTGGTATTAAAAATGGTAGAAAAACGATAATTTAAAATAATTATAAATTTGATGAATTCGAAGTGATTAATTTAGCATAACAAACTAAATAATAAGATTAGGAACATGAAAAATTGAAAATTGTTACATGCTCGTATATTGTTCTATTAAAATAACTTAATTCTTAAGTAGTAGGTAATTTAATTTAAGTTAAACGATTTTATAAAATACACCTTATTAATTTATTTCGACTGTGAATTATTTATTTAAGTTCTAGTCCACCTTTTTTTTTTTTTTTAATTATACAGGTCTAAAGAGGATAGTGTTGATGTTGAATTTTGATTAAAATTATTTAAATGCAATAAATCATAACATTCCGAAATACGATTTTGATTAATTAAAATTTTTACTTTAAATAAAATAAAACTCAAATTTACAAAAAAATTCACTTTTATTTAAGCAAATACATATTTCGAAAACCATCTTACCATCTTCAGTGCAAAACGCAGACTGTCCGTGAGCACTAGGTAAAATTTTCAAATTTCTATGTTTAATTATTTCTAAGTTATCGTAAAATATTTAATAATAAATTCTTTAAAATTAGAGTAACTCGTCTGTTAGGTTATATATATATAATATATTATATATATATATATCCGATAGATAGATAGATAGCAAATAGGTACAAATAAAAAATAATATTATAGTAGTTTAATATTCCTATCAACTTAGGTGACAGAGGTAGGCAATATAAAATACTGTTCTGTATGTTAGGTAGTGCATAGAATATGTGAAAAATATATAAACAATCAATATTACAATAAAATAGTAATGTAACAAAAATAAAAATCTAATTTTTAGATCAGATTGATCTTTAATAATAAATAATAATTTGTTATAATTTATAAATACAATATTATAAGTAATTTAATGTCTAAGTATAAGTATATAAGTATAACTAATATTATAGTTTTAGGTTTTTTTTTTTTTTTGTAATATATATTTTAGGTATCTTACCTAATTAGTAGTCTATATAGGTACATTAAAATATATTTTCATAATTATTTAGTACATTATAATGTAATTGAATGTAATGAAATATTATGTTATATTGTTATTTAAATATTGTATACCATGTAAATTAACAGGTTATAATAGGTATATTATATATGTATATATATTTTGTAGAAAATTTAGGGCACTAAAATTTTGGTCGCCCTGGGGCCTAAAAATTCTAGTTGCGGCACTGATATTAAATAAACCATATTTATATTTGCCTTTTTACAAATAAATTATACGATTTCAATATTGTTACATATTATTATTATTATATAATAGCTATTGTCTTTATACATATTGATTATTTTTTTCTATTGTGTTTATAGGCTTTAAGATTAAAGGCGTTACTCATAAAATACGCGTCTTAGAAATAGTGCGATGTAGAATATTATACTGCAGATACAATGAACAAATGAAATATTCACTGTTGGTGGTCTGTGGTCCCGTCATATACGTGCGATGTACCCAGGTAAAGAATAATACGTCATAATATAATATCGTTTCAGGTACGACGTTCACAAAGGCCGTACAAGAGTTTTCTAAGAAAATTTAAAATAATTCAATCCACGAGTTATTTTACAAATACAAACTTTGTATACATACAAACGTCTCTCAATATAATGACAATAATATAATAATAATAATAATAATAATAATAATAATAATAATAATAATAATAATA
>JAIUCT010000008.1:3414225-3460658 GCA_021307375.1 Tetraneura akinire
TAATAATAATAATAATAATAATAATAATAATAATAATAATAATAATATATGAGACCCAACACGAAGATTTTTCGTAAAAAACTAAGAAATAATATAACCGTTTAGGTATACAAAATACATTCAAGAGTCATTTTTCTCTATATATCTTATATCTCTATATATATCTTTTTTCAAGTTTATATAGCGTTTTTCGCGATTCGTATCCTTCTACACACGCCATTTTTACATAACATACGAATTTATATATAGCAATAAAATTACAATTTTTATATCGAGTAAACATTAGATCTACGTTAAGTTAAGTATTCTGTGTTATCAAAAATGATAATATAATATGACGTATTTATAATTTATAAGTAAAACATCCAATACACATTTTTATGGTGTATATAAAATTATGTTTTTCGATATCTTTTTGACATACCGCCAAATAGTGCCGCAATTTATAATATTATATTGAATGTATACCAACTGAAAACGTAATTGAGTGGTAGGTATAAAATATTATGTCTTCTAAATTTCCCGAAAGTATAGTTGAATTTTTTTAATAGTCATTTAAATTTTATGTTATATTTTGCATGAATAAAACGTACCGAATAATATAATATATTAAATCATTATACTATATAAATTATGACATTATGCGTATATATTTTATAGTATTGAATTATATGCAATGCCAAACATCCATCATATTATAATATATTATGTTAACGACGTAACGTTTAGACGAATTCTAATTATATAAATTATGATAATTTTTAAATATAATAAAATATAAATTGCCTTATAATATTCTGTCGATAAAACTATAATTAGTATTTGCATGTATACATATTTAAAAATTAAATTAAGCCTTTCATTTACTGAAACTTAATAAAATTATAATATAAATGTAATATATATTTTTGTAGGTAGGTAAGGTACTGTAATAATAAATATTTTTATGTAGGTAACAGTTTTATAGTATATCTTAGGATTCATTTTTATTTTTATTTTTTAACTATATATTACTGCATGGATAAACGGTATAATATTATATTATATTTATCAAAAACTTTTCAATTTATGAATTTTAATACTTTAAAAGAAAATAAATCGAGCAATTTAAAATTATTTTTATACTAATATATTAATATATATTGTTAAAAATATATAATAATTATATACTACTTATACAATATTATATATTTTGTTTAAATTCTAAATTTAATGTTTGGTGTTATAGTTTTTTGTAGTATTTTTATATATAAGAAATACAAATCCAATTTCATGTATATTAAAATTTATTTTTTATTAATATTATATGAACTGGTAATTAATACCTATTATTGTGATACTTTTTACCTTTCAATGCATATTTTTTTTGTCACATTGTTAGTCTAAATCTAAATATTATAATATTATCACTTTTGACACAAGACATAACGTTATAACTTATAATATTATAATAATTATTGCAGTTACCAAATCGTATACAAATTTTGTATTATGAATTTAATTAACACAATCATACATACAATACACATCAAAATGCGTATTATTACATTTACACGTTACAGGCATATAAAAAAATATATGTCGAAATAAAATTAATTAAATCAGACTTTAGAAAACGATAAAGACACGGAATAATAATAGTGTTCTTATGCTGCACGCGTGTTTAAATGAAGTACTAGGTACCTAATAATACATGAAACTAACAAAATATTACATATATTAATTCTTTTAACGTTTTTAAAAAAAAAAAAAAATTATGTTACAAACTCACATAAAGTTTTACTGACATTAACATAATATATCCATATAATTAATATAGTTATAATATTATAATAACCGCACTGTTTTGTGAATTGTGACTTAATTTCCATATTAAAACAGCAGGACATATAAAAAAGGTACATATTTTATACGCATAAAAAATATTGAGAATATTTTCTATTCCTTAAAAAATGTATACTTTATCCGCGTTTTGTTCTATATAGCACGCGATAAAATGGTCGTATTTTTCGGTATAAAAATGTATAATATTATTTCTTGTGTTATATATCATGACACAAAAATCGTTTTATATAGTTATATTTTATAAAAGTGAATTTGGTTGCTTCATATTATTTTGAATATATTATTATAATAGGTATATTTTTTTGATATGTATAATTTATAAAATAAATTATTTATTTATTCATAACCAAAATACGCTCTAAGACCATTCGATTTTCCTGCTGTGGTGTTGGAAAAATGTCTTTTATGTTTAATGTGGTCGAGAGTCAATGGTTCAGCTTCTTGATATATTGACTTTAACGGCTGAGGGCTGCTAGTAGAAAACTTTGCGTGGCGCCTTTGAGCTCGCATGTGCCACATTTTTGGAGTCCACATCAACATGGTGTAGTTTTCCTATTATACAAGTATAAAATTTATGAATTTTTATAGTAATTACACATATTGTATAGGTTAGGAAATTTATATATAATTCTATATAGTGTATAAATATACTAAATCATGTTATTTATTTATAAATAGTACATTAGAGTGCCCATATATTATAATAGTATATAGTTTACACAGACGACAGACGTACCTACATATTATTATATGTAAGTAAATGCTTTAATAACGGGCGATTTAAATATAGTAATTCATCTTACGTTAACAATTTTAAGTATAACAAATAAATAAATTAATACTAACTGTATTATTATTCATATCAGAGTAATTTTTTTTTTTTAAATAGTTTTCAATAAATAAATACAGTACAGGTACAGTTTAATATTATATAGTTAATAAAAAATATAAATATGATATATAATAATATATAGTTACAATTTTAATTATTTTGAAAACCATGGGTACCAAACCAAACAATAAAAGATCTAATAAAAAATAATATTGATAATACAATAACAATATATTCATTTATAGATATAATTAAATTTTTATTATTTTATAAACTATTATAATTTTTTCTCAAAACTATTATTTTCTATATTTTATGTTGTTTACGGTTTACTATATATACACAGTGACGTATTTAGGGGTTAGAGGGGGCGATTGCCCCGGACGGTATTATTGAAGGGCGTTTTTTAATAAAAATGTATTCTCTGTATTGTATTTTATTTCTTATTTATTTTATTATAGGTATAACAAAACATTTCTTTAATGTCGGAGGTTGAGGGGGCGGAAAAAATTTAGTACCAGGGAGTTAAAATGTTATATACCTATACGTCTCTGATACTAATATTGTAATATTAAATCATCTAACATTTAAAAATTCTATAGTAAAATATAATATAATTATAGTATGCTATAATATATTTGACAATAATTGTATGTCATTTTAATGTATTCATTTATTATTATATTGCCCATTTTGACCGATGTATATATTAATAATAATTTATAATATTTACATTTATTACGTACTATATAGTCATTTAATAATTATATGACTTATTATTAATTATAAAAATATTGTTTTAAAATATTACAAAATATTAATATTTCAAATATATAATTATTATCATGCTTGTATTTATCAATAAACAATTATTATTATTATTATAAATCAAATTTAAAAATAACATACCTATTATTTGAAATTCAACAATAATTTGTTTTATATATTATATACTGCATAAATTAAAAATTATAACAAAGTTTAAACCTATATTGTTTATTTTAGATAAATATATATAATTATATATATATATATGTGTGTGTGTGTGTGTGTGTGTGTGTATATCTGTAAACGCTATAAATTCTTATGATGCACCATATTATATATATATAGGTACTATAATTATTATGCAAATTGATAATCCTTGCTAAATAATTAAATTATAGGTAGGTACTTCAATAAAATACATGAGTATTGTAATTATAGGTGTCAGGTACCTTCTATAATATACCCGTATATATATATATATATATATATATATATAAAGAGTGAGAGAGTAAGAGAAAGAGAGTTAATTAACAGTTTATTAATTATAATATAACAAATATATTTAAATATTTGTGTTTTATTTTAAATAGGTATATAATATGTATCGGTTCTCTGCAATATTGCTTTATTGCACTTAAAACAGAATATAGGCTGCAATGGACGTAAGCAAAATTTATACGTCTATTTAAATAATGGATTTAGACAATATAATATAACCTTGTAAAGATAAAGAAAAACTTTAAGTTTTTTTTATTATTTGGCAATTCAATTGGTTGAATAAATATTTCATGAGACATAACTAATATAGATATATAAATCTTAGATAAGTATAAAATATAAAATTATATTGTGTATTTGTATAAATTAATATACCTACAGACGCGCAAGCAATAAACACTTCATGAATCTTCCATCATACTTATATATTCATAATTTTCTTATAGTACTTGAAAATATATTATGAAGAATTATTAATATGGAGTTATAACTTAGACTTAGACTAAGTAAAATTATAAATTATTGTTTATATTTGTAAAATATATCATAATAACCTTTATAACTTTCTTAAATATTTTATATAGTACTATTATAGTATAGGTAGTCATATCTTATATATATATATATAATAAATAATTATAATTGATAATTTTTTTTATTTTTATTAGGTACTTATTGTTTATATCAGGGGTCTCCAATAACCTACAGTGGATTCCGGCCCATCAAGTTTTTAAATCGACCCGCCAAGATAACTGATTTCAATATACTATTTCAAACTATAAAGATATTTTAAAAGACGGGCAATTTCAAACTTCTCATAAGGTAACTCGTATCAAAATATACCTGTAATTAAAATTAAAATAAATATATAGGTACATTTTCTAAAATCAAAAAATATCTTTTCTATTCTTCAATTTCATTACCTATCTCTATTACTTTAAAAAAATTTGATCCGCGATTGCAAAGCGTATCTCTGCAGATTTGGTCCTCCGTAAAAAAAAAATGGTTGGAGACCCCCTGATTTATATTATATAACCAATTATGGATATAATTATAGTAATATGTTAAGATTATTATAAATAATTAATAATTATATGTAATTATTAATATATTATAGGCTGAGTTAGTTATAGGTATTATAAGCTGGTATTTAATACATCATATACATAGGTATAATTATATAATAGGTATAGTATATATTCTGTATTCACGTTATACTGCAGAAGAAAAACAATTGGTTTTTAATAAAGTAAATTGTCACATAAAATATAATGTGTATATATGAATATATGATTATATAATATATTGTATACCTAGTAAAAACATATAAATCAAAAATATATATTTATTATAATTGTACCTTAAGCTTATATATTAATTATTATTATTTTATAATATATTGTTTCTATATTATTTCCTATATAATTTATTGTTATAGGGACAATAAAATCAAATTATATATCTACTATAGTTGTTTTGAATTCTTGTATATATAATAGGTATAATACCTAAACTATACACGTATTATATGTAGGTATTATGCTTAGATTCACTATAGTAAAATCGCAGTTAAAATATATATACTATAATACCTATATTATATAATTTATAGATGCAATATGCATATATTAAGTATTATTTACGAGTATAATTATAATATTAAAGATTTTTATTATGCAATAATTGTATTATTTATATCAATATCATATTATATATGGACTTATAATAGCCTAGAAGTATATTGTATATAAATACAATGCTTAATACAATTAATTCGTTCATTTTATTAAATTATAATTATATAGGAGGTACATTCCGTTATTCAAACAATATATAAAATATTACACGGACTATTAAAAATAACTATCCTATATAATACTTACTAAATAGTAAATACTAATAATCTATATAATATGTATAGGTATATACTATCATTTGTGATCTATTATAATAATAATTACACTATTTACACTTAAACACGAGTAACAAATTATTGTATTGTATATCATTATATTATACATTAGTGTGAGAAATATAAATTTTAATAATAATTATTAAATTTAACTATGATAATCAATTTTTTAAATTAATTAATTTAATCTTGAATATTGCATTGTGACTATGCATAAATATATACTTTTGACGTTTACATAAATGTAATACATTTTTAAATAAATTTTTAAAATTATTTATGTGAATTAATTTAGCAGCATAAAATATATTGATTTATTTTTATTTTTCATAACGATAATGATTTATTTATTTTTTAAAGCACATTACTACAACATTAATGTAGGTATAAAATGTATAATTCGATAATAATCAATTTTTATATAATGCGCCAATGTGGTACCTTTATTACACTATATAAATATACCTATTTAGTCTAAATGAGCATTCATACTTAAGATATAATTTTTCTATATATGTTAATAATAATATAATATAATATATTTTTTATTTTTTATTTTGTGAATTTGCATTTGCTTCCATTTTTTATGTGAATATTTAATATGTATATATACCTCATCAGTATCTGTATAGCTGTATAATAGTATATATGTGCATATAATATAAAATATAATATTACTTCCTATATATTATTATTTTAACTATACCTAAGCGATAACATAAAATATAATATTACTTCCTATATAATCTTATTATTTAACTATCCATATAGCGATAACATAATATGAGTCATCAATATTATAGAACAGCGCGTTATACTTAAACGAAAAATTACTGAAAGTTTTCATGTTGTAATTTATGTATTTTTTAAAAATATATTTGAAATACGTTATAATGGCAAAAATAAAATAGCTATATACGAGTATTATAAATATTAATTTCGGTATTAACAATAATGAAATGACGTTACGTCATGTGATTTCCTAAATGTTTTAATCAGCGTGGCACCCGCCCCCTGCGATTTTACTGAAGACCAAAGTTATAATTTTGCCCTCCACCAGACACGTAGCAAGGATTTTTTTTTTTTTGAGGGGGTCAAAAATTATTTCAATTTTTCTCACTTATTTATTTATTATATTAATTAATAATTCAACTTTTAGCATTCATACATTATTATAATATTTACATTAATACAGAAAATTAAAAATATAATATTATTTAATTCTAAATAATAATAATTTAAAATAATAAAATTATTTTATAATATAATCAATTACTATTTAACAGTAATTAAAATTTTCGTCCGGGGGATCCAAACCCCATGGACCCCCTTGAATACGTCACTGCCCTCCTCCAACTAGGGGTGTGTTTTGGATGTCTATACACCCCTCGTGGGCTGTATAATTTTTATAAAAATTTCATTTAATGACCATTGAAAAAATTTTCTATTTATTTTAAATTTATAACATAAAAGTAAGGTTAAAAGTCATAGTATAATATAAAAACAAAATAATAAACTATACATTACGGGATACTATACAAAATGTGGCGAACTGATAATAATTCAATCAACTCCCCCCGATATTGTATTGGTATTGCCTATATTTACCCGTTATTTTTATATTGAGAAGTTCTTGCTTTATTCATAATTTGATTTGTTTATAATATTATAAAAATATAATTAATACCAATACCTACGTACGACGAATCTATTAAATAAGTTTATCAAAAGTTAGGTACCAAAAACGTATTTAGAATATTTTATTTACGTATAGAGAGATATTTCAATTAGGCGGACACCCCCTTGAAATAATCCTAGTTGCGCCATTGCAAGGTTGGGCAAGTTAACTTATTTTTTTAAACGAGTTAAATTTTTAAGTACAATTTTTTGTCCAACTTAATTTTTATCCCAGTTACGCCATTGGTTTTAACATATATACACGCGTATATTCTATATATAGATACTTAAAAAATTCATTCAATGAATATAAAATTTTTGAAATATTATTTTGAAATTTTTAATTATATAATTTACGCAAATTACGCAAAATTTTATCACACATATATATAAGAGATCATATAAGTACACATATAGTACATAAATAAACACCCTGTAAAATTTTCAAGTCTCTAAGTTCAATATAAATGCTCATAAAATCCCTTTTCACCTAAATGCTCATATAATAAAAATTTTTGTCAATTTTATTTATCATTATTGTAAAATATAGAAATTAATAGGAAGAATTCATATAAATACTTTAAATATTAATTTTAATGAAATTTAAACTTTAAACACCTATAAAAAAATTGAGGATTTAATTAAATACATTTTTTGCAGGTACATATAATATATACCTACACATTAAGCAATTATTGATGAAATATTTATATACACATACAAATAAAAAATAAATAAATAAAATAAATATAATATAATAATTACTCGTATATATTATTATTATTATTATTATTATTATTATTATTATTATATATTTATATAATATATAAATACATCATTTTTATACATTTATATATAAATGAATTTCTGTTTGCTTTTTATTAATTCCTTAATGGCTTGACCAATTACTACGAAATTTGGTACAGAGATATATTAGGCCTATAGGCAGAAGATAGGTTAAGTTAAAAAGTGATGGACCCAACCACGGGAGGTGCTCAAACAAGTACCTATTATGAGATTTACGATGGAACTTTTTGTTGATGGATAGTTGCTATTATAGTTTCAATAATATTATTATTTTGGTTTCTATTAGTTTCAAAAATAATTATTATAATATTATCACTGTGGTTATTATTATTATAATCATCTATTATTTAGCTGATGAGTCGAATTTATCGAAATTTCAGTGTCAAAAATGTCGTTTTTTCGTCATTTTTCTGTCGCATGGGGATGGGGTCAATTTTGTGAAATTTGATAAATGACTTAAATAAAGTATCAACTACATTCACTTTGGAACCGAAGATATATGCTATTCGTGAAAATATGAGGGCATTATTTCGGGTAGTAAAAGTGTCTTCAGACATAAAAACAAAAACAAAAAATCACACATCATTGTAAAACCAATATAATACATAATTCTTCGCTTCGCTCAGAATCTAAAATAAAAATTAATTTAAGAAAATAATTTTAAAATTTAATTAATGTATAGGTAGGTATATGTATATATAATATAAATAATTAAAAGTATTTATAATTTGTTAAAAATAATATTAAATTAAATATATATTAATAAATTTGTGTACAAATTTATAAATTAATTATATTCAGTAAATTTAATACGCGTTCCTCATAATGCAAATTACTAATAAATAATAATTATATATTATAAACGATATAATAATATGTATTTATGTGTATGAAAACTATATAGTAAAGTAATTAGCAGCTGTTTATAAAGCATGTAAAAATATGGGGAGGGCCGGAAGGCTATTCTCAAAGCGATCATAAATTATAGATATAATTCGACCAAAACCAATTGAAAAGCGAGCCAATTATTCGATTTTAGTAGAAATAAAATTGTATTCTTATATATTCGACTGTTTGTTCGATTATATTGAATTCGACATTTTACTTCGACTATATTTTTATGATGGCAATAGATTTTCGTCGTCACATTTGATAAGTGTTTGAGGATATTAAAAATCGAAATTTATCAATAGAATGTAAAATATTAATCGAAAATCGGAAATTTGTTTTCGACTATTATACATTTATCACTTTGAGAATAGCCCTCAATCCCTCATGAATATTTACCAATATTTCAGATCTTGACAAATTCTAGAATATACAATTACCTATATGCGATTAAACCTTAGAATCATTGTAGTACGTGATTTTAAAAATAATGTAATTTATAATACGATATAGCTATATAATAGTTCTCTTTCACGCGTGATGGCATCACGTAGTCTGATGGCGTAGCCATATACAACTTATGCGAACAAACTATACCTGACTCGTGAAGTCGTGATGCAAAAAGTGGTCCATCATTTAATATTGTAATATTGATGTTCATTATGATTCACATCTAATGTTGCGTATAAATAGTATATTTTTTTTTTGTTACGTTATTGCCAATTATTTTGATATGGTTACCAAATTTCACTGGGAAAATCTTAATTCGGGAATTGAAAATCGACCTGCAATATGAAATTATTCTGCAACGAAACATAGGTACGTTTCAGGGATCATAGGAATATATAGTGGCGATATATTTATTTATTTTTTGGTTAGGTTTTATGGTGGCGTGTTGTGTGAATAGGTCTTATTTAGTACCTATATTTTACTGGCAAAAGCCGAAATTGAGCAAAACTAGAAATGCCCAAGGTGCGTATGGGCAAAACTCATAAAAAAATTATTTAAGAAATTATTAAATTTGAATGTTATTTTATATTATGCCTGTCCTGCAATTATATACCCATATACCTATTAGTATTATATTCCATAGAATTTCCAATTGTCAATGATATATTATATATGATACAAGCAAAATATGAAAATTTAAATAGTGCAGAGGTTAATCAGTGTTTAAATAGTATTAACTATACAAAGTATAATTAATAATTATTATAATATATATAGTATTATATATTATATATTATCGTATGTGCAGGAAGGCTTACAAATCAGGAAAATATTATTTCGGATCGTATAAAAGAAGTATTTTTATAAGAATTGATTTTTATTTTACAGAAATTTAGTAAATCGTTGAAAACAACTTATGAAGGAACAATAATTTCCACGAGACGTAAATTATTGGAAAATTTTTTATTTGCAATATGAATATATCGGAAATATTTATTACAGAATAATACGAGTATATACCTTATATACTTTTCGGGATAAATTATACGTTTATATATATACGGATAATGGTATCTGATGGTATACCTAAATGATGGTTGTATTTTCAACTTATCACTCATGAATCCTGCAGGTAATAGATATATCAATCATAAAAGAATAATTATATTTTTAATACAATTTATTTATTTTTTGTTAATTGGAAATATAACAATTTTTCTATACTATATACTATTAATAATGAACAAATGTATAACATGAACGATGAATATAATTTCCGAGATATTTAAGCGTCCCGCGGGAGACTTTATCAGAACACGGTGTTCCATCCATATTATATAAAATAAACCGCAATAGTTCGACAACCCTTCTTAATATTTATATAAAGCGGTATAGAAATGCACACACACAATATTATGAATACCGCGTCTTTGACGACGGCGGTGGCGTATAACATTCTAATAGAAAATACACATACGAAACGGCGTTGCGTGTATATTACGATGTTATTTTATAGACGGGGAAACGAAAATAAAAATAAAACGCGCCGGCGGCGGCGGCCGAGCAGACATTAGCGTGGCCGGATCGTGGCGGACCACTACCACGGGCGGCCGGGCGGCAATTGGCCAACCGGCAGCGCGACGGGAGTGGCCCGAGTACGCCCGTTTCGTTCCGCCGCCGCCGCCCGGCGGTCCCTCGCACACGAATCCAGAATACGCGCGACGCACGACCGCACCTCATCAGTCGTAATCGATCGCGTGTCTAAATATTAAGTACACGCGTTTTACGCACACACACGAACGCGAGTGTGTTCGGGTTTGTTCCGCAGCGGTCACACCTCGAAAAGTAGTCGTTTACTTTTATTTTTTATTTTTTCTTATTTTATTTTTTAATATTTTTTTAATATTTTATTTTTTCCATGTACAATTTTTAATAACACAATAATATAACGTCTTGCCTACTGCGCTCTCGACATGCACGCGTAAACACACTCGACGACGTCGCGTAATACGCTGAACATCGACGAGCGCGTATTTTTATTATAAATTATATTATAGGTATAAACACTATACACGGAATACACGGCGCAAACGTGTATATATTGCGCCCATTTCCGTGTCGTCAACAGATGGCGGCGACGGTATAACGTCACTTTTCCGCGGTATACATAATAATAATAATAATAATAATAAAAATAATAATAATAATAATTATACTTACTGTCGTCATCGCCGCCAACCGTTGGCCCGCAATAATCGTGTACCGCGCGTGTTCC
The DNA here is from genome assembly GCA_021307375.1 of Tetraneura akinire. Lineage (NCBI taxonomy): Eukaryota > Metazoa > Arthropoda > Insecta > Hemiptera > Aphididae > Tetraneura > Tetraneura akinire. The sequence goes on from JAIUCT010000008.1 coordinate 3,426,178, forward strand.
GTCGTCGTCGCCGCGAGTTTTTCTTCTGTTTCGCGAAACGATAACGATAACGTCGCCGTCGTTGTTTTAACCGCATCCCAGTAATTATATATCTATATAATATTATATTCGTTTTGTGCACGGATCGTCGAGTTAACTGTATAATAGGTATATATTATAATATATACAATCGTTCCCGCGAAAGAAGACCGGCCGTTGAAGTGTGTACCCATCACGTATATTATAATATATAGTACTGTTATACAGCGGTAACTTATAATTTACCGTGGTCATATTATAATATTATGCGGGTTACGACAACGTGAGAACAGCCGATATACGAAAATAGCCGCGAAAACATACAATGAACGATCCCTCGGTGACCGTGTGCAACAGACAACAGGCTTCGTCATATCATCATCACGGTCACGGAGGCATGCCTGCCCAGTGCAACGGCGACGAACCGCAACCGGCCACCGTAGCTGGATCGTGGACGGCGTACGGTCATCAGCCCGTGGCCGCCGGTTACCATCATCACCATCATCACCATCTTCAGCAACAGCATCAACAACAACAGGACCATCATCTGCACCATCCGCACGGAATGCCCGTGGTGGCTTCGTCGCAGCCGCTGTTGCACCATCACCATCACCATCAACCGACGGACACCAATGGCGGCGGTTACTCGGCTTGGCACACGATCGGGTACAACAAGAGACGACCGTCGTACGCGGACGACGTGGTGTCATATCATCATTCGCACCACGTGCCGCCGCCGCCACCATCATCTTCGACACACCATCAATCGACAGGTGCCGCGGCCGCTTTGCAAGCCGTCACGGCCTACAACCCAACGGTCACATCTGCAACGACGGCCACGTGCTCGTCGCCCGGCACGTCTTTGGACGAACCGTCGTCCGCGGCCATAACCGCGTCCGGTTACCAAACGGCCAACGACTACAAGTATTGGCCACCAGTACAACATCAACCGTCGCCAACCGGCACTGGGCGCATAAGTCCGTACGGATGGATGAAGAGGGTTGAGTATCAAGATCGTCCACAACCAGGTGAGTGAATATTTTCACGTTTTGAATTTCTTATAATCACTGTATTTTTAGTAAATTATTAAGACGAATCATAAATTCTGGTGAATATAATTAAGTAAAAGTATAGTAAAACTTACAAAATAATATTGTACGCGTGTTTGAAAACTTTTTAGACCCTACAAGGTATAATATATTATTAGACTTTTAGTTTCAGAATCGAATTAATGGGTAGGTAAATAGTAAAATAAGCAATTGCTTACGGTCCAAAAATATTCTGCTTATATATTGAAAAAAGGATAAAAAACAAAAAGTTTTAAATTTAAATTAACTATTTTCCATTTTATGAGTATATTTGTAAATTAATTCGTCTATAAAGTCACTATAAAGAAGTAAATTATTGGTATCTATTTAATTATAATAGTCACAAATATAATTCTCTTTTTTTAGATGGATATATAGATGACATATTACATAGACCATTCAATATTTATAGTATAAATATATATATATATATATATATATATATGCTTATGGCCCTACAAGTAAAAATTATAATCCGGCTATATACTTATAGTATACCTATTTATTATTGTAAACATAATTTTTGTCATTGCCCGTTACCGTCATATTATATTAGATATATAGCTATAGTATATTTTTAAGTTTTCTGAGTTCGTATAAATAATTGTGTTTTTTGTGCACAAGACGAGTTGTATAAGTATGTGTAGATATTATTATATTAATACGTACACGAGATAAAATAATAAGACAATAATTAGAGTATATAATTATAATGTGTTGCGCGTGTGGAACGTATGTGAACCGCGTGCATATTGCAAAATTTTATTATTATATAATGACTTTAAGTATACCTACAAGCTACAAATAATATTATAATATTTATGTTGTTGTAAAAAAAAAAAAATTAATTTTACGCGCGAAAATTATTTTTTGAGTACTTACAACTGAATTTCGACATTTTCTAGACATTATTACATATAAATGCATTTTTTAATGTCGAATTTTATTGCGAGTTTTTCTAGATTGCCGTTTTGTCCTTTCTATTCCAGTGTCAGTATATATAATTATAAAATATTATAATATATTCAGTTAAATACATTTTAAATTAATGTTTTAGGTTAAAGGACAAAAAAAAAAATAATAATAAAAAATAACGGAATATGGTATATAATAATTAATAATATATATAAAACTATATAAATACAAAATTAAAAGTGTATATTTTTATTATTTTATAATTATTCATCTTGTAATATTTATGGAATTTTCATTGAATTGATTTTTATTATTTTATTATATATCTAATAATAATTACTTCTTTTTTTTTTATATAACTTTTCTAGTTAATACAACTTTAATATTAATATATTTTCAGTTTATAAATATTTGATTAAAAAACAATTATAACAAATAAATATAACATTAATTCTCAGCTATTAATACAAAACTTATAAAAATTATAGAACTCAATAATTTGACGTGTTATTTTACTTTTGTATTATAGTGAAAATAATTAATAATTAATTAATAAATAAATATGACTAATTTTAAATTAAATAAAGAATATTACAAATTCCAAGTATAATTTAATAATAATATCTAAAGCAATTTATATAAATATATAATATGTGAATGTATAAAACTCAGTTTAGTTATATACGAGTATATTATAATATCTAAAAAAAATAAAAACATGTATATTATTTATTTAAATTAAATAACATTGAATATTAATTGTTTTTAATTTTAGGGGTTGTTTAAACATCCAAAATTCCCCCCTTACCAACGCCCATAATCTGTATATGTACTACATAGGAACCAATTTTTTAGACAAAAGAGTTAAAAGACTGAACTTATTAATTATAGGACAGGATTAATCTGGAGAATTTAATTTTTATATTATACGCGTATTTATAATATCCAAATTTACAATTTAATTTAATTAATTAATAAATTATAATTATTATAGTATCTATCTAATAATATTAAAACATAATTTGTTTCTACTATTTAATCGGCACACCTAGTACCAGCTATATATTATAGTAATTAATATATGTATAATAGTTTGATGGAATCGCGGTATATAATACTAAATATTAATAATTATTAACAATCAATTTAATTTCAGCATTTTAAATAATTCATTATAAATATAAACTACCTAAATATAAATAAAAATGTATTATTAACATTTTTTTTTTTTTGTTAAGGTAAGATTTTCGAAAATATACAAATGAATAATATACGTTTTTAGCTGCAGAATATAATATTTATCAATAGGTTTTTGTTATGTTATTTAATCCTTTGCTCCATTGTAAAATGTATATATAGTTTACTAATAATACTTATTCTGATGGCTGACTCACGAAATCTACAATAGTGAGATTTTTGAGCCCTTTTGACCGATGTATTGTTCTGTTAACGGTATTTTTTTACTCACTTAACCAATATAGGTACATAAACATAAATACGCATTATATATATTTGTGACCAAGACCTCATTTTAAGTCTCCATAACTGTCAACCGGTACATATTATTTATTTACATTTTAAAAATATTGTAATATTTTAAAAGCATAGGTTTCTAAAAATAGTTATATATTCTGTAAAACTGATGTATAACGTTTACGTATGTTAGGGGTAATATTAGTAAATCGAATTATATATAAAATTAAAAGATTGATACATATTATAATGTCTAATAAAAAAATCACAAAATTTATAAATTTACAACATATTATATTGTTATTGAAATGCAGGTTTTTTAAATATTATTTATATCACGTATAATACATTGAATATAGTGACATTATTAAAATAGTATCACCTATATAAAAGAGAGAAAAAAGGAGTTTTAATTTTAAAACGTATAAACGATTCACTTTTCGGAAATCTTTTTTTTTTTTTTTAAAAAAAAAGTGTCCGTATTACATTTAACAATAATAGGCACCCTGTTTTGATACGATTAATATAATACATATTATATGCAGTCATATAATAATACTATAAAAATATAAAGGGAAGACAATCCCGCGTATTGAACCATGGTTATTATTATTTACGTAGAAAATTACCACCTTCGCAGTCCATAATACGTACGTACGTGACGACACTTGTTTTCAATACACGATTACACGCACTTCGATATAATATTGTATATTTTAAATTGTATTTACGAGACACGAAGAGACAACACGATAAGCTGCAGGACGGTTTTAAGAGAGAAAAGAAACAATGGGTATATAGTAAACGTGGTTGAAGATTTTCTGGTAATACCGTTCGTTCGGTCCATTTGTTATAACATTATGACATTATTGTATTATTTATTTAGATAATCGCATACGTTTACGCGTTCTATATACGCGTAAAGATTGACCCGAGGTGGTATTTTTTCTGCGTATCGTACAAAACGGTTTGCGGTCTTCTGCATCGCAACATAATATAATACACACAGTACATATTATAATATTACAATAATAGACGATAGGTATTATATAGCATTTTATTTTTATTTTTTATTTGGGTATACGTAGAAGTTAAATACACGTACTCGTATAAGGGACCTTATATACATGTATATTTAATATACATGTACATAGATTCGTTTCGGACGGGATGGACACGACGAGAGAGAGAGAAAGAATATAAAGATATAATAATGTACATTACAATATATAGACGACGACGTGCCCGAAGAAAGCATCACGTTATGCAACACTTGTAAATCATTCTGGTGGAGAGAGGAGAGAAAAAAAAAAGGTTCCGATGAGTTGTCAAAAGAGACCGCCCGACTTGTTTGAACTACGCGGCGCGTTTCTTTGTCGTCCGCACCGATCCCTCGTGTCGGATCCGTCCGCGTCTTTATACATATTATATGATATTATACACGTATTACATTATCCGATAAACGTACGACACGCGGTCCGACTATAATAATAATAATAATAATAATAATAGTAAAATAATGCGTTTTATATACGACTTGTAATACATATATACATTATTGGTATTGGATACATATATAATATATATATTATATATATATATATACACGCGTGTGTGTGACGAGAGGGATTCGGACAACAAACGGGCTTAACGATTTGTTTTCCTTTAAACGACATTCACGATTTCTTTTCTATCTATTCGTTCGAAACCGAAGGGGTGAAATTTATGTGGCGTTTGCCGCGCGGCTACAAATAACGTCGTTTACAGCGCCACCCACTGCGTGAACCGTATAGGTTTATAGGACTATAATATAGGTACATTATTACTTATTATTATATATCATACTGCACATACACAAATATATAACATATTATATTATTATTATTATTACAACCCAATATCATCTCGGATTGCAAACGTTTTTTTGCGTATAAACAAAATATTATTATTATCATATTAAGACGAATTGAACGGGATTTTATAAATTTAGAATTTATATATTATATATTAATTATATTATTACAGGCAGACGTGAATACGTGATATTTTTTAGTTACCGTTAAAAAGTGAAAAAATTATATACAGTATGTATTTTATATACACGCGTACTCGTATATAATAAGTGCAGCGTCCAAACGAGTTGAAAAAAACTCATTCGTTCTACATTCAAGCACCGTTTTTTCAGGTTTTTTAAACATTGAAATCCTAAATTTATTATTCTACATCGATTATCGTTGTACCTATAAATACATAATACAAACACGAAAAACGAACGGACAATAAACAATAAAAAAAATCCTATCCATTTATATAATATTATAATAATAGCAGTAGCAAGGCAAAAAGGTTTTGACGTAAAAATAGGGTTTACGGTAAAAATACCAATTATATAATTTAGTATTTACAGAATAAATCTACAATGTTTTAAATAGATTACATATCTTTGTATAGACGCAATTTGACATGGTGATAAATTATTATAGGATACATACGAATTTGTATACAGTAAAATTAATAATTATTTTGTCATTAATTCATATTATATATTCGCGTTGTTATATACGAGTAAATTATTTGTAAAAGACCTAATTTCAATAATAATTTTCAATTTTATTACTTATGCACAATTTTATGTTCTAATATTATTGTTTAATAATTTACCAATAGATTAATGGTGTCATTTCTAATTCGTCAAATATTATATATAATATTATTAATAATAATATATATAATATTTAAATCTGGCTATATTATTATAATGTATGTGTGTCATATGTGTGTATACTTACATACTACCTAACTTATAGGTTATGTATAATGATATATATGTATCGATTAATAATATTAATAGCCTAAAGGTATAAGTATAATATACATATTATAGTAACCTGTTGTATCTGTATGCATATATTCTAATGTATAATATGTAGTAGGCACATAAAAATTAAAAAAACATTAGAGTTTTATGGGAAAATGTTAAGTGAATTTGATGTTTATCTATTTTATCGTCGTAAAAAAACTGTACTTTTAGATTAAAAATTCCAGAATATCCTGCAGTCGCTACCGAATACTATTTCCTTCGTGATGGTATTCTATTACCTATAATCGTATAAAAATGCGCGATTATTTAACACCGTGGTATAGCCATATGACATGTTAATGATCTGTAAAACACGTTTATGATGTTCGTATGCGTTTAGTTATATATGTTAACGTGCACCTATTATAATACGTATATATTATTATATATGATCGTCTATAACTATAAGATAATGAACATTAAATTTCGAGAAGAGAGAGCGTGATATAATAATAGCCGTGGAGGGTATCACTCCTCTGACGTCTATTATTATCGTATTAGATTGCTTCCCCTCCCATAAGGGTTTTATCGTTTTTATAAAAATTATCATCGAATAAGAAAAAATTTACTTAGTAATGTATTACTAATATATTATTATATATATATATATATATATATATAAATATTTTTTTAATCAATTCCACCATTGATATTTTCAATTTCAGTATTACAAATTTCGTGTTATTAAAAATAAATTATTATTTTTATAATATAAATTATGATTTTCTATTTTTTTAAATTTAAAAATTATACTCGTATTTTATAATTACAACGACTTTAGCGACCCAACAAAATATTTGGCCACTTGCATAGGTTGGGAAAAAACTGTTATATAGGCTTTTAGTTTATGAGGATAGGAACTAGGAATAATATATTTAATTAATAGAAAAACTCAAACATATAGCAGATAAACAAAAAATAAACTTGACATAATGACATATTAAAAAAAAAAAAAAATCGTTAATTTAGATCGAAATGCTACAATGCCAATATTTTATAGATAGGTAAATTACATTTTTATGGAATGACTGAAAAAGAATCGTAATTTAATATGATTTTATGTATAAAATAATTAGATGTATATTTATAGGGCTGTAGAAAAATAATTCGTACTGAATAATACTAAACTACTACAATTATAGTATAAATGTATAATTAATTATTGTAAATATTAATATAATATATTATTTAAATATAAAGTTAATAATTTCGTATTCATAATATATTTTTATAATTTTCATTAATGTTATTATAATAAAATATTAATATACTATTATTTATAGTTAATATTAATTGATGATGTTTTAGTTAATCTGTTAATTTCACGACAATAATTCAAGTTTTTATTTACGAGTTTAATATATAAATGTCAAAATTATATTATATTATAATAAATGAAATTATTTATATATATAGAAAATAATTGTATGTAATGTTACATATAGATTATTACGTTGACCAAAAATCATACATTTTATGAATATCTAATTATTTGAAATTAATGTTAAACTAATTTTGTAATATTGTTTTTACGAAATTATTATTACATTTTTATTATTAAAATTAGATAATTCCTATTTTATTATAATTTCCCATCTGCAGATACAGTAATAAAAAAAAAATTCTTAAAAGTAATATTCATAATTAATTGGAAATGAGTTAAGTAAAATGTATTTGAGCTTCAATAAAATTTTTAAATTTTTTTTGTCAATTTTATAACATTATTGCAAAATATTGTAATATAATAAGAAATATCTATATGAATTCTTTAAATATTGATTTTACTGAAATTTCAACTTTAAACACCTATAAAAAAAAATTGAGTCCTGAGATGTTTCTAATATTTTGAAAATACGTTAAGATATATGTCAGTATATTTCAATAAAATTTTCAAACTTTTTCAGATTTTTTGGATTTTCTATTCATTTTTATTGTAAAAGTACTGAGAAATAATAAGAAGAATATTTCTATATGCATTTTATGATTTTCGTTTAAACTAAAAATATCAACTTTAAACAGCTATAAGAAAAAATTTATACGGGATTTTTTAAATATTTTTATATGGTGTTAAGTAATATGTAAAGTATTCTTCAGTAAAATATGCATTCCTTAATGCCCAACATTGCCAATTTTATCAAACTTTTTTTATGTATTATTAAATACATAAAAATAACGAGAATTTTACGAAATATTTAAAGTATAATATATATTTTGTAGAAAAATTAATGTAACGGTTCCGAAATTTTACCACATATATAACCTATGTCAACACCCAATAAAATTTTCAAGTCTCTAACTTAAAATTTTCCCAAGTTATCGTGAAATATTGAAATCGAATTCGTCGAATTTCAGTTTTCGTGAAAAATGCCGTTTTCGTCGTTTTTTCTACCGCTTATATAGTGTCAATTTTGAGAAATTCGAAAAGTGATCTAATTAAAGTACAAACAAATAAAAATTTAAAATATAGCTTCATTTAGGTTAATTTTATATATTTGTATATTTTATCTAATGAAATTTACCTAATTCTATGTTTTAAAGTTTAATCCACAAAATATTTAATTCATTATTTTTGGTACTTATATAGCATAAATTTAAATTTAAAACTTAATTTTTATGGCACATTTCGACAATAGAATATTTGTATAATAATAATTGGAAAATTTGTAAATATTTATTAACAAATTATTTAATATAGGTATGTCACTATATATTAATACATTCGTTTTAAACGTTCATGTACGAGTAAATGTATTAAAAAAAAAAAAAAAAATAGATGACATTTATAATTTTGTTAACGTATATTATACTACACACATTTATACAAACGAACATTTGGCGAACACAAGAGTATGTGTAAAAATTAATTGGTCGTAATATACGTACTAACACAATAAATGTTATTCGGATAACGATTTTAGTATACGCGAACGCGCGCTTTATATTTCGTTTTAAGTGGACTTTATATGTCTTTGACACGATTTTTATATAATTTTACAACACTTTCCTCGTTGTTTTTCAAGCGCTTTTTCGTCATCGTATACTTAAAAAAAAAAAAAAAATGCTCGATAAAGTTGTTACCCGGAAACTTAGAGTGACGTGTATATAAACATATAATATCTAATCTATTCACATATATATTCTATATACGGACGAGTAATATAAATTTAGACTTGCACGCACATATAATAGGAAATTAAAAAAAATATAAAAAAATAATACGACGAAAACATTAAAATAATAACATTATAAACGGAGTAATAATTTTCCACTTTTGAATTTGCATTATGGAATAAATAATAACAATATTATTATTATTATAATACGCGTATATATACCCCATAATAATAATAATAGTTTTGTTTTATTTTTCATCGTCGTTATGGTGGCGTTAACAACAAACGCGTGTATTAACTGCGAATAAATCGGACGATGGTGAGAGGCTTTAAAACGGCACTACCGCCGTCCGCCCACCGAACCTCCGTGACCGCGTGTCTGTCGAGCGAGCGAGCGAGCGGTCCCTCGGTCGGACCCGGAGCGCATACTCGGTGCGGTGCGGTGACGGCAACAATGGTATAGTGTTTCCGGTTTGGTATATACCACCTATATTATACAGTGGTTGTGGCCAATGGCTCCCCAGCGGCCCATTTCGGTGGCCCTCCAATTAATCCCCTCGCACCCCTCCACCAAACACCACGACGACCGGCAAACGCTAACATCGCCGTCCGCCGAGCAGCATAACGATTGCGGAACGCTTATATGTATACTAAAATATATATATATTATATATACATACATACACACAATCATCAAATTCCGCTCACATACAAATGTATATCAACGGACTGAAACTGTAATGGACCACTGTGTGAGGGAAATCAAATAAAAGTAAAAATAAAATAAAAACAACCGAACCAAACGAAACAAAAATTGCGCACTTATTTATATAGGGTACGTATTATGTGTAGTATTCGGTCGAGTTATTATTATTATTATTATTATTACAGCGATTCCGCAACGGTGTATTGCGGTTTTTATGACGATCTTACGCGCGAACATAATAATAATAGTGTAAGGTAGATATAATATTATTATATGCGTGTGTGTAATAATCGCCATCGTATATATTTTTATTTTTTATGTGCATGTACGACGTACGGTATGATGGAAGCTACAGGGACTGGGAATAAAAATCGGGGTTGCGAGGCGCACAAGCACAAGCTATATACTATGCAGGGATAATTGAGCTTAGAATTTTTTTTTTCATAATTATTCTTTCGAATGAGTTTTATAAATAATGAAAAATATTAATAAACCCATTATATTTTTATTATTTATACGAGTATTTGTAGCTTTTAATTATTATACTAATTATTTTATTAATTTATAACTTTTAAATTAAATATCCGTTTACGGCGTATTAAATTAAAAATTATTAAGAAAAAATATTAGTAAATAATAAGTATGAAGTGTAGGCCCTTATTACTTCGTTCTACCTAAAATAGATCTTCGCTAATATTTTACATGCAAGTAATTTAAATTTGTTTACAACTCTATAAGTCTGTTTATATAGAATCTTAAATATAATACATACATTTTATTTAAACACTTAAAGGTAGGTAAGTCAACTCCATGTCGTTGAAAATTATCCCAGATCTTTGAAATTTATATCAAACGATTACCATTTGTCTCTTTATTATAGCTAATAACAATATGATTACTGGTTCTACCCTTGTTTTTGATGAAAACTATATTTTAAAATTAATATGTACCTACCTATACTTACTAATTACTTGCTAAATATTTGATAAAGTTTGGTTTTGGTATAATATAATCGACTAACTAACTTTATATATTATACATGCAAAAATTTAATAAATGTTTAGAAAAATTACAATATTAATAAACTTCGCGAATTTAAAAAAAAAATGTATAGTGTACCTAATAAACAAATCATTGATTAACGGTGGCTATCATTGGTATGAACTCAAAGCCGATTCAGTACCATATTTACCATTAGATCTATGGGTCTCCATTATTATGTCGATCCTATATTTTGCAGTATAGAATTTTTGTAATTTTAATGGCCAAATTGTATTCTAATAAATAAAAATTTATTGATTCTTTTTCTTAAATTAAAAATATAAAAGAAATGTTTTGTTTTGTTTTCATATATTCATATATATTATTGATATTTATTGATATATTATTGTCTATTGATATATATATAAATATAATAATATAGTATTTAATGCAATAGTCTTAGAAAATATAGTATTGAAATTCGATTTATGAAAAAGTTAAATAGGGATGGCTTACCAGTTGGTTATAGGAATTTAGGGTAGGATTTATTTATTTTGTAGGTACACTATAATACATGACACATGTTGACTATTAAAATTACAATTTCAATCTTGCCTTAGGTCTAAATAAAAAAAAAAAATACCTAAATTAGGCTCTGAGCTGATAGTGTAATAATTTCACTAATATATAATTGATTTATAAAACTAAAAGTAAAAATAATAATATTATTAATTAAAAAAAAAAAAAATATGAATATAATTATTAAATTTGTAATCATCAAAACTATTGTACCTATAATGGAAAAATCTATTCATTTTAAAACATGAATCGTCCAAGCCATTTTTGGTTTATAAAAAATTTATAATAAATAATAACTATTTGCGGTTATTATGTAAATATGTAGGTATGTATGTGTGTGTAATTTATTAACGAGAAAAAATAAAATAATATAAATAATTATTACTATAAAATTAATGAAAATAGCTTAGAATATTTTTTAAATATTAGTGTTTAATTTTTTTATAATGTGTACAACAGCAGGCAATCATAATTTGAGCATTGTAGCTTCGTAATTATTGTTATTTACACGATTTATACATAAAATAAAAAATAATTTCTATCATCATTTGAATAAACGGCAAATTTATTACGTTACGATGGTATTGGTTATTAATTTATTATTTATGGTTTTATAATATTATAATATGTATATGCATATATATGGTGTATAATTATGTATACTGTCTCATAAAATTCTATAGCAAAGATTTACGTTTGTTATTACTTATTCGCTTTAATCTTCTCTAAATTTATTCAACATTTAAACTCCTATTAAGATTTGAGTTGAGAATTAAAATTAAATTTCAATTATTTTATTACGATTAGAGTATGCATGAACGTTATAAACGAAATCTCAGTTTTGTAGAGATGAACAATAATTATTGTCCTATTAATAATTATAATGTCTATAAATTATTATGCGTCGTATATATCGTGTAGGTATAATATAATAATATATACTCCCGTACTATAATATATAAATATATATTACGTACGAATATAAAACGTTTAAATATTTTGAAGGTATCATTTTATTCGTTTGGAATTTGTATAATTATATAGGTAATAAAATATTTTTCTTTTCGATCATTTAAATCCTAATATTAGAATATACCTATAGTTGATTTTAGAATTTGAGCGAAGCGAAAAATATATTGGTTTTACAATAATGTGTCTTTTTTCCTTTATTTGTCTGAAGACACTTTTACTATACCCGAAATCATGCTTCGATTTTCATGTATAGCGTATGTTTCCGGTTGGAAAGTGGATGTAGTTGGTACTTTATTCAGGTCATTTTTCGAATTTCTCAAAATTGACCCTATGCGCTAGAAATAACGGCATTTGTAACGAAAATTAAAATTTCGACGAATTCTATTTTAATATTTCACAATAACTCAGGCAATTTTAAAGTTAGAGACTTGAAAATTTTATTGGGTGTTCACATATAGGTACTATATATATATTATGTAGTAAAATTTTTTAACCATTACGTTAATTTTTCTACAAAATATATGAATGTTGTATTGAATATTTCGCTAAATTCTCGTTTTTATGTAGGTATATATAATGTTTAACAAAATTGGCAGTTTTGAATTTTAAGGTCTAAAAGTTTTGCTGAAGTATACAGTATACTCGTATATTATTTAACATGATATCCAAATATTAGAAAAATCTCAACTCTATTTTTTTTTATAGGTGTTTAATGTTAAAATTTCAGTAAAATCAATATTTAAAGTATTTGGATATTATGGATTCTATTCTTATTTCTTACCTATTATATTTCAATATTTTACAATAATGTTAAATAAAATTGACAAAAATTTTTTAAAAAATTTGAAAATTTTATTGAAGCTCAAATACATGTTACTTAACTCAGTTCAAATTAATTGTGAATATTACATTTAAGAATTTTTTTTTTTTTATCTGTTTAAACTTTAAAGTATAAAAATCCAGGGAAAGGATACAGCTATAAAGAGTATATTATAGTATGGAATTTTGATTAACATTTGAATGCAATTACATGCAATGCAATCATTACATTCTAAAAACGATTGTGAGCGAAGTATTGTTAGATTTGGGTATTTTCATTTAGGGTTTTTATGATAAATATTATATTTATATTGAACGTAGAGACTGATAAATGTAAAAATTTTAATCGGTACATTATAATATTATCTGATGAACTTCGCTCAAAATCGTTTTCACGAATGTATTGATTTATCATTTCATTCAAATGTTAATCGAAATTCAACACTATCCTCTTTACACCTGTATCCCTTCCACACCAGTATCCCTTCCATTGCTTTTTCTTTTTTATATTACGATTTAATTTTGTACTTTTTCGAATAATTTCGACTTTCGAGTACTATTACAATTTTTATTTAGAAAACTTTTTATACATAGGTATCAATGGTACATATATATTATAACGATATTTATTTTTATTCGTAGACTATAAAAATTAAATCGTATTTATAATTATATGGGGAGAGACATATTATTATAAATATAAAAAATACATTTTGATCGCAATATATAATTAAAATTTAAAGTGAATTAGGTACTTTTATTTTTTTTATAAAGAAAAGAGTTGAGCAATAAAATTTTTAAAATTTATTTAGTGTATCTCTCGAAGAGTCGACGATCAAAAAAAAAAAAAAAAATCATTAAAACTTTTAATCTAGTTGGAAATACCAGTGCAGGTGATAAAAAAAATAAATAAATAATAAAAATTCTATGTTAAAACATAACTAGGTACCTAAACGTGAAATTTTGATGGAATCGTAATTATTTCCATATTCCTTGACAAAAAACTCGTTTTGCTTTTAAAGTCAGAAAATAAGATTATAACTTGTATTACTGTTTAGTGTTTAACACGATTTGTATAATAAGTATAATAACATTATCCTTGCGATGCATCGTTTCAAACGTGATATTAATAAATTATAATATTGATTAAGTAGGTATATAATAAAATTATAATTGATATTCGTTATAAATAATTATAATAAACCAAAGAGTTAAAATCCAACAATCGTGAGTAAAAAACTAAAAATGAATACGCGACTGCATAAATAATTTTACAGTAGGTAACTTATTATTACCTGCAAAGAGCAGTTGGTTTCAAAATGGACGGGTGTATCTGTCGAATCTCGAATATTCATTCGTCGGTTGCGTCGTAAGGATTGAGAAGAAATGATACGTTTGTTATTTTTTTCGTTTTTTTTTCTGTTATTATTTTTTTTTTTCGAACGCCCTGCCACGTCCGCACGTCGCTGGTCAGACGATGCGATGTTTTTTCTTCGTTGCGCGCGTTGTTGTTGCTCAGCCGATACCAAAAACACTATAACATAATAATAATATTATTATTGTTATATTATTGTGCTTGAAGACCGCTACCATCTTAATATCTTACATTCTTATACCGCTGTACAGGTAATAATAACGTGTGCGTTTATGCGCTTATACCTAGGTATCAACCCATAATATTATCACGCGTTTTATGTATTTTTATAACGAAAACCTGGCTGGACGCGCGTAAAACCAAACCAACCGCGGTACATGTGCGCGTATCATCAGTGTACACACAACATATTATTATATAAAGTGAATAATGTTATACCCGTGTACGCGCATTATATAATATTATTATACAGGTATGTATGATGTGCGTTTCAAGAGGATTTTACGACCAAACCGCGGCCGTACGACGACAATAACGATATTATATTATTACAAAAAAATCCGGCGCGAACAGCCTCGGGTACAATATTATTATTTATTATTTAATATTATTATTATCGTCGACGCCACTTTACATTATATTATTATTTATTTTTATGCGTCCACTGTCCACGACGGCGACAGCCGATGCTTACTGTCGGATCTTATAATATAATATGTATATACGTGATGACGTCTCTATACACGAATTAATATGCCTTATATTTTTCACGGATTTTCGATTTTCAAAATATAATATTTGAATCGCTAACTGCAGAAAGGGGACAAGTCCATTTTTATCAATTTTGATTTTATTATCATTTTTCATTAAGCACGCGTAAATACATCGTTTACTGCAGATTGGAGTCAAATCCGATTATCAAAACAATAAAATATACTGTTTGGAAATTCTTGTTTACTATAGAAAAAGGGAACATGTCCATATTTGGTTTTTGATCATTCCTGAAAAATTAGGAAAAGTGGACTTGTCCCCTTTCTGCAGTTAGCGATTCATTTACATAAAATATTAAATCGTATCGCGGAAATCGTTTGTTTTTTTTTTTTTTTTTTAATGTAAATATTATAATATTTTTTCATCTTTTATCTTTTAATTATGAATTATTCGACTGCTGTATAGATCGCACATAAATATACGCATTTTAACGAGTTTGTATGTTAAGACGTATGAAAGAAAGTTAAAATTTTCGTTTGGAAAACGTTAAACGTCGTTAAATGCGGTCCATTTCCAAAGTAAATCGAATAAAATCATAAACGTTCTACTCTGAGAGGTAAGACTAAGACGCGTTCGTTTCAAGTAAAAAACGATTTTTTCACAATAACACGAAACAAATATTATAACTTTGCGGGATTTTATTCACAGATTGCCGGTGTAAAATGTAAACAATTCGGTTAGAATTTATCGATTAGCCAAATTGATTCGAAATATAAAACATATACTCGTATTATTTTGAATTTTTAAATAAGGTTAACTGTTAAGATTTCGTTTGTACTGGTTTAATATTTTGCGTAATAATAATTATATTACCCACATGTTAATTAGGTATAAATTATAATTATATTGGAAAAATATATTCATAATAGATTTATGAATATTTCGCAAAACTTTAATTATTATAATTTATAAATTATAATAGTCGAAGACCTTCGATTCTCCGTCCCAACACACTCCCGTCATAAGTGTTTTATTTCTGATCACCGAAATTAAAATCGTCCTTCAACGTACTTCTTCAGTTTATTCTCATATTAATTTATGTATATTACGACTGTTACTGATAAGTCCTCGTATACGATGATAATATTATGTTATGTTACGGCTTTTTTTAAATTTATTACTACATAATATAATATACTATACATACTATTATATGTAGGTATATACCGCGTGTCTTTTTGTTTATTGTTTTGTAATTTGTATTACCTAAAACCATAAATAAAACCATCAGCTTAATTATATACACGTATACGTATAAGCATATAAACACAGTAATCAAAATATTTAATAAATACGTTAATTTGAATAATATATCTTTATTAATTTTCTAACAAAATATATTATGATCACTCTGAAATCATAATATAAAAATACCTATAATCTATATTATACGAGTATAATACAGTATATTGTGTGTTATACCTATATTATTTTTTTTACATTGTGCATTTTTTTTAGGTGGTTTAAAATAATATGTTGTCAATCATCAATCATATTTTAATTAAATGAAAATAAAATATTTGTCATATTATAATGATGCATGTTCAAATAGTCACATCAATATAACGTGCTACTACACTATTGCTCATATATGATTTATAATGAAGTAGGAATTTATATAAGTACTATAATATATTTTTTAAATTCAGAATTTTTCAAATTTTTAAATTTTAAGAATTTGATTTTTAAACTAAAAACTCGATTAATGATTATTTTAATATACTCGCCTATTATTGTATATACAATTAGTTGTTAGGTACCTAAATTTATCAATAAATTTAAATAGAGATGGATAAACACCCAAATCAACAAAAAAATATACTTTAATTTTGAATATCTAAATGCGTATTACAATAACGTAGTTGCATCCTAAGTCTATAAATCTAAATTCAATAATTATTGAAGAATAATTATTTATCTATTTCTAATTTATTGTAGAATCATTTTTATATTAGAAATTACGAAATAGATAAATAGTTTTTCTGGATTGTTTGAAGATACTTAAATGAACTGATTTTATAACTTGATATATGTTTTCCGTGCCTCAATTACGAAAACATACGGTATGGACGCACGGTCGCACGGATAGAATTTAAATACTTTAAGAATTATAAATAATACCAATATAAAATACCATAAAATAATAATAACACTAATAATACCTACAATTATAATACCTATAATATTTTATTAAATACCCAATTAAAAACTCAAAGTTAATATTTAATTATTAACATAATATATGTGTTTCAATAACAATAATGTTGTCATTCTCAGCGCCTACCAAATGACTATATTATAATTTATAATCAGTAGAAAACCAATAAGTAATAACCATTAAAATCACTATACCTATAAAATAATAATATATAACAAAGAAAAATATTTATTACTTATGTATTAGAATATTAGATCTTGAATTATTATTTTAAAATGGCGGATAATTTTTCCCAATTCTCATACCAGATTAAAAAATTCTGAAAAATTGTAACCTTTGTTCACGAAACAACCGACCGTTCAAATTAATTTTTACAAAAAACTTATACTTTACCGAGGTTGTTTTTTTGTGTTACCATAAACCGAATAACTATATAATATAATATATACCTACTTTGCATTACTTGGACGTCGTCGTCTCAATTACCTACGTCCTACAAACCTACATAATATATAGGTATAACTTTATGGCAAGGCCGTTTTAGTGCAAATAAAAATTGTATTCAAACTCTAAATTATAACTATCCAATAACTATAAATTATAATAAAATTATACGTGAAATTTAAAAATCGCCATCAAATAATGTAGTTTATTAAAACGTGTATTTTATATATCTATTTAAGAGTTTACATAAAATATATCCGAATATTTTTTTTATGTTTTCTGTTTTCAAGATAATGAGATAGTGTCGCGTCGTGCATATATCAAATATTTAAACTTCCGAACTAATTTTTGATAATGTTACATTGGTACGAACAAGGCAAGCCAACAGTGCACACAGCGAGTAAAAGAAGAAAAAAAAGAAAAAAAAGAAAAAAGAAATAGGTACAGATAGAACTCGCATATTTACTGTTTGAAACAAATATTTTATAATTATTATCGTTTATTTTTACGATTAAAACGTGTAAACAATAATATATAATTCTGTGTGTGAGCATCAAACACCAAACACGTATACGTATTTAGATATATATACCATTATTATATCATGTAGGTATACAAATAATGCGAAAAGAATAAAGAAAAGATATACGTTTTAGGTTATAATTTTTTTTCCCGTGAATTTCTCGAGAAAAACGTTTTATCACAGCCGCGTGCATGCGTATTTTATTTACGTATTATAATATATACATTATTATATAAATGAAACGGTGAAAAAAGAATACACTGGCACACACATGCGTTATTGTAGATCGGCTCAAGTTCAAAAGGAACGGCTCTTATAATAATATTATTATTACATATACCTATAACCTGGTCACAGCTAGGTATCGTACATAACCGCACATATACGTATACCTACTGACGTTTTTGTAATTTATCGGTTTTTATTCAAACCACTATACCCATGATATTATTATGTTATAACTTATAACGCGTTTAATACCATTATTATTTTATTGGTGTTTATACCGGTTTCGGCAGTCTGGCCGTCTTAAACGGATTTTATTGCTCGGGTCGAAATAGGAAACGCTATTAAAACCGAAGGAAAACCCTTTCCGCAGCGTGGCACGCACGATGTGGCGTCGCGCGGGGTAAAAAAAACCGTCCTACAACATTATCTTTAATTTTATTGCATTAAACATTCGCTTCTCTCCTCGACTCCCTCGCGTATATGTGTACAGTCGTATAATATTATAACTTTGATAGCTGTTATAATAATACACGCCGTATATATAATAATAATAATAATAATATTATTATTATTATTATTATTATTATTATTATTATTATTATTATTATTATTATTATTATTATTATTATTATTATTATCATTATTATTATTATTATTATTATTATATATTATATGCGTCGTTCTGACGGTTTTGGTTCAATTTTTTTCATCTCCATTTACATTATTATGTTATATGTATACATCTATCCGATGATGGAGACATCATCGTCACAAAAGGTTTCACATCGGCAGCGGAATGTTGTAATAATAATATAATACAACATTATTATATTACTTTTATTCCCCTCATCAAAACGCGTCGGTACGTCTATATATAATAATAATATGCACGACTAACGTAAATTATTATAGTCGGTATATACCGTGGTTATAATGTTATATTCTATTAAACGTACATACTTGTATACCATGGTTGTAGGTGCCCCCCGCGTGTGTTCATCGTATACCTACGTAGCTATATGCATATTATAATATAATATATAGAAGAATCATTAAAAGAAAACAAACCAGATATATAGGTGATAAATATTATTATGTGGAGTTGAGCTATAATAGTAATAATGTTGAATAACCGTCATAATATTATGATAATAATTATTATTATTACTGGTATCGGCCAGTTTTTGAAATAATTTAACGATGAAATATTTAATAGATATAGACATGTTTTTTTTTCAAAACATGTTTATTTAATATTTCAACAGTGAAATTAGTTAAGATATTTGAATTAATTATTATTGTACGTAATTTCAATCATGTCTAGTTAGACGAAAACAACTGATAATGTGCGTATGTAGATAAAATTATCAATTAAATTGACGAAAATATTTTAATAAAAATAAATCTATAATAATATTATTGTTTTATCAAGGAAAAAACGATTTTACGTCAAGTTTTAAAAAATAAGCTAGCATATTATTACTTGATTCTGCGTAATCAACTCATATAATATGTAAATGATAGTTTTTTGAGTTTAAGGGGATTCGAAGTGTCGATTTTCTTTCTCTATCTAACACTCATAAAAGATAGGGATTTAGACGTTTTCTACTTCTAACGTTACGATTGATCTAGTTATGCGATAAGGGATCTGAAAACGGATTTGAATTCGTTAGAAAGTCTACTTTAGATCGACTTTCCTACTTTTTTCATTTTTTGTCCTAAATTTTACAAAAATTAAATATTTATAAATTTTTAAATAAAATTTGTTTCAACAAAAATGAGAATAAAATTTCACAAAAGTGGAAAAGTCGATCTAAACCTAAAGTAAACTTTCTAACGAATTCAAATCCGTTTTCAGATCCCTTATCGCATAATTAGATAGATCGTAACGTTGGAAGTAGAAAACGAAAAGAAAATCGACGCTTCTAATCCCCTTAATAATATGTTTATAAATTGATTTTAAAGTTCAAATATTTATTGCCAAACATAAAACGACTACGTCTGTCCATCGAAAATATTAAATTCTCCTCTTAAAATTAATCAATGTGTATTTGAATATTTTAAAATCATCATAAACGTCATAATTTGGGTAACGATGTATATTGTATATTTACGTAGATAAACAATTATATTGAATTGCTATTATATATACCCATTTTGATCATTATACTGCAGACGGAGACGAGGAAATATATTATAGTGTTCTAATATTATGTCTTCATAAAATATTAATATTTTTTTTTATTTGATAAAACAACTATAATAATTTTGTTTATGGTAGAATTTATATGACATCTTTGAAAGAAATTTATCCGTGTACATTTTTCAAACTTTCCAGTAAAATCATAAAAAGTGAATTATTATGTTATTATAGAATTTTAAATACTATAATATGTCTATAAACTTTCTAATACAGATTAGAGACGTCATTTAGGTTTGTCATTAGGGAGGTAAATATTTTTGTTATCACTTAGACTAATTTTACACAATTTTATTATGTTAGAAGTAAAACTTTGATTTTAGATTAGATTTAAATATTTATTATCCAGCGATCAAGGTGCCCGTGTAAAATTATTTAAAATAATAATGCAATATTATTCATATTAAAAAAGCAAGGGAAGGGATACATGTGTAATGAGGATAGTGTTGAATTTTAATCACAATTTGAATGCAATGATAAATCATTACATTAGAAAAACGACTCTGAGCGAAGTTCATCAGATGAAATATATACCGATTAAAAAATTTACATTTAGGTATCAGTCTCTACGTTCAATATAAATAATTTATCATAAAACCCCTAATTGAATCACCTAAATACCCAAATTTGAAAGTACTTTT
The DNA here is from genome assembly GCA_021307375.1 of Tetraneura akinire. NCBI lineage: Eukaryota > Metazoa > Arthropoda > Insecta > Hemiptera > Aphididae > Tetraneura > Tetraneura akinire. The sequence goes on from JAIUCT010000008.1 coordinate 3,448,042, forward strand.
TTTCAGAATCGTTTTTCGAATATAATGATTTATTATTACATTCAAATTATAATTAAAATTTAACACTGTCCTCTTAACAACTTCCACACCAGCATCCCTTCACTTTTTTTAAAAAATTTAAACAGCAATAAAAAAAAAATCGTAAATGTAATAATTCGTAATTAATTGAATCTTAGTTAAGTAAAATGTATTTAAGCTTCAATAAAATTTTCAAAATATTTAAAAATTTTTTATCAATTTTATTTAACATTATTGTAAAATACTGTAATATAAATATTAAATATATAATAAGAAGAATCCATATTATAATACGAGTACTTTAAATATTGATTTTACTGAAATTTCAACTTTAAACACCTATAAAAAAATGAGTCTTGAGATTTTCCTAATATTTTGGAAATACGTTAAGATACTCGTATAGGTATATCAGTATGTTTCAATAAAATTTTCAAAAATTTCCAAATTTTTTGTCCTTTCTTTTAATTTTTTATTGTAACAGTATTGAGAAATAATAAGAATAGAATATTTGTATGGATTCTAAGATTTTCGTTTAAACTAAATTAATAATTTAAAACAGCTATAACAAAAAATTGTGACATGGGATTTTTCTAATATTTTGATATGATGTTAAGTATTAATACTATAAGTATACTTCAGTAAAATTTTCCTACCTTAATTCCCAAAATTTCCAATTTTATCAAATATTATATACATAAAACCGAGAATTCTACGAAATATTCAAAGTCCTATATTTTGTAGAAAAATTAACGCAAAGGTCCCAAAATTTTATCACATATATAAAGTACCTATATCAACACTCAACTTCAAAATTGCCTGAGTTATCATGAAATATTGAAATCGAATTCGTCGACATTTATTCAGTTTTCGTGAAAAATGCCGTTTCTTCGTCATTTTTTCTATCGCATATCGTCAATTTTGAGAAATTCGAAAAATGATCTAAATAAAGTACCAACTATAACATCCACTTTCCAACCGGAAACATATGCTTTTTATGAAAATTGAAGCATTATTTTGGGTAGTAAAAGTGTCTTCAGATATACTAAAAAAAAAAAACAAAAACATCATTGTAAAACCAATACATTCTTCGCTTCGCTCAGAATCAAAATATAGGGAGGCGAAAGAATAATCTAATTTTCTCAAATGACGCGACTCTGAAAACGATCAAAGTCCAGTCGGTCGTGGAATAATATAGATAATTAGATAAGACAAAAAAGATGGAGAAACAAATTATAAACGAAAAAACATTGCGTATAATTATAAATTTATAATATATAATTTTGTTTTCGTGAATCGATTTTCTTCACGATTGTATACAAAAAATTTATTATTGGCTCGTAAACATCTTATTTTTTTCTACCGAAAATCGTATTTATTATAGTTTAAATGAAATTTTAAATAAAATATTATAATGAATTATGGCGCGTGCTGTATTATCATTTCAGTTCAGGGGCGGACCCAAGGGGGGGTTTGTGAGGTCAGCTGACCCACATTTTTTTTTCTTAATAATATGTGGCCCCTATTTCTACATGGCTAAATAAATATCGAAAAGAAAATTAGAATAATAATTATGTAAAAATAAATAAATATTATATATTGATCTCACAAATTTTAATAATAGAGTGTTCTTATATGAAAAGAAAATTTTATAAATATTACAAAATATACTGGTACAGTTCTCTGTAATCGCCCCATATCTAGTGGGTATAGTTTATTTTAAAATTTAGATGCATATATTCAACAACTGACAATAAATAAAGATATTTATATTTATTTATATAAAGTTATTGAAAGGAGTTTTCTGTTATAATAAAATATTTATTATTGCCTGTATTAAGGAAATATAAAATTAATAAAACTAATAATCTAATAGCTATTTGCAATAATTTTAGAGTTTACATCTTTACATTACTCGTATACTTGTATGATTGCACGTTATAAATTATAATTACCAATTACCATCATATTAATGTATCCGATAACTCAACTAAATACCTAGGTACTAATTATTATTATTAAAATATTCTTTAATTATATATTTATTATCAAAATTTATTATAATTAAAATTATTAGCAATAAATAATAATAATTCTTTTCGAAGCGAAGTTTCCGGTTGGAAAGTGGCTGTGTTGGCACTTTATTTAAGTCATTTTTCGAATTTCTCAAAATTGACCCTATGCGATAGAAAAAACGACAAAAAAACGACGAAAAATGGCATTTTTCACGAAAACTGAAATTTTGACGAATACGATTTCAATATTTCACGATAATTAGGGAAATTTTTACTTGAAAATTTTATTGGATGTTTACATAGGCACTATATATATGTGGTACAATTTTGGAACCATTGCGTTAATTTTTCTACAAAATATAGGACTTTGAATATTTCGTAAAATTCTCGATTTATGTATGTAATGTTTGAAAAAATTAGTAATTTTTGGCATTAAGGTCTGAATTCATTCAAATTCTAATTAAAAATCGCAACTGTAGCGAGCTGCTTTATAAAACATAAGTGATAGATGCTCGAAAATCAATAATAAATGGCCTCTTATGAATTAGGTAGACCCACAGTACTAAAATTCTGGATACGCCACTCTTTCAGTTGGTTGTTATTTATTTGTAATTTGTATTATTTTAAGCGAGATGTATGCGCATAAATCATATAATATAAACATCATATATAATATATAATAATCGGTTTTGATTTATTATTCTCCGGACGGACATGTCATCTAACCGTTTGGGCATGTTGATTGTCGCGAACGTCCGTCGGGCGTAGATTAACGCTTGTCGCGCGCGAGCTCGAAACAAACCGATCTCCCGGGAGTCGTTATGCGCGCGACTGGCTGCAGATGAACCATCGACCACGGTTGCGGTCGCTTCTTCCCTATATTTATTTTATATTTTTCCACCACCTATCTCTCGTCGTCGGATGACTATTTTTCCCCCCACGCGACAGCTATACATCGAAACGATACAAACAAAATGTAGTGTTTAGAAAGTATACCTATATTATATAATATATATACGAGTAGAATATGTCTCACCAGTCACCAGGTTTGTTCCAGTCAATAACTTTTGATCTATTAAGTATTCTTAAAATTTGATTTTTGAAAATTATTTATGTATATAAAAGTCAAAATTTGTCATTATTATAATTTTTTTTTTTATTATTATTCTTTCAATATCAGGTATACCTTGCTTTCTTTTTCAATTAAATTTTATAATTTTTAGAAAAATCAAGACTACGAATTGGGTATCTTAAAATGGCAAAAATCAGTTTTTAAAAATATTTAATATATCAAAAGTTATTTGCCGGGACAAACCTGGTGGGTGAGACATCCTATATATATTATATATTATTCATATATTAATATTATATTGTACTATCCAACATATTATATTAATTTAAACTTGTAAAATTATTATTCCGATTTACGTATATTAACTTTTTAACGCCATCCGAAATCATAATATCTAATACTAATTATATCTCAATATAATTATAATTAATTTTATTAAATTAAATACCTATAGTTATATTTTAAAATGACATATCTTACTTAGAGCGAAGCGATTTAACACATTAATTTGTGTGTCTTTATAAAAAAAAAAAAAATGTAAATACCTACATTATCTGACTGAACTTCACGCAGAATCGTTTTTCGAATGCAATGGTTTATCATTGCATTAAAATTCTAATTAAAATCAAACACTATTTTTTTTCACACCTATATCTCTACGGCTGGAGTATCAGTTCGTCTTTTTTATTTTTTATTTAATATATACGTAGGTATTTATGGTTTATTTTGATTACTAATATAAAACAATGGCAAGTATTATTATTATACACATATTGAAACATATTATTATTATAATATTATAATTTGTTAAATTAAAATTAAAAAACCTCCAATTAAATAACGAAAAATACATTTCGAAATTTATAATCATTATTTGTGCTGATGTTTTTAAAAATATAGAAATAAAGTACAATATATAATATTATGTTTATTTAAATAATAAAAAGTCGACCGCGGTTATGTTTTAATATATGCAGAGGGAGGAAATTCGTCCCCACGGTCTTTGGAGAACATTGTTTGCCTAACCATGCGATAGTGGTGGCGGAAGGATATAATAATAATAATAATAATAATAATAATAATAATAATAATAATAATAATAATAATATTTATATATAGTATTGTATTATTAAGATTTAAAAGAAACGATAAAAATCATGGCATACATTCGAAAATACGATGTTGATAGTGTAGGTATATAGTTCGAATTTTAATATTATAATAATATAATATATAACATTATAACTTATTATATTCGTATAACACGAGTTTAAAATTCTATTAAATGTTATATAATATATATATAATTGATCTTAATTACGCACATTTTCAGAAGGTCGGTATATTGAATATTGCATTTTTTTTTTTACGTTAAACACACTATAATATATTATAATAATGAAACAATCGTATATCTTGTCGATGAAAGTTTCTCCTTCGTCCTGCTTTCAGTTCATCATGGAAAAGAAAGTAATTAATGCGTATAATTATATATTATAATAATATTATAGTTTAATCTTTAATTACTTTATATTTGTTGATTTATAGATTTTTATCAATATAATATCCTTTCAATAACATATTTATTTTGTTAAGATAATCTATCAATATTTATTATAGAATAACGTTTGTGATATTATTGAAAATCACGTTATAAATTACGTTATGTATAGTTATAGCTATAGAGAATATCATGTTGAAGTGCAAAAAATACCTACCTCGCATGTTTCAAGATAAATACTGGATTATTAATTTATATCAAAAAAAAAAAAAAAAAAAAAATTAAATATATACCTACATAGATATCTAAAATAGATTTAAACTTATAAACACATTTGATTTTGGAAATAAAACAATAAATTTTAATTAGATGATACTATACTCATTGTAATTTATACTATTATATGATTATATACTTTAACGAAATTTTAACATAGTACACACGATGTATAGACGTATACAATATTCTACCTTATCAAATAAATATAAATAAAGTCGTGTAACAGAAAAATATAGAGAAATCGTACATTTTTATTTATTTGTAAAAATTTCAAGTACGTAAAATAATAAAATAATAATAGAAAGCAAGGGAGGGGATACATGTGTAAAGAGGATAGTGTTGTATTTTAATTACAATTTGAATGCAATGATAAATCATTACATTCGAAAAATGATTCTGAGCGAAGTTCATCAGATAATATTTGTACTAATTAAATTTTTTACATTTATCAGTCTCTATACGTTCAATATACCTAAGTAATTTTACGAAATTTTCAACTTTAACCACGTATAAAAAAATTGAGTCTTGAGATTTTCCTAACATTTTGGAAATTCATTAAGATGTCAGTATGCTTCAATAAAATTTTTAGTACCTATTATGTTAACACCAAATAAAATTTTCAAGTCTCTAACTTCAAAATTGCCTGAGTTATCGTGAAATATTGAAATCGAATTCGTCGAAATTTCAATTTTCGTGAAAAATGTTGTTTTCCGTCATATTTTATTTATCGCATAGGGTCAATTTTAAGAAATTTGAAAAATGACCTAAATAAAGTACCAACACTACATCCACTTTCCAACTGGAAACATATCTGCTTTCGTGAAAATCGGAGCATTATTTTGGATTTTTGGGTAGTAAAACCTAATCTAAAAATCTAAAATTGAACTATTATTATTTGTGATGGAATTTTTAATAATTGATATATAATTTTATCACAGGAATATAATACGTGTACCATTGTGACTCGTAGTTTTCTCGTAACGTGACCCAAAAAAGTACAAATTTCCGGATGGTCACTTTCTGTTCTCGTCTTTAGTCATTTTTACATATATTTGAGTTTAAGAAATGTATATACTCGTATATCTAATATGAACGTCTAACTGTATTTCGAGATAACCTCACTTTTAATATAATATTTTATATGTATATACGTTTATGTATATACTGCGTTTTACGTTTACTTATACTCTCCTCTCGGTTCATCACACCTGTTCACAAACAATATTATTTTTGGCTGCCATATTGATACCTGGCCAATGGCGTGCACTCGTCCCGTCATACACATAATATTATTATTATAGACGTGCACGCGGCGGCGTTCGTCGGACAAACGTCATCGGATCATCGTACCGATTTTGTGTAGGTTGAAAAATCATAAAATATAATATAATACTTATATAAATTATTGTGTGTAACTTACTTTATTCGCATTTCATATAGTTTTTCGTTTGTCGACTCGTCAATCTTACAATTTACATTTTTCTGATTTTTTATATCGCGTAATACGTAAAAAATAATATTAATATACCTATAATATTATTATAATTATCTACTATATACTTACGACAAGATAAAGTACGTACAATATATTAATAATACATACCGTTTAGACAACCACAACTCGGAATATAATATGTTACATATACCTTGGTATATACTATATATACCTATACCGCGGTTATAGATATAGTGCGTGTGAACATGATAGCGGGGTCAAGGGGAAAGTTTTCGAGCATAATGATAATATAAAAGTGTAATATATAATACATCATTATGTACCTTATCTAACGATTATTTCGATGAAAAGGAACGTGTAAAATATTTTCAATACATTTTTTTCAACGGAAAGTTATCAACGTCGTTCGAACTACCATGATGATCACACCGCAAGTTTTATATATTATTATAAAATAATAAATTTCAAATTTTCGTCGCAAGCAATCGCTCGGTGGTAGTTATAATAATAATATGTATTATGATTATGTCTGTGCATTTCTTGTCTTGAATATTTATATATATATATATAACATATATCTTCGCCTCTAAACGGTTTTAGTCCGTGTGTGCAGCGTGTGTGTGGATTATCTCGAGTGGCTTGGCGGCTTATTTGAAAAACCTTGTATGTATACGAGATAACGCGTTTTGGAATTACGAAAAAACAGAAAAAAAACCTTATCCTATCAGTCGTCGTCGAATACACAAGTTAAACATAAATAAAGGTACAGAAAAAACAACATTTATAAAAAAAAAAAAAAAAATACGAGCACCGCACACACGCGGAGATAATATATATTATATTATCTACGCTTCACCGTTCGTATTATGTATAACGTCCGCGAACATAATAATCATATAGTTATTATTTTTATCGTACATGCGCAATATTATAAGATCGGGTTAATTTTATATATAATAATAATATAGTTTAGCTATTTATTTTACTTATTTACATTTAATTTTAATATATAGAGAACGAACGCATCGAAGCATATAATGGGTATATGATAGCATAGCTTTTTCCGTCATCTATCGTCGATCTGGGGCATAAAAAAATCGAGTTAATTTATTTGGGCTTGGGTGGTTAAAAATATAATATTAAAATTATAGGACACGTTTACAAAATGAAACGATTATGATAACATAATTTAACGCAAGATAAGGTTTAACCGAAAATTTTCATGATAATATATATAGGTACTCGTATATTATCATCGTCTCGGAAAAAGTTAAAAATAAGCGTAATACGTGTTATAAAAATACATAATATTTATTATTAATTATTGTATATAATCTAACCAATGTGAGTACCTACACGTATTATGATGGTTATTGGTTACCTACCGCATATCATGTTCATATAAATTTTACAATAGGCGTGTTTTGGCCAGTTAATTTTTAGTAATTAGCTATAGGCTATAGTATTTATACTGAATCAGTAAACTACACAATGTTTACCAAAAATTAACTATCCAAAACACGCATAATATTATACCTTTGAACTAAATAATAAACGATGTTATATGATATAGGGATGTTGCTTAATATTTCTGTATTTAGTATTTGTAATATATTATTATATGTATATTCGTATACACATGATGATTACATTATATTTTACTGATTATTAGTATATGTTTATCGTGTATGTACATACGCTGTAGATACTTAAAAAGTATTCGATAAACAATAATTTTATAATAATCGATGTTTTAACGAGAACTTTATATACTATAGTGGAATTAACTTAACCTATCGTCTGTTTGCAAATTTATTCGTTCCAACAATGTGTAACTACATATATAGGTATATATTATAATATAAAATGTTATCGTCGCAAAGTATTATTATGCAATACAGATGGAAACATCGTCATAATGAATGTATAAAAAATATAATTTCATAACGTTCTAGCGCGAGCTAAATAAATTATACAACCGTATTGTGAAAATGAAATTTGATTTGATTTTAGATTTTAAGCGAAGCGAAAATAACTATTGGTTTATAACAATGATGATGTGTGTCTTTTTTTCTTTTTTTTTTTTTAATGTATTTATAGACACATTTTCTATTCGAAATAATGCTCCGATTTTCACGAATAGCATTATATGTTTACGGTTTGAAAATGGATGTAGTTAGTACTTTATTTTAAGTCATTTTTTGAATTTCTTAAAATTAACCCTACGCGAAAGGAAAAACGACCAAAAAACGATGAAAAAATGACATTTTTCACGGAAACTGAAATTTCAACCAATTCGATTTCAATATTTCACGATAACTTGGGCAATTTTGAACTTAAAGACTTGAGAATTTTATTGAGTATTCAAATAGGTACTATATTATTATATATGTGATAAAATTTTGAAACCGTTACGTTAGTTTTTCTACAAAATATAGAACTTTGAATATTTCCTAAAATTCTCATTTTTATGTATATAATATTTGATAAAATTGGCAATTTTAGAATTTAGATTTATAAGTCTGAAAATTTTGTATACTCATATATTATTTAACATGATACCAAAATATTAGAAAAATCACAGTATTAATTTTTTTTATAGCTGTTTAAAGTTGATATCGTAAATAAAATAATCCATACAAGTATTCTTATTATTTTTAAATACTTTTAGAATAAAAATGAATAAAAAAGCCAAAAAATTTGGTAAATTTTTGAAATTTTTTTTAATCATATACTGATATATATTTTAGTATCAATCAAAATTACAATCATATATTAAGTTTAAATAAAAAAAAATTAATTTATCTAAATCTTTATATTTGTTTTTTTTTTTTTTTTTTTGGTATTTATTTTTTGAACAAGACTTTTTTCAACTAAGAGCAAGACTGTTATTATTATAATTTATTAGTAGGTATATGTATAAGAATTATTAAAAACTGTGTTGTTTAAAAAAGAAGTAAAAGATTTAGCTTAAAATGTTATTAATTTAAGTTTTAAGTAGACAAAATAAAACTATTTAAAACACGAAAAATATCATGATTCAGATAAATAAATTTTTTTTTTTAAATTTAAGATGATTGTTATTAAGTCAGTTATAGGTTTAGATCATAAATGTGTAATAAATCAAATCGACTAAAAAAAAAATCAGTGAATTCAATCTAATGATTTAAAACTAAACACAAGTTGTATTGCGCATGGTGCACCGTAAGTGTTAAAAATTTCACAAATAATGTATTTCAGTATCCCCTAAGTCCCACCAAAAATTCCTACGATAGGTCATCCAACCGAAATAATAAGTGTTACCAAAAATCGTGATTGCACTGATATATTATGAATATAAATGCAATTAACTAATTATAATTATATAGTGTATACCTACCTAATATTTTTAAAATTTTATTTTTCGTTACAGTTTGTATGAAATTTCATTGTAATTGTATGTCATACCGTATAGGCATTGCTATTACTTAGAAAATAATATATCTCGAATTCTCGATATCTGTATATTTTATTAGATAAATTACACAGTCGCAAAGAACCTGCAGGAGAGTGTAAATTTTAAAAAACAAAGTTTTCACTTTCTCTCATCCGATATTCATACAAATTTATTTTTACACCATTAGATAATGCGTATTTGAGAATCATCTGCGTTTTACAAATATGTGAATAATATTAATAAATCACTTTCGTTGTGTATTATATATTTACGTAAATTATAGATTAAGATGTATAGACGCAATCAATAAAATATCCATATAACAATAATTATTAAAATCACAGAACGCGGATCAATCGAATTGTACCTTATAATATGATATATTATATATGTTTATTTACCTTGCCGAGTTTTAAAACATTAAGCGATTTGTAGACAATAAAAATGTCACATAGTACTTATGCGCTCCCGTGCCGTGGAAATTACGGTTATTTTATCATCTTTATTTCACAGCAACGATATACTCACATTAATAATGAACTCGTGTTATTATTAAATCCCTCGACACTGCGCGGATAAATATACTAATACAGGGTGTTGTGAATTATCTATGTCGGAAGTTTTCGAGAGAGAAATAGAGAGAAAAAAATAGGGGTTACCACGTTGATTTATGGCGTATATAAGATCGAAACGAGTTTATAAAATTATATATGTATACGAATAATAACAATAATATAGTTTTACTTTAAAATATTTATTAAAAACGAAAAAATCTGTTAAAAACATAAAATAATTTTTTTTTTTTTTAATTTTTTGCATACAGGCAGAACACGCACCAAAGATAAGTATAGGGTTGTATATACCGATTTACAACGTCTGGAGCTCGAGAAGGAATTCCATTTCAACCGATACATAACAATTACAAGAAAAACCGAGCTGTCCAAAATGTTGAGTTTGTCCGAAAGACAAGTGAGTATAAATGTTAACATTTCATTTTGATGAAGTACTATCTATTTTGATGAAGTATATACAATAAACGAGTAAAATATAAATATTATAATTAATAATTATTTTACATTTACGCTTATATAAATATGTAACTTTTCGTACATCATTTTTTAAGTCGTGTAGAAGCGATTATTTGATATATTATCAAACGATTAGCAGTATTTTCGATTGTGTAATTTTTAACTCGAAATTAAAAATATTAGGGAATACTGAGGTTAGAAAACATAATTAAATATTTTTATTTATAATAATGTAATACGTTATTATATGTGAAATGTTAAATTTCGATACAATGTACAAACGATAGATTTCATAATATGGATGAGAACCTTTAGAGTAAAAATTGTCGGTATTAAAATTATTTTAATAATTAATTTATAATCAATAATATCCAAAAAATATATATAAAAATAAAAATTCAAACAAAATGTTATATATTTTTCATAGATACGACTTTTATGGTTCTTTCTATTAATATTGAATATAAATATAGTATAAATTATAAAATTTAAATTTTTATAAAGTTTACATAAGTATAAATTTATTTTTTTTATGAATGAGTTAATATACATAGGTAAATAAAAATAACATATTTATCCCTTAAAATGTAAAAAACCCTAATGCTAGTGACAAATGTTTAGCGTTTAATCTTTATAGTAGTTTTATTATTCTCCTTTTTTTTTTTTTTTTTTTTTTAGGTGTACATAATATATTATAAGATAAAATTAATTATAATTGTTGAACACACAATAAATTATTTAATATTTTTAGGCACCCCTGAAGTAGGCATATTTATTTTTATTTGCTTAAAAAAAAAACTTCATATTGAAGAATATAATTATTTTATGTCGTTATTACATATAGGTAAAAATATGGTTTCAAAACAGGCGTGCCAAACAACGAAAAATCGATAAAAAAAGAGAAGAAACGATAATCAACGAAAACACGAAACAGCACATTCAGACGCCCATCGATTCGAATTATTCGATGGAGAGTTGTTCACCCCTGTAGAAGAGAAAATCTAATTGTTCAGGGATTATAAAAAAAAAAAATATATAGTTCGACTGAATTGATAATATAGAGATACATTGCGTACGGAAAACATTGAAACAATATTTGACGTTTGTATTTCATTTTAAATAACCGAGCAATGTTTAATAATTGTTATTCTGGCTCTAACCTGTGAAATGTTTATTGTATAATATAATAGGTAGGTTACCTTATACGCGTTAAATGCTACTTTAAATGTGGGGTTTATTTAAATATTTGTTAATCGATAATATTTCAATTTTTTGACGATCGAATTATTGAGCTTATTGAACACAATAAATACATATTATAACCATCATCGTCGCCGTGTAGATTTTATTGTAATAATATAATATTATATTATTATTACCTAGATTACAACTGTGGAAGGTATGCGAAACGAAACGGCAACGTTATTGTGTCGTCAAAATATGTTTACTTATCGGCAAACGTTTGTTCTGCGGTGTAATATCACTTAGAAAATTTTATTTCTAGATTGTAAACAATTGTACTTAAACAAACTTAATCCCAACGAATGCATATACAAGTAGTTAAACTTAAAATAAGATTATAATATTAAAATGTAAAAAAAAAAAAAAAATTGTGTTGAACAATAATTATTATATTACTTTATGAGAAACGTTTTGTATACTCTTGAATTTTGTGTCTCGATAAGTATTTGAATTTTGAACATTTATTGTTATGTCTATGTGTAAATAAGAATATTATTAATTATTATTATTAAATAATATATTAATTATTATTATTATTATTATTATTATTATTATTATTATTATTATTATTAT